>ML780328.1:580791-617131 GCA_009831015.1 Picea engelmannii
AATGTTCTTCAGTGTGTTTTATGCAATTCCTGTAAGTTTCACTACTTGGAACCTCTCATAAAAGGATTTATAGCAAAAATGGCATACCTTGTTGAATTCTGGCTTATTCTAGAGAGCGGCCTTGTAGAGCATGCCCCGCACAAAATATTTGATGAATTGATATAAAACTATTAAAAATAATACTATAGACAGTACCCTAACCAACACATTTGGTCTCACTAAATTTTGATCTGTTATGAAGAATTTATGACGTTTTTACCCAAAACACATGATTTTGACTAGTTTCGGGACTGGCCACAAACCCTATTTTCCACGGAGTGTAACTCCCAAAATACAACGACCCACAATCTGAATTTGTTACCACAGATACTTGGATATGTTTTCTCACTTTCATAGCAATTTCATGGTCTGAATCATTATATAAAAAAAGTTATAGCGAAAATGGTGAGATGACATGTAAATAACATACCTTAGAAAGCACCATCAAAAGCATTTATCCTTCCTTGAATTTCGGCCTTCTTTTCTTCACCTTCACTCAAAATTCCGGTTTAGATATCCTTGGTTACCTCAGACACATATAGATATTCAATATTCTCAAGTTTAATTCAAATGAGAGAGCCTTGCCTCTTATTTATACTCTTCAAGTAGCTTCCTTAAAAACATCTTCTAGGTCACTTGGCCCACTTTCCTTATTTTAGGGTTGGGTCCACTTCTAATTTATCCATTAAATTTATTATTGAAATAATTTATTTTGTATTCACTTTGAATTATAATACACTCATCACTTCACTTTATTATTTACCTTTTAAAATCTATTAAACCACTTTGACTACTTTGACCTTTTAGGGCTTCTAGATGACATATGAGGGTCCTCCAACTTCGTAAGGCCATAAATCTCAAACCGTGAGGAGTTATGTGATGTTCTAAATACCACCATAAATGGCATGACATGTACTATCCATATAGAATAGTATTATCTAAAAATATATCATAAATCATACCGTTACCCATCAAACAAACTTGGGTCCATTACCCAAACCTGGGGTCTCCAACTTCTCATGGCCATAACTCTCTAACCGTGAGGAATTATGTGACGTTCCACATACCATCGGAAATGAAATGACAAGCACTATACATCTAGGATATTTTCCCTGACAAATTAACTTTCCTTCATCTCATTATTCCACAATTAAGCATGGGTTCTCTTACTCCACAAAGCGTCTTCCTGTGAGGGCTTTCACCATAAGGGGACCACTTTGAAGTTCATTCATATTTACTTCTTATCAACCATGAAAAAACAATAATGAGTCATATTTACATCAAACAATATTGGGTCCATTACCCAAACCTTTGTGCTACGGGGATTTCTTCAAGGGTTGACATCAATGAAAACCAACCTTAATCAACATCTTCCAGTTATGGTTAAAATTAAAACAAAAAATCAACCTAGTTGGAGAACTTAGATTTTTGCACAAATCCCAAGGTTAGCCAAAATTTTCATACAATGGGTGAATTTTGACTTTTCACGTAAGGGAATAAATGTTTAAAATATAAAGATGTAGATTCTGGTAAAATTTCAGCAAAATCAAAGCACTTTGATGGTTGCACAAATCCGAAGGCCAACTAAAAATTCTATATGGAGGCCCAATTATGATTTGTCCTCGAAGGAAAAAATGATTAACATAGAGTGATTTAGCTCTTGGAAAAATTTTAGACTAATCTAAGGAATTTAAATATTAAAAATTATCAAGGTCAGATTTCTAAAGGAGAAAGAGAGCAATATATAGAGTAGAAATAAATCAAGAAAGCAATTGTATCTATTGTTTTTCCATTTCAGTCACACAACAAGAAGAATATGTAAATTACCCTAAGAATCCGAAAAAACAATCAACAAATTCAATCAAAGAGGAAGGTCATATGATTTAAACCAGTGGAATCACCATTATATTAATATTAATATTCAACAATGGGCATAAAAAACAAAGTAGAATATATGATTGACTATCTAATCCTATAGCAATTTACCCCTAGTCTATTCTTCACAAACATTAGAAATAGAGAGAGAGAGAGAGACTTCCAATAATGCTTTAAAATCTCTATAAATAGTGTTCCAAAACATGCAAGAAGGAAAGAAGGTATTCTCAAGCTCCAATGGTATTTCTAGATATTTCTAGATCATCCTAAGAAACAAACAAATTAGAAATTCTATCTCTATAATATATTGAAATCTTGGGATATTAGAAACTCTTTAATCAAGATCGGATTTAAATAAACAATGGAATGTAAATGCATGAATTCACTGTAAGCTTTATGAGGGGGGTGGAGAGAATGATGTATCAATGATAAGAAAATCATACATCATAGTTACTTTGTTGTGTGAAAGTGATCCTCCACGACCTAAGCTTGAAGGTAGGTCTTCTTCTTGGCTTTGAAGGGTGATCTCTTGATCTTCATAGTTGCAAGTGCAAGTGGGCACTCACAATTTTTGTGGCATAAACTTGCAGTCGCCCAAAGATGACTAAGGGATACCCAAGACTTTCTTTTGTAGAGTTTGAGAAATATTTTGGGGTGGCTTTGCATCTATAACTGATGAAAAAAAAAAGTGTGACTTTCCATCTTTTTCTGACTTTCTATCCTTTTATTGTGTATTTTTCTCAAAGGAAGTAATTTTTGATATATTGTTTAATAATGAATATAATAACCCCATTACGTGAAAATTTTAATAAATATGAAATAATTTATCAAAATAAAGGTGAATTATTATTCTTTGATGGTTCATACAGCCTAGGATTCCTTTTTTGAAGTCCACATGGTGATGTTTTTGAATATCAACACCAAATGTATCATGTTATGAAAATGGTATGTTGTAAACAAGACTTTTTGGAACCCTTCCTATGATTAAGAAGCTATGGGGTAGGTCACTTTGGATAATTTATGTTGAAATGGCCATATTCTTGAAAAACATTTCACTTGAATAGGAGTTGTTCATAATCTAATGGATGCATGAAGGACCGATTTGTCAAGGTGGATCTTTATTGCCTCTAGAAGAACTTCTTCAAGCTTAAATTCTATGCAAATACAAGCTCATACAAATAGCCATGTTGTTGGATCTACTTTGTCCACAACTTTCCCAATCCTATTTTAATTTCCCCAAGAGTCTCTACATATCATAGGTTAAGGGGGGGTGGTGGGGTAATCTCACCCAAATTGGAATGGCTTATAGAGTCTCTTCCCATGGGTCAAAATCTAGAGACCAACAATTGAGGTATAACCCATTGTAACCCATAAACCATGGAAGATCAAGTATTTATCTTCTTTAAAGTGGAAATCAAATCCAAATAAATCCTTACCACATAAGTCGATATGACTATCACCTCTCATGCAATATATACATTGGCTATGAATCCAAGATTCCAACACTTATATATAAGTTAACTAAGCACCCATAAACCTTCTGATTAGTAAATGATCAGAGTACAAAACTGCTTTTTGCTTCAGACCTACAAACTAGATGTTAATCTTGGGGATGTTCTCCACTTATTTGGAAAAATGTGATGATTTGCTTACCAATCTAGATATTTGTGTTGAGGACGCTACCAAATTCTCAAAGGTTGTATCCTAGTTTAGTGGATTTGATGTTGAGGCGACTTCCATGGTTAAAACTTTGAATTCTCCACACATTTGGATCAATTTTTCATCGGCTCCTTCCAATATTTCTCCATGAGATATTTTTTTTCTCTACTTGTGAAGCAATTCAATGGCTTCATCTTCATGCAAGTTGGATGGTGTTGGTTATGACCAAGACCCTAGTTGTGTACATAGGAATTGACTTGCTTCAAAATACTTCTTTAACCTATAATGTACATCCAACTCCAATTACACATTAGAAAAAACTTAAAATCTGAGGAAAATCTTTCTAAATATATACATGCAAAATAAATATGGCCTAAATTAAATTATATTAACTATCATGACCATAATTATATTTACCCCTCTCATCTTGTGGCTTAGTAGGAGGAAATAATGTGTTCTTGAACCACCACTAACCCATTCCTACATATGGATATTATACCATATCACACTCATGATCCATTGGGTCAGCCACATCAATGAAAACCTAAGGTATCCCATGACATGTTTGTATTGGTTGGTCCTCTTTGGGCATTACTGAATTGCATCTCCATGTAATAATAGTGGTAAATAGAAAGGGAGGTAGCTCACAGATAACATCAATGTGAGGGTTTGGAAACCTTTCAAACAATAAGCAACATAACTTACAATCCTAAAGGAACTTGCCTTGCCACTAGTACCATAAAACATTGCAAGGTCCAATGCACAACAAAAATGTCTCTGAAAAACATACTCCACCTATACATGGTGGAATGTTATTTAATTTGATCAATGTAATATAATATCCTACAATATATGTTATTCACATTAGTTATATGAGTGCTCAATGCAATGAGGATAGATATCATCATCTCGACATTGTTTTGTGAATAGTGTGTCACTAGTTGTTCCTCAAAAACCCTGTGTGTCCCTGCAACAACCGTCTTCGCTCTACAATATGTGGGAATGTAATGAAACTTCGATTGTTGATGTACACTATGAGGATTAGAAGGGAAATTGGGATCATCCTACCCCATTTGGATAATTCGATAATGAAATAATTTCAATCTACTAACGGGTTGAACCATATGTCAAGACAACTTGGAATGCATGACCTCCCTAATCCATCCAATGAATAAAATGTTGTACAAATGTGTTATTCACTATCGATGGCATTCCTCCTTCAACATTTTTTATTATCCGAATACCAAGAGGGAGAGAACATGTCTCCTAATAAAGAGGGTGTGAGATGTACCCCCATGCCCTCTAACATGAGTGTCATATTCTCACCATGCAATAAGGAAAATTTGTAGGATGATTGACCAAACAAACACTTTATAATAAATTATCCAATAATTAAATTAATAAATTAATACAACTAATATCTCAAAACATAAATTATTAATTAACAAAAACATCATCAACCCTATACTACTACTATTATTATTTTTTAACAAGAACTGGGAAAATTTATATTAAAAAGTGTGGATAAATCCACTGTAATACAAAAAAAGGGGTCATGAATGATCTTCAAGAGATATCATCTTTGAAGATTGAAATTACTAATACAAAATTTGTGTCCATTGAGTTTCAACCTTCCCTATCTATATCATAACTATTGTATCTCAAAGGATACATTCTATAAAATACTTTGTTTATATATAATATAAAACAAAACATGACACTTGAATTTTAAAAAATCTAGCTACCTGGTTCCGTTTTGATCTTTGATTTCCCCTACTTCTCCCAAATTGAGATCTGAGATTTGATTTACTGTGGATGAAGGAACATTCTTAGAAGATCCCTGAGTGCTTTCTAGGGAACTGGGATGTTGATGACTTCTTTCCATCTGGTCCATTCTTCTTTGCATAATCTCCAAATTGTTGTGTTACTCTTCGATTTGGATCCTTTGAGCAAATATTTAATATTGCATCCTCTCAATTAGATGCATGTGATGAGAGAGGGTCTCAAGCTCGAAGGTTAATTAGATTTGAGTGCTCCCATGTGGATTCGCATCCTCTGTCACCCTGCACATTCCATCTCAGGGTCCATCTGGTCTAGACCAATGTGTATTCCCTTGACTTCCTGCAAATTCTCAATCCTTGGCACGTTGTGGTTCTTCTATCTATTATTCATGCTACTGGGAGGGGCACAATTCTACAAAGGGCTTGATTTCTTGAGTTATGAGAGTTTGTAAGTGGGAGAAGCAAGTCCCAACAAAGGCCATGGAGTGAGGATACGAGCGAGGAAAAGAGTAAGCGATGAGTGAGGTGAAGGATGAGGAAAAGGAAACAAATGGGTTGCTGAAAAACTCTGAGGAGAGGCTCTCTAACTCACAAACAACTTTGAGTATACAATGTGAACCGGGGAGAGCGCAGGGTGCAAATGGCTTGGCATAGACTTAAAGAAAATTTTCCCCAGCAAGGATGCTACCTAGAAACGTTGAGATAATTCACCCCATGTGACATTCAAAACCAAAATCATATCAAACATATGAATCACACCCTCTACCTGGGGTGTTGTACTTTGACTTTTCAAATCTTTGAGCCTGGGATTGGATCCATCGTCGCCCTAACGATTTCACTTTGCTTCTGATCGACTGCATGCTCGGCCCCTCTATGCCATAGCCTTCGACCTTCACTTCCCCACGAACTCAGTTGAATGGATAAGCATACCACCCCAGGCCATAATGGGATCATCGTACTAGATCTCATTAACATGGTTTGTACTTGGCGGATGATGCCCTTTCTTTTCACCTACCAGTTGTTGCCTCCATCGATTGCAACTCACATTGGAGTTCCAAGTGTACCCTCTCGTGGCCATTGCACGATGGCTTCTAATCATATGAGGTAACATTAAACAAGGGGGGCTAGCCCTTCTTTACCCTCCACCCCTAAGGTTCCAGGAGGTCTCCCTATGGCCTCATTCACCATTTTGTTCGCTTCCATATTATTTTCTCTCAAAACATGTAAGAAGTTTGGCTTTAAGTTCCTTGTGGTTACACATATTTTGTCTATAATCATTTTTAGGCTCAAATTTTTTGGCTCGGATCCCTGGATCATCATCCTTATGATTGTCTTTGAGTCTCCTACTACATTCAGGCTGAGGATTTTTCATTGCTTTGCTAGTTGGAGTCCTTTAAGAAGTGCATACGCCTTTGCTTTATTGTTGGTGTCATTCTCGAGATTCTAGTAGTAGTCCAAAATTATTTTTCCTCCCGACTCGTACAGAACCCCCCCCCCCCCCCCCCCCCCCCCCCCCCCACACCTGCCTCCCCTAGGTTTCCCTTTGAAGTGATATCAAAACAAAGTGTGTGATTTGACTATTTTTAGATCTAGTCATATATACTATGGATAGTATGAAGCTGCCAGCTCGATATTTGCACTGAGTGGGATTTCTTAACAAATTGGAGTTGAAGCTTGTTATCGAATCCTTCTCTAGGATATTCCAGTTGGTCGTATATTATATGCTCATATTTTTAGTGTTAATAACCTCTGAAAGTTCCATTTTGGCCTTGCTAGCGACACTTTGGGGATGTGATCTTTTTTCCTAGAAAATTTGTTTATTTATTGCTAGCCAGATCTGCCAACAGATGAATTTAGGGAGAGACCTCCACAATATTTAAATATTTGTTTTCCACGAAAGGTGCCTTGGTAGTATTTTTCCCAGTTTCCCAAGTAGGGGTTTAAATACGAGGGCCACCTTATTTGATGAGTTAGTTATTCGTAGGCGGAATTCCAAATTGTTGTCGAGAAGGAACAATCCCAGAAGAGGTGTTGAATAGTGTCATGATTGCTTTGGCATAGAGGGTAGTTGAAGGGGCCGTGGAAACCTATTTTCATCAGGTTTTCTCCCGTTAGAATTTTTCCATGAGCTAGGGTCCAAATGAAGATATTAATTTTGGGCAGAGTGTCTTGACTCCAAGTGTTTTTCCATTTTTTTGAGGACTGGAGCATCCTTGAAGAGGAGAGGAGAATTTTGTTACCTTATTTAACTATGTACCCATATGTCCCCCGGCCTCAGATATCTAGGATGTCTCCGAGTATAGGAGTTTATCCTTTAAGAAGGGAATTCAACACTTGGGCTTGATGATTCATGTGAGTGGGTTCGTCTCCCAGGCTCCAATCCTTCTAGCTTCCATCTTCATTCCATATTGATATATTGAAGAGAGTGAGTCTATGTTCTGAGGTCAACCATCTTTTCAAGTCCCCAATATCTTCACCTCGGGAGGTGATGTCAATTCCCAAGACCGAGTCTTGCCACAACCTGATCGATTTTCCATTTCCAGGGATCCAAGTGAGGTGCTCTTTAAAGAAATGGATTGAGGCTCTAATGATTTTCCATATTTGTGAGCCAGGTTGGGAATCAAGTGTAGTGTCCATGCATCGTTTTCTACCCCCCAACCTATATTTTTTTGTTATGGTTGTTTTCCACCATTGCTTTCTACCCGAGACTATCCTCTAGAGAAGCTTGGATCCCATAGCTATATTTTTCACTTCGGGATCTCTGATTCCCAGTCGCCCATTTGTTTTGGGTGAGGATACTATATTCCAATTTACTAGATGAAAAATTTTGGCATTGGATTTCCCCCCTTGCCATGGGAATTTGTGAATGAGTTAGGCCATATATTTCAGGGCTCCATTTGGGGCCAGGAGGGAGGAGAATTGGAAGAGGGGGAGGGATGATAGTACTGATTTTATCAATACCACCCTCTAAGCTGGGTTGAGCCACCTTGACCCCTAGGATTCCATCTTATCCCTGAAATTTTGAAGGTTGAGGTGCCAGTACTCGCCAGGAATCGATTTTAAGCATAGAGGAAGGTCGAGGTATTTAAAGGTTTTCCAGTCATTTGAGATGCCAAAGCCCAGAATTTGAGCGATACCTAATCTTCTATTGGCTGAAACATTCCACGAGTATATTTGAAATTTAGAATTGTTTAAGAGCCCACCCAAAGATAAAAGAAAGGTGTCCAAGACTTGGTTTATTCTTCTTGCCATAATTTTTGAAGCTCCACTCAATAGGATCATATCATCTGTGAATTCTGATTGGTTGATATGTTTTACAACCTGAGCTATTTTGGTTCCTGGGATTGTTCCATTAGTACATTCCCATTCTAGACTTCGATTGAGAGATTCTTCCATGATCACATACAAGAGAGGGGAAAGCAGGCAGCCCTATCGTAGTCCTCTGGTGGCCCTAAAGAAGGGGGATAATCATCTATTTAAAAGAGGGGTGATCCAAGGGGAGGCAATACAAGCTCTCGTACAGGATAAAAACTCATGATTGAACCCAAATTTTTGCATTACTTTGGAAAGGAAGTCATGTTCTACTCTATTAAATGCATTTTCCATATCCAATTTAATTTCCATACCTGATTCCCCTTGAGAGTTGTTGGAATGGATTGCTTCTTGCATTAGGATGAAGTTTTCCCATATTTTCCTTCCTGCCACAAATCCTCCTTGATTGAGGAGAATTAGAGATCTAAGAAAGGGTTTCAACCTGTTAGCAATGATTTTGGCCATGATTTTATAAGAGATATTACAAAGAGAGATAGGTCTAAATATATCTAGGGTGGATGCTCCATATTATTTCGGAATGAGTGCTAAAAAGGAGGAGTTGGTGGCTCCTCCCATTTTTTTTTTATTTATGCACGTATCTTATCATTCTAATGAAATCTTGCTTGATTATGTGACAACATTTTTTATAGAAATGGAGGGTGAATCCATTTAGCCCCAGAGATTTATCCTAATTGAATTGATTGATTGCTTTTAGGAATTCTCTTTCTTCAATTTGTCGGTTGAGTTCGAGGTTGTCCTCATCTGAAATTTTGCTTGGGATATGGTTGGGGAGAGAATCAGAGGATACTTCCTCTGATATTCTATCTTAAGTATAAATCTTGAGGAAGTGACTGGAGGTTTTCTGCTTGATTTGGTCGAACTCCTTTATGGTTTCTCCCTTCGTAGTTCTGATTTCTAATATTTGATTTGTCCAAAGTCTGGATTTTGATTGCATGTGGAAGAAGGAGGTATTTAGGTCACCTGCTTTCAACCATAGACTTCTGGATTTTAATCTCTAGATGATTTCTTCTTATTTTAGCACTTGAATGTACTCTTTATGTATCTTTTCTTCACACATTATATGGCTTTGTTGGACTTCTTTTGTCTCCATTTCCCCTTGAATATTTTCTAGCTGAAGATTTTTTTCTTTAATCTTGGCCTGGATTGGGGTCGAAGAATATTTTGCCCAGGTTTTGAGAATTCCTTTCAACAACTTCAACTTATGCTCCCATATGTAGATCGGGGAGTCAGTGATTCATGTTGATATTGAGAGGGGGGTGAATCAATATCAAGTACAATTTAAAACCTTTTTCAACTTATACTTAAACCATTCAATTATATCCAATGAGAATGAACAATAGTATAAGAGTTACACCAATACACCACATTACACCATGCACAATATATGAGAAATAATCAATAGTTATTGTTCAAGGGAAGTAATGACTTCCAAAGGTATCTACAGCTTCCAAATGTAAAGGGAGGGATAAACCTCCAAGATGAAGATACAATCCTACAATATCAAGAGATGGTTTAACTCTCCATCCTTGCCCCTTCCTTCCACACAAGAATATATGAGAGATAATAAAACTTTTCATTAAATCATCACCATCAACCAACCATCACATAGAACTTGATAATGCTTCATCAGAATTCTTCAACTTCTGCAATTCTTCAATTCTTGGAATACTCTAATCCTATAGATAATATTACTCAATGTATTTTCTAAAACTTCTCCAAGTTTCACTCCTTGAATCCTCCCCAAAAGGAAGTTATAGAGAGAATGGTAGACCTTATTCAATTTTGGTTTATTCAGGAGACATAACTTGTACAGAATGCCCTGCGCTCAATATTTAACATCCGATTCTGAAACTCGCACACAAGAAACCAAAGTCCATATTATTTCCAATGAAATTAGTCCCACGTCATTTGGATTCTCTATGAATAATTTATGATTGTTTTACCTGGAACACTTGTTTATTGACTAGCTTTAGGACTGGTCAAAAACCCTATCTTCCACAGAGTGTATCTCTGAAATTATAGAGAATCAAGAGCTGAAATTTTTACCACGGGTATCTTGACATGTCTTCTCAATACCATAGCAATTTCACCATCTGAATCGTTCTAGAAAAAAATTTATAGCGAAAATGGTAAGATGACCTGAAAATAACATACCTTAAAACACATCACCAAAAGACTTCATCCTCCCTTGAAATATGGCCTTCTTTACTTTTGATTTCCTATGAAATTCGACTTGTATTTCAAATGAATGTATAATGATATTTATTTATAACATTTATGTCAATTCTTTTTAACATTAGGGCTGACCTGACACTTTCTTATTTTGTAATTATTTTGTAATTATTTTCTTTAATTATCTTCAGGGCCTACATGTACTTCCTTCTTCAATTCACTTTGTCATCTTCAAAAATTCATTTCTCCTCAACCATGAGGATCCACATTACGTTCCACATACCACCAGAAACAACATGATGTATAATATCCATCCATGGGTGTTGTATCTTCATGTGCATTTTCCTTCATGTCCAAATACCTTCATCAATCTTGCAGTCCAAAACCAATGACTAGGGTTGAAATCAATGACAACAACCAATCTTCCAACAATATCCCCCTTTGTCATTGATGGAAACACTCATGCTCCCCCTATCATCATGATCCCAATTTATCTCCCCCTTTGACATCAATGGCAAAGGGTAGGGCTTCTCCCCTTGAGTTTAATGGAAAAATGTAACTCTCTTCTTTGGGGTTGCTCCCCCTGAACATGTAGCACTCAATAATACTTCATCCTTATTTTTGGTCTTTGGGAATTTTTCTTCCTTAGAATCCTTTTGTGTGGTTGTTGTCTTCTCTCTCTTCTTCATGTCTAGGATGTATATGTTTTTCGGTCTTCTTGTTGCAGTTACAACCAATATTCCTGAGTTATTTTCTCTGATTTTACATTTTCGGGAGTCAAACGTAAGAGTGTATCCTTGATCACACATTTTACTAACACTGAGTAGATTATGATTCAAGTCTTCAACCAATAGAACATTATTTGCTTTTTCATTTTTTTCTTCCAAGATCTACTACACCTTCTCCAAGTATTTTGGTAGATGAGTCATCTCCAAATGCAACATTACCACCCTTTCTCTTCAAGTTGATGAATTTATCTTGATCCTCGGTCATGTGTGAAGAACATCCATTGTATATGTACCATTCATCTTCTTATTTACATTATTCAGTGGTTAATGTTATTCAACAATCTTCATTGTTTGGAATCTCTTTCCTTCTCCATACTGTGGTTGGCATAGGGACATCTTCATTCATATATCTGCAATCTTGTGCTTTGTGACCAAGATAATTGCATTTGTAGCATATGATATTTTTGTCCATCAATGGGTAAAATGAATTATAACTTATGTTGACAAATCAACGATTATTTCCATATCTTCTATTTACACCATTCATGTTTCTTGTGTATTTGTTCCTTTCATTGATTCTACAATTAATTGCCTTATGTCCAAAATTTTTGCAAGTATAACAATGACCAAGAAAGAAATTTTGATACCTGAGAGTAAGTGACCTTCTTTGTGATGTAGTCCATCTGGGTTCATGATCTACTCTTATGTAGTTTCCTTCATACTGATTGAAGCTTCTTTGATTCCTGAAGGTAGGAGGTCTTCTTGGATATTCATCTATTTTGTAATCATTCCTTCTTTCTGGTATCCTGGTACACTTCTCATCGACTGTCTGTGTAGCTCTTTCTTCAACCTTCTTGTTGGTATTTGCATCTTCTTTGTATGAAGTTTCACCCATGCATCCAAGATGTGTTAATTCTTTTGACACTTGAGATTTTCTTAAGCTCTTCCTCAATGAGACACTTCTTGTTCAAGTTTCTCACAATCTTCTTCTTTCTTCATCATTTGGACCTTCTTTACTTCTACTATTCTTCTTGCTTCTTCGAGTAGATTTTTCAAGGAAATGGTTTCTTCTCTTAGTTTCTGAAAGTCTTATAATTGTTTATTTAAGCTTACAACTGTCTTTTCATAACTACCCAATTCACTTCTTAGTTTTCTACGCGTGTCTTTGAACTTGCTATTTTCAATCTCAACATGCTTCAATTTTTTAAGATTCTCATCTTCTTGTTGAATCATTTCTACTTCATGATTTTCTTCTTCTTCGTTGTCAGCTCTTTCAATCCTTGGATGAGGACATTCAAATTCAACATGTCCTACTCCTTCACAATTAAATCAAAATAACTGACCTCTATTTGCTTCATTGAAATCCGAGATGTTGAAATTTGCTTCAACTTCTTTTTCTTCTTCTGCTTCTTCCCTTGAATAAAGGTCGTGTAGCTTGTCCCAAATCTCTTTTGCTTATGCACATGATCCCACCTTGGATTTCACTGAATCTATCAATCCATCCAGGATGGTATCTATTGCCAATTTGTTATTCCCTTTTGCTTCCTTCTGAGATGCAGTCTTTGGTTTCTTTAAAGGATTGTATCCTAAAGAAACTAAGAACCAAACATCTGGCCCAAGAGCTTTCAAGTAAGTTTTCATTCTATTACTTTAGTATTCAAATTGCTTCCATCAAATGGTGCAATCCCATTTGTAATGTTGTCTTCCATTTCTGCTTAGGATCTTCCTTCTAGTGGTTAAACTGTACTGAAGGTAACCTGCTCTGATACCAATTGTTGATACTGAGAGGGGGGTGAATCAGTATCAAGTACAATTTAAAACCTTTTTAAAATTATATTTAAACCATTCAATTATATCCAATGAGAAATGCACAATAATATAAGATTTACACCAGTACACCATGCACAATATATGAGAAATAATCAATAGTTATTGTTCAAGGAAAGTAATGACTTCCAAAGGTAGCTACAGCTTCCAAATGTAAAGGGAGGGATAAACCCCCAATATGAAGATACAATCCTCCAATATCAAGAGAGGGTTTAACTCTCCATCCTTTCCCCTTCCTTCCACCCAAGACTATATGATAGATAATAAAACTTTACATTAAATCATCACCATCAACTAACCATCACATAGAACCTAATAATGCTTCATGAGAATTATTCAACTTCTGCAATTCTTCAATTCTTGGAATACTCTAATCCTATAGATAATATTACTCAATGTATTTTTTGAAACTTCTCCAAGTTTCACTCCTTGAATCCTCCCCAAAAGGAAGTTATAGAAAGAAAGGTAGACCTTATTCAATTCTGGTTTATTCAGGAGACCGAACTTGTACAGAATGGCCCGCGCTCAATATTTAACATCAGATTCTAAAACTCTCACAAAAGAAACTAAAGTATGTACTCTTTCCAATGAAATTGGTCCCACGTCACTTGGATTGTCTATGAAGAAGTTATGATTGTTTTACCTGGAACACCTGTTTATTGACTAGCTTCAAGACTGGTCAAAAACCCTATCTTCCACAAAGTGTATCTCCATAATTATAGAGAATCAAGAGACAAAACTTTTACCACAGATACCTTGACATGTCTTCTCAACACCATAGCAATTTCACCATCTGAATCATTCTAGAAAAAAATTTATAGCGAAAATGGTAAGATGACCTGAAAATAACATACCTTAGAACACATCACCAAAAGACTTCATCCTCCCTTGAAATCTGGCCTTCTTTACTTCTGATTTCCTCTGAAATTCGACTTGTATTTCAAATGAATGTATAATGATATTTATTTATACCATTTATGTCACTTCCTTTTAACATTAGGGCCGACCTAATACTTTCTTATTTTGTAATTCTTTTCTTTAATTATCTTCAGGGCCTACATGTACTTCCTTCTTCAATTCACTTTGTCATCTTCAAAAATTAATTTCTCCTCAACCATGAGGATCCACGTGATGTTCCACATACCACCGGAAACAACATGATGTATACTATCCATCCATGGGTGTTGTATCTTCATGTGCATTTTCCTTCATGTCCAAATACCTTCATCAATATTGCAGTCCAAAACCAATGACTAGGGTTGACATCAATGACAATAACCAATCTTCCAACAATTCACTGGTTCCAAACTTGCGAAATGGAGGAGAGAAAATTTGGTCGGCCCATCCAGAGGGGGTTGAATATGAAGGGGATAGGACCCCATTTTTTTTGTGATTCAAATACTAAATATATAGGGTGATGATCTGATCCTGCCAATGGGAGGATCAAGGGATAGGATTTGTCTGGATGAGCAAGAAAGGAGTTGCTTAATAGGAATTGATCAAGCCTGGCCACAATGTGACTTGGCCCTTCTCTTATGTTGTTCCATGTATACAAACCTTTGGAAGGGGGAACATCAAAGAGTTCCAGATCCAAGATTAGATCATTCAATTTCTCCCTGAATTGATCCCTCACTATGGATCCCCATCACTTTTATTTTAACCCTCATGTGGTATTGAAGACCCCAGCTATAATCAAATTTTGGGGAGGATTTTCATTGGTCATATCCTGTAGGGATCGCTAGCACTCAAATTTTTCCAAGTAATTATTTGGCATATAAACATTGATAATTGAATAGAGAATACATGTGACTTTCTTAGTTAGAGAGACCATCATCCAGAACTAGGACTGTAGTTGCTCCTCTAGCTTAAAATCGGCCATGTTCCAGATTGTGTCAATTCTTCCTAAGGCACCTATGGAACTGATTGTTTTTCCTTCCCCTTTTTCCCAATTTTTTTTCATTTCTTGGAGTGTTTCCTAGTCCCTCATTTTTTTCTCCTGGATTAGAAGGATTGAGGGGTTTTCTATTTTTATTAACTTTCATACTTCTTTTTTATCCCTACTCCTTAGTCCTCTACAATTCCAGGAGACAAATTTCATCATTTATCCAAGGGTTTTGGACCCCCCCTTTAGAGGGTTTAGATGCTAATCCCTTATTATTGGTTGACTTATTTTTTCCAGATTTACCCTCTTTTCTTAGTGCTTCCTCTATAGTTTTTTGAATGCCTAATTCCTTCTCTCTGACTTCAGTCAATTCTCTTTTGTTTCTATGGGATTTTCTTCCTGATTTTTTTATTGTAGTTGGTTGGGTGACCTCTAGGTCTGTATCAATGTCAGAAGTTTCTTTTATGTCTTCTTCTGAGAAGATATGGATCTCTGGAGGAGGGTTTGGAACAGATTTTGTTGTGGTTTCCCCACTTGTTACGGGGATTTATTTTTCTTTTCCTTTTATGATTTCCTCTTCTATTTCTTATTGTCTTTTTCCTCCATTTTCTTCCTGTCGTTCCCTGGGTTCTTCCATGATATCTTCTATTGGAATTCTAGCATACATGTTGTGACTTGATTCTCCTTTCTGGGGGGATATTGGGGGTCTTTCTCTCGAGCCTATGGTTTTTTCACCTTGATCTTATGGGGGGATCATGGTTGTTTTCCCAGTAGGTTTTTCCTTTTCGGTTGTTTCCATTGATCCTGTTTCGGATCTTGTTCCTGGATTTATTTAGTTTGCCGACAACTTTTTGCGAAATGACCATATTTGTGACAAGCTTTGTATTTGAATGGGATTTTATCATAGTCGACTTGTTGAACATAAGACCAGTTATATAGAGTTAGTTGGATTGCTTCTAGGAGACCTTTTTCCAGATCCACTTCCACAAAAATTCATGCACAAGCTTGAATCCCTTCATGTGGTTCAGCATAATCGATGTATTTCTCCAGTGAGTTGCATATGTTTTTTAGGGTCTCATCATTCCAATAGTGTAAAGGGAGGAATGACGACCTTACCCAGACAGGGACTGCTGAAGGGATATCCTTTTCTAGGCTGAAGTCTAGGTTCCATTTATTGAGATACATTCCTCTTGACCCCATGAAATAAGGTCTTCAGAAAATCAAATCCCTATTTTCTTCTTTTTTTGAATAGAATGGCGAAGAAACCCTTACCACAAAAGGTCACTGACATATGTCCCGGGATCTGTTTCCGCCAGTTCAGTTCTAGCCAGTGATAAATGGCTTTGGGGGAGGGGCACAGCCTCGTGAACTACCATATCCATCCATTGTCTACCAGTATTAGAGCTAGTGAGTGAGCTGAAGTAGGGTGCACGACCACCTTAGGTATCTCTTCTTTTCTTTTATGAATCTGGAGGGGGATGCCTTGTGTACCTTTGCATAGGAGGAGATCAAGGCCTAAAAGGCCTGAAGATACGAGGACATGGATCTTGGGGGGGGATTCCCCCCCGCAGAGGGGGCCATTATCGTCCTGCGCGAGGGTGCGTGGGGCTGGATCCACGCGATGCTGAAAACCAGTGACTCTAGGAAACCCTAGAAGTCATGCACTAAAGATAAAATTCAAATAACCTATACTACTATTATGACCCATCAATGCGCTACAAAATTTTCTAATCCACCCATGTTATTATATTAAAATGGAACATTGGTACTCTTTACAACATTGGTGTATAGGCACTCAGCCTCATATTGAAGACGGTGGACTTGCATTGGATTCTCAATACTCTAATGGGAAAATTCCTCATTGAAAGGAATAAAACCCACCAAGAGAAATTCCTTCAGGTGGAGGACGTCCAAATGAAACTCAGGGTAATGGAAGATGTTATGAACATAATATATATAGAAATAGATATAATAAATAATAATTAAATATAATAATTAAACACATCATAAATAAAAAGTCATGTCTTATCTAAAGGATGTGTATATTCATAAAAGGGCACCCATCTAAGGATATATAAATGGGCCCTCATTATCATTGTAATCATCTCATAACTTATTCATTATTCATATTATTACTAACATATATGGTTTTATGTGTACTATCCTATTTATATTGGATATTCTTTGTGTGAGCGAACTTTTTTCGTCTCATTTGGTATTAGAGTTGGTCTGATCCAAGTCATTGGCACACTCTTATCAGAGCTTCGTATCGATCCAGCTTTTGGCCAACCCCGTCATTTTAGAGTCTCTCTGAGTCTTTGGTATTTGACCACAACTTGGACCTTGGCCACCAAAAAAAAAAAAAGGATATTCCATATATTCAGGATAAGAGAAAATACAAATATATCAATTCGTTGCAAATTTAAAAAAAAAAAGTGCACACGGGTTGAATAACCAAATAAAGATTGAGGGGGCCTAAGCACATCACATGCGACACAATTTGCAAGACCCTACCATACATTCAGTTATTACAATCGCCATTTAGACAAAATCAATCAGAGCAAAACCATTACAGGGAAGTGTGAAAAAAAAATAAAAAAAATCGCAACAATTAAGAACTCCACTGAACAAAGTTTCTTCTATTGAATAAGTACACGTCGAACAAATTTTTAAAGTTAAAGAAGATTGCAAGTGACCTATTTTTACAAACTTCTCACTAATTATTAAAGGGTTCCACAAAAAAAATTCTGCCTAGGGTGGAAATTCATTCCAATAGACATTGATTTCATCTTCCCAGCGTTCACAAAAGAAGCCGAACTATTTAAGGGAAACAATAATATATTTGTGTGATTGTTCTTGCACGTACTTCAAAGATGGGTTTTACATTTCCATACGCATGTACACTCCGTCTTGCAAGAACAAGTGTTGCAATTGTAATAAATAAAAAAAGAGTATTGTGACAGTTCAAATATGCTACCATTTCATTAACCACCATTAATTCCAAGCAATCACAGTCCAGAAAGCACACAACATTTATGTCTTGTTGTCAGAATACCAGTCAAGGTGACTAAGGCAAACTTTAGTGATTGGTTGACTCCCTGAATACCTATCAAGATCCACACGTGTTTTGAGAGGTAAAGAAATCGTCTTTTACAATCGTCATAGCCGTAGAGAAAGTCACAACCCTACTTTACATTACACTAGCATAACCCCAAAGAGAGGTAAAGGAAACTCTGAAGTAAGTTCAAGTTGTTATATTGTTTAAACATTTAGGATTTTTGGAGATTTTCTTAGATAACTTACTATAAGTACTAAGTTTTTATAGTTGTTGGAAAAATCAACCTAGGAGTTGCATGGAGGATGTTGGGGTCGGTGAAAGATATATGCCTATAAATTGCATTGCATTCACAAGTGGTAAATCAACACAATAGAGTTGCATGGAGGATGTTGGGGTCGGTGAAATATATATGCATATAAATTACATTTCATTCACAAGTGGTCAATCAACACAATAAATTTTGGCAACCACTAACATGCAACAACCAACATATGATATGATAAGTTTTGTTGTTGTGGTTACCCTATTTTTTCACTGGCCAAAATTAGGGTTTGTATGGTTATGAAAGATTATATTTAAAATACCTATGTTGTATGGCTTATAAAGATTAGATTGTACAAAAGATTCGAAATTTTCAGCGATGAAATTGCTTGTAAGATTCCCATGCTACCTTTCAACATTGGGGCAGGGACCGAAGAAGAGATCATGGAGTAAGTATGATAAATAAGCATAGAGATATTCGCCTCTAAATTTTCATGATATGTAAGAATATCAAGACCCACCATTAAAAAAAAAGAAGCGAAAAACCCACGAGTTCAGTCGAAGATATTGAGCTCTGCGTTGGAGGAAGAAGTGGAAGTGACTGAAATTGTTCAGTGACGACCTGCAAAGAGACATGAGATAGAGTTAATACTTTCCAATTTATTCTAATTTCTTCATTCTTGCTAGTGAATAATGCAATATCAGAACACTGTATCTGGAGATTTTGTTCCACAGAGGCCACAGTCACATGTGCACCCACTCTTCTTAGAATATCAATTACTATAAAAACATCCATCTCCTATGTGCCAAATCCTATTGGCACCAAAACCTTAACAAACACTAGACCATATCTTGTCACATACCTTTAGAAAGAACTTGCTACATAGTTTAAGTAGAGAGAAAACTTTAAAACCCCCAAATAAAACATAGTGAATAGGGACTTGGTTAGATGGTAACAAATATAATATTGTTTTTATACCATCATAATATTTAGTGAGAGAAAAAATAATGAAACAAAGATAATATAGAGAAATCAAGGATGTAATCAAATTTTCTAAGTATATCGTAAAAACAAAAGATTTAGATACATCTAATTATAATTTGATATGAAAATGAAATAAAATAGATATCAACTTTTATTATCCTAGTAAATACAAAACCATGTCATTGACGTAAGCTAGAACTAATTTTACATTAATTATTTGTAAGATAAATTATGTATTTCTTGTCAAAACAGGAAAGCCCTAGATATTCGTCACATTATATTTTAAATATGTAATGAGTTCAAAAACTAAATATGGTTACATTATTGTTAAAATTGTAAACTTTTAAACATTGAGAGTTGTCTATTTTGACGTCAATTTAAACTCTCACATGAATTAAAGTATTGTTAGATCTAGGGGAAAATGATGTGTTTTTCTCTTAGGAAGAAAACAAAGGATTTTATTCTTGTTACAAAACTTGCCAAGTTATAGATTACTTCCAAGTTAAACTTTGTTTTTCATAAAAACGAGCTAAATCGATTTGCTAGCAATAGCAATTCAAACTTCCTCCGAACAACTTCGGCTTGGCAAGAGCAAGTTTATATAGCATTAAATATTCTATAGTATTATACATACTTTTTTGGATTTGAATTTTTTATGCAATTTCAAATAATATTAATATTTAACACTGCATAGCAAAGTGGTTATGGATACATTTATTTAAAGAATAAATTGATTTATATAAACCTATGGACCCAAGATTTTAACACTACATTCATGAGAGATTTTATTTATTATTATTATTATTTTTAATTTAAACTTATTGAACCAAGATTTAGTGGAAAGCGATTCAAAGAGATTTGTTATTGGTTTGAAATATAAAAATGACATTCACTAGAGATTTTATTTATTATTTTTGTTTTTAAATGTAAACTTATTGAACCTAGATTTAGTGGAAAGCGATTCAAAGAGATTTTTTTTTTGTTTGAAATATAAAAATGACATCATAGAGACATGTGGTTGTACATTCTACATAGTCTCCCAGAGTAATCAAGTGGGAGTACCCCACTTGAAAAATATGGTCCCATTTTCTCAAAAGGAGTGTATGCCTTCATTGGAAAGGGTGACCTTTAAACTGACAACATTAAAGACATTGGGGCACTCACTAGTTTTCTTTGATATTTGAGGGGGAATGTTTCATCATTCTGTTCTTTGATATTTGAGAGGGAATGTTTCATCATTCTGTGCTTTGATATTTGAGGGGGAATGTTTCATCGTTCTACACAGAAAAGAAAGACACTACAAAGGAATTTTGGACGTTTAGTTTATCCCTTGGACCATATATTATATTTCCCAATATAGAAGATGAAGAATATATTCTTTTGGGACTTGGGAAATGATTAAACAAAATTTTCATTATCATACTTGTGTTTTGTAAAAATGGCACTTATTTGATCTTGCAAATCAACATAAAAATGGCACTTATTTGATCTTGAAAATCAACATTTCATTCATTCATGAAGATATTTAATTTGTCCTCTATATTGGGGCATGGGCTTATGGAATGGTTTCCAATATTCCAATGTAGGGACAAATAAATAGATGGGGACTATTTTAACATATCAATATCTATTGAGATTCATTCATGGTTGGCATCAGCCAATTTATTTGGTAAAATTCATCTTCCATACAAATATCTATGGGGTGTGCCTTTTTCAGGTTCAATACATCGAATGGATGTTAGGACCTCCATATCTCCGGGAGAAAATAGATATGTTGGATAAGATGAACAGTACAATTTTTGGATCTTAACCGGCATAATATCACCAAGTCTGGAGTCGTCCAAAATAAACATAAAATACAAGTTTTATCTTGCTAAGCATGTGACCACCACCCATCTCAACAACAGAGTAATTGTTTTATGTGGCAGCAATGTTGCCAACAACAACAACAAAATACACAGTAATTAATTGCCTAACTATTGCATGCTCTTTTTTTCCGTGACAAACTGTACAAGATTGACTACAATGACATGGATGTTGCACCCTGGAAGTAAATTGAGAGTTGATAATATTTTTCTAGTCCTGTGCAGGTGAAGACTGTTGGACATCTGACCCCAGTGGGAGAATTACCCCTAAATTGATAACTCAGAGGTATTATACAATAAAGACAAAGAAATAAAAGAATCTAATCATATTCACTAACAAATCCATCTATTTGTTCCCATTGAAAACAACCACGTTATTCATAAAAGACAGGAAAAAAAAAACCACATAGGGCTCAAAAGGTCTTAGATATTTAAGAAACACCACACAGACTTATCTACATTATTCAACAAGTACTCAATGTTTTTATTAAAAACCAGTAAAACAAAGTCAACATGATATTGAGTGTAGACCTATGTTTTGGACCTTATCCACTTGAAATTCTTTGTGGTTTGGTAGAAAGAAATTGTTGTTGTTAATTAAAGTATTAACTAATTTTAGGTTTAAATTGTTGCTAAATTCAATTTGATTTTAGATTTGGTTCCATGAAGGTCATAGTCACATGTGCACCCCCTCTTCTTAGAATATCAATTACTATAACAATGTCCATTTCCTCTATGCCAAATCCTATTGGCACCAAAACCTTAACAAACACTAGACCATATCTTGTCACATACCTTTAAAAAGAACATGTTAGGAAGAGACATTTTTCAACAGTAAGGAATCCATAGCAAAATGGAGTTGTAGAAAGGAAGAATAGAACTGTATGAGCATTTTTCAGTTCTTGAGGGTTTGGTAGCTTGGATGAGGGTTTGGTAGCAATGGCGGATGTCGGTGACGGTTTTGGGGCGGCGACAGGTACCGGAGATGGAGGATATGATCCCCCTTGTTAGGAGGTTTGTCTGGGGGTGTGGTTGGTTCGACATTAGCGGGGTTGGTGCTACTCCCTAGGACGACAAAGGATTTTCTTGAAACCCAAGCGCCTTCAGATCCACCTACCATCTCTTCTTCTTGGTGGTTTGGTATGGAGACTTTTGGTGTAGAGGGATCTAAGCTGGACTCAGGATTTGGAGCAAACAGTCTGGGGGAGGGGGACCCAGTTTTGTCTAGCGGCACCCCATTGGGGTTGGAGGTGGCGAACCCAGAGGGTTTGGTTGATAATATGACATCTGACCTAGATTTGGTGACTCCCTCCTCGATGACATTGTCATTTTCGAACGATTTGGATTTTGTGTCGTCGATGGATGCTTTGTTAGGGTGTGTTCCAGAGATGGACCCCCTTCCGGGGCTGACAGCGGGATTCTTTAATTGCGTTGGTTCCGAGCCTGGGGCTCTCTTTGATGGCAATTGTTGGGGCACACAACTAAAAACTCTATCGAAGGCAGTTTCTTGTGCAATTTTCTCTCCGTCAGAGATCCTCAACGACACTAATGCTTTCTTGGAGCCTATAGAGAATGTCATGGTTTTCTTTAGGGGGGATTCTACACCTGCTAGGGTTTCTGATTCTCCCATTTCACCTTCACTTGTGGGCTCCAAAGGAATTTCTCAAGGAGGGGGTCGTTTCTGTTTGAAATAATATGGGACTTCAAAGCATCCGGCAACCTGTGGAACACAGTGCACCAAGGATAGATATGATTCAGAGCGACTGGTATTTGACGAGGATATAGACATGGACCGGGTGGTGGAGTTCTTGAAGTTGGACGTGGTGGGCTGGGTGCACGAGAAATGGTTGGGAACTGCTTTCTTACACTCTTGGATGGAAAAATCCTAGGGCTCAAACCTCTCTGCTCCTCCCAGCATTAGGTTGTTAGCAAAGGGTTGGTTTGCTTTTGTTTTCAATGCTTCCTCAGATGTCTCTTGGGTTCTTTCCAAAACCTGGAGTATGGTCGACACTCCCATTGTCCTTAAGCATTGGACTCCAGGTTTCAACGCAAAGTGGGAGAGGGTGGATGTAGTCTCAGTCTGGGTTTGGCTACTGGGCCTCCCTATGCAGTACTGGAACCCTGTCTGCTTCTCGGCTATAGGGAACAAAATCGGTGAATTTATTGATGTGGACTACTCTTTTGAGGATACTGTACTTATGTCTCTTGCGTGGATTTTAGTGAGGTTGGATCTTAGGCCAGGGCTTCTAAAATAATTGATGATCGAGACGGCTTCTGGTTCCTTCATTCAGCCTCTTGATTATGAAGGCATTCCTTTCAAATCCATCGGTGCCATGCTTACGAGTATGGGGTAGCAGATTGTAAGTTTCCCTTTAGGGGTAAACTGTGAGGTTATGTGGATGTGGGTGTTAGATCTGGACCTGACCGTGCAGGAAAGGGAACCGAGGACACTGAGGGGGCTCACAAGGGGGTTACACAGCCTCAACACTTTGGCAAGGATGATAGTCGACACTCTCCAGCTGGTTAATTTTCAGAAGATAGATACGTGGCTCGGGAAAAGGCACAAAAGTATTCACCACTGGCATGCCCAATATCTCTAATGGTGTCAGGTAAGAAACAGTACTCTTTCCCTCTGGTTACTAATTCTAATTCTAATTTGTTACAACAGTCGAGATTTAGGGGTTTGGAGGATTTTTCATCTGTGGATCTACCTTTTCCTTCCACCCAGCCTCATTTTGAGGCAGCGTTTTTCTCCTTTTCTTCAGTCGGGGCTCTGTTCCCTCCATCGATTAGCACTCCTTTTTCTTCTCTCGGTCAGGCGTCTGAGGGGGCAGGCTTGACTGAGGTCTCCCACACTTTAGTGTCTCCAAAGATTGGGGGTTTTTTAGCACCTTCCTCGAGGGGTCAAATATCGTCCTTTGGGTTGGATACCTCCCTCCCTTCCTCTATGAACATTTTTGAGACTCCTACCCTCTCCGGCAATCTGTCGTCTTCCAGCATCGAGTCCTCGGAGGGTTCTAGGATTCGATACTCGCTTCGCAATAGGATAGTTTTATCTGAGGATCAGGGGTGCTTTGGTGAGGTGGATCCCTCTGGGCATGGTATGGGATCTCTACCTCGAGCACCATCCTCATCTCGAGGAAGGGGTAGGAGATCACATATTCTTCTAGCTCAAGACCGAGCAAAGTTCAATGTGGCCTATGGCAGGAAATATTCCATAGAATGGGCGCTTAGAGTAAATAAAACCCAAGTTATGGTCTCCCTATGAAAATACTCTCATTCAATTGTAGGGGACTAGCGAGCCCAGAAAAAAAATCGTCTTTAAAAAGGTTGGTTGTGCTTATTACTCCGGATGTAATATTTTTACAAGAAAATTTGGGGGTTAGTGAACAGGTGGTATCATCGTTGGAATCACTCTTGTCTGGTTGGTCTTTTGTGGTAGTGTATGCAAAGGGTCTCTATGGGGGACTTGTTACTAGTTGGTGTCTTAAGAGTTGTAAATGTGAACGGATTTGGGGATTTGACTCAGGGATTGGACTTAACATGTATTCAGGATAGCTAGGACGCTCCTTACTACTCATTAATATCTATGGTCCCTATGCTGATCGGAAACAATATTGGGACACACTGGAAAAGTGCTCTTGTATTTCTGAACAAGAGGTTGTTGTGGGTAGATATTTAAATTTTTTCCTGGGAGCGTTGGAGGTTTGGGGCCCTCAATATTCCCTGGACCCACTGTCTGTCTACTTCACACATTTTCTGGAATCTTTTCGACTCCTAGATGTTGATCCGGTTAAACTACAGCCGACTTGGCGGAATTTGAGGGTGAGTGAGGCACGGGTCGCAAAACGACTAGACCATTTTCTTCTGAAGGAGGAACTGCTTGATACTTTGGCCCTTGCGTGACAATGGGTGGCTAGTAGTGGCGAATTGGACCACAACCCTATTGTTCTGGATTTAAGTGGTCAATTTCATAGAACCCCAGCCCTTTCAAATTTTTTGAAGGTTGGTTAAAGGATCCAGAGTATCAAGCCTTGGTCCATAATTTGTGGATCCCCTTTGGTTCTGAAAAAAATACTCATGCAACTATTCATATAATGGACGATTTGAGAAAATTTAAGAAGGCAACCATTGCTTGGGCCCATGAGAAAAGATTAAAAGAGGATCAGGAGCTTCTCAATCTCAAAATGAAATTGTAGGACTGGAAGATCGACCCTGATATGGGCTTCCACTCCAAGGAGGCTAGGAAAGAGCTTACTCAAATGGAAGTTCGGAGGAGGAATATTTTGGCTGAAAAAAAAACTTTGTGGCAACTAAAAAGTAGAGCAATCTGGGTCACTTGTGGGGACGAGAACACAAAAATTTTCCACTCTTTTTCCAAAGACCGGAAAATGACTAATACAATTTGGGGTCTCGATCAAGGTGATGGACAATTGGTCAATACATTTTATGGGCTAGAATCATTGGGGATTTCTCATTTCAAATATTTTTTCAAGGCACAAGCGGGATCGTCTATTGTTGAAATTGTGAAAGCAGCCAGGCTCTTCCCTCGTTTTGTGGAGGATGAGGAAAGGGAGTCTCTGATGCAGGAAGTATCAGAAATGGAATTGTTGACTGTCATGAACTCCTTTCAAAAAGGGAAGAGTCATGGTCTGGATGGTTGGCTAATTGAATTTTATCTGGGATTCTATGATGTTATGGGAAAATATATTCTGAAAGTAGTGAAGGAATCCAGAAAAAGTGGACATATACAATAGCCACTTAATGCCACCTTCATTGCACTAATTCTCAAGTCAGACAACCCATCTTCCTTTGATGATTTTTCGACCGATATCTCTCTGCAATTGTATATATAAGATCATCTCCAAAGTTATTAGCTGAAGGATAAAAGAAATTCTCTCCATGCACATCTCAGATGAACAGTTTGGATTTCTGAAAGGAAGGTAGATTCATGAAGCCATTGGAGTTGCACGGAAAGTTCTACATAGTATAAAATCTAAGAAACTCAAAGGAGCGGTTATCAAGATTGATCTCTCAAAGGCCTTCAACAAGGGTGAACTGTATTTATATTTGATTGTTGCTAATACATCTCGGTTTTGGGGTTGCCTTCACAAATTGGACTTTGGTCTATTTAACTTCAGTGTCTTTTTTCATTCTGATCAATGGCTCAACGACCTCCTTCTTCACAGAGGAACGGGGAGTTAGACAGGGATGTCCACTGTCCCCACTCCTTTTTCTTCTGGTTGTTGAGTGCCTTAGTCATTTCCTTATCGAGGCAAAGTGGGTCGGATCATTCAGAGGAATCAAAATTTCCCCGGGATTGTACATCTCACATCTATTGTTCATGGATGATGTCCTAGTTTTTTGCGATGGGTCCAGAGAGAATATTGAAAAATTATGGGAGGGAATTCTTCTCTTCAAGCTAGCTACAGGTATGGAAATCAACCACCAGAAATCCAGTATTACTCTATCTCACCTGTCGGAGGATGATTCTTTACACATTTCTATTAGTCTCCCCTTTCGGGTCCATGACTTAGATGAGGGCCTGAAGTATCTAGGTTTTCAATTAAAACCAAACGACTATCGGAAGACCGACTGGAGGTGGATTATTGCAAAAATGGAAAAAAGACTTAAATGTTGGAGTCATTGTTGGATTTCTAGGGCAGACCGACTTGTAATAGTTAAGGCATTCCTTGAGGCTATCCTGGTTTATTGGATGTCTTTAGCCTAGATCCCAAAAGGAATTTTGGAGAAGATGCGGAAGCTTTGTTTCTTGTATTTGTGGCAGGGTCACAAGGACAAAAAAGTAATACCCTGGGTTCGTTGGGATCGTATTTCTACTCCAAAGGATTTGGGAGGTTGGGGATTAAAAAACATTTTTCTCTTTTCCAAAGCTCTCACGGTAAAATGCTCCTGGTGACTGATAAAGACTACAAGTATCTGGACACAGGTGTTACTCCAAAAATATATTGCTCCTCTTGCTATTATTGATTGGATTCGGACTACAAATAAAATACCGGTTGGGCGCTCTATATAATGAAAGGCATTGATTAATTCCTTCGACCTGGTGGGGCATGGCCTGGTATGGAGAGTGGGTTTAGGACACCTATTTCGCATCAGTTTAGATCTGTGGCCTGGAAGTCAGTAGAGACATTTTTTGCCTGATGGGATTCGAATGAAGTTGGCGAGTATCCTTCATCTAGATCAGGTGGGAAACCCATTACAAACAAATATTTGGCACTAGGGATGGATCTCAGGGAAAAGATTGGGCCTAACGGAGGAGGAAATAATTCTCTGGAACCGATACACTCAGTCGCTTCGAGAGGCCTCCATTCACTTGGTGGACAGAGATGATGAATTATTATGGGATGGAGTCGGATATGGAGAATATACTCCACATTCTGGGTACATAAAATTAAGCATGGACCTACATCCCCAGGAACCCCTTTGGTGGTGGAAGAAAATCTGGAAACAATTTTTCCCGACCAAGGGGAAATTGTTGGTTTGGTCGATTCTGACAAACAAATTACCTACCTAGGACAATTTACAAAGATGTATATTCTCTGGTCTAGGCTGATGTGCTCTCTGTAAATATTATATTGAATTGGTGGATCACCTTTTTTCACATTGTAATTTTGTCAAGGAAGCTTGGTACATTGCCAGGGGAATACTGACAGACCTCTAGAATTGGCAGGGTCTCACCTTCAATTCAGCCCTTAAGAATTGGTTGAAGGGTCGGGGACCCATGGACTATCAGGCCTTCCCTTTTATCATGGCCTGGGGGATATGGATCACCCAAAATGGCCTAATCTTTCAGGAGGTGAACATGCCAGCAGAAAATGTGACAGCTAGGTGCATTGGACTCTTCAATTCTTATACGGGGTTGGGGGGGGATATTGGGACTCATCCCTGTGAGAGGCGGCCCTAGATTGTAGTATCCCTTGGGGGTTGTTTTATGGTGCTTCTTCATCTGATCAGAAAAAATGTGGTGGGGGAGGTTGTCTTCATCTCACTACCTCACACTACTTTACTCTCAAAGCAGGATTGGGGTGGGGCACAAACAACTACTCTGAACTATTGGCCCTAAAACTCCTTTTGCTATTTGATGTGGAATAGGGATGCAAAAATTTTCAAGTCTTTGGGGATTCTTTAGTTGTCATCAATTGGACCAATGGGACACACGGATGTCAAGTCTCACGTTTGCTTCCTTTACTTGAGGATGTAATTCGTATTAAAAGACTATTTGACTCTATCTCTTTTTCTCATATACACAGGGAAAGGATCCAACTGGCGGACAGGCTTTCCAAAGAATCCACGCAGCTAGATTTTGGCCAATGGTATGTTTCTGAAATTACAGCAGAAGGATCTTGAGGATAATATTACAGACCCTTTCAGGAAAGACAGATAAATTAAAGAAGCTTAACTACTTTGATGGCGAGGAATACTATATTTTTTTACTGGTACAAAGACCTTCATGTAATTTTGACAGAATGTGCAAAAGGGAGGGGCCTTAGATGATAGAGGCCATTTCAGATGGACATCTCTCCTTTTTTATATTGGGAGTTGTTAGCAATGTGGGCACATGAACCGCTGATGATTGTTATGGGTTTTTTTGGGGGGGATAGAATTTTTTTCATGGATGATATGCTTCTAGCTAAATAAAAAAAGTTGGAACATATCAACATATGTAATTTTGTTATAATATAATGAAATTATGAATTTTTCCGAGGAAAAAAAAGTACATGTTACATAGTTTAAGCAGAGATAAAACTTTAAAAACCCCAAACAAAACATAGTGAACATGGACTTGGTTAGATGGTAACAACAGACTGTGCAAATGAGTCAGCTCAAGTGGTTGGGGTTAGGTTCAAGTATTTCACAACTATGATGAAATGGATACCCCACCTATGGCTTCTTACCCAAAAAAATATTTCTAGAGTGTTGTAAGTTGGCTACATTGCATTGTAATAAGCCCATAATGGAGAAGGGAATACTTGCTCCACGGTGATAATAGGAAAACTCTTGTCCAAATAAAGACCAAAGAAGAAGAACATAGCATAGAATTGGACCATTGGTCAAGATCATAAACCTCACAGAAGTTCCATTTAAACCGATGGAAGCCCTGAATTCCCAAAAAATGAACTAACCGAGAACTGAAACACAACACATTCTTATTGTTCGGAACCCCGATGTCCATTTTTAAATCCTAGAATTTCTAGCATACTCTTTGATCAAGACTGTAGGTAGGCTTATATACGCAACAAAAAACAAACCATTGAAATGGGATAAATCTATTACGAGACCCTGGTTTTTGGTAAAAATACAAAAACCAAAAATAAAAACTTGCATCTCCCTAGACTCCCTCAACTCAAAACCTAGAATTTCCCTATCAACCCAAATCTATTTTGTTTTTGAATCTGTATGAATCTGGTTCACCTTCTTATGGTCTGTCGAAATTGTTGAAGTTGCAGAGTTGGAATCTTTGGCAGACGCTCCTTGTGCGGAACAAGTTGTAAATATGGAAATTCGTTTTCTAAGTTGTGCACCAGCATTAGTCCTGACAGGAAAAAGAGCATAGTTTTCATTGCTTCTGAAGGAGTTCTTACATGGAGGAACTTGACAGAAATGTGAATATTGAATAAGATTTGGATTTGGGATTTGTAAGAAGTGAATGCTTTATTTCCCAGGCATATCTCTACATCCGAAAATTGTGGTTGCTACTAAGAACATGTTGAAACCCTTTTTTTATGTTGCATGCATAAAATAGTGTCAAAATTGCATTGCAAGTAAGAGAATCGAATTTAAAATCGCAGCAGCTTAATATCTCAAAACAATTTAAATAAATATCTACCTAAAAAATTTATAAGGGTGAGGTCTCGAGTCTTCCTTTTGCAATAAATTTAGCTTTAGATGCAAGAATTATACCAAAGGGTTTAATAACTGGAGCTTCCAAAGATGAAGGGGAACATTTTGATTAGTAGCTTCCATGTCCCTTCCTAAATCTCAGAGGAGATCATGAATTTTTATGGTTCCTCCACTGTATACTTCAATTAAGCTATTGTATTTAAGGGTTTGAAGACCCTACTCACCACTCCATCTAGAAGCATTCGATATATGCATGGTCGTATTTTTCGGGTAGACGATGAAAAAGAGGGCAGTGTGTAAGCGGGGGCATGGTTAAGCATGTCTATGGAGGTGGTTGTTGTGGCACAGAACCTGTACGAAAAGTGTTAACCAGAGTTGAGAAGTTGTCCTTGTGAGCATATTTGTACAAACATGGGTTTCCATGTGTCCTGTGATTACCGTTCCACTGAAGTGTACAAAAGAAAAAGTTTTTTAAAACCAACACGTTGGATCTTGTTTCTTTGGTTTGCACATCAGGTGGGATTTCTTCTGGATCCAATGCCAGTGATGTATATATTGTAAATAAGTTGTGGGGTGACCATGATTGTTGGGTGGTTGAAATATTAATAACCCCATTCTTTGCATTAACTATCAATTGTTGCAGTTGATACGTTTTATTCACATCATTTGATCGCAAAGATGGTCACATTCTCTCAAATTTCTCAGAATAAGCGAGGGAGAGATGAATATTTGAATATTGGGTTGGATTCCCTAGATGAGAAGCGAACTAATAGCATAATATTGGGTTATCACTGTAATCTCATGGCCTTGCTCGACCAGATCGATAGTGTGGATAACAACAACAGTAATCCAGAAGATACTCATAATGATATGAATGACATCGAGGGAGATATGAGGCTCAACATCGTTATAAATTATCTGGAATATGAAATTGGGTTGAAGACGCAAAATGATAATAATATCGAGTCCACCGATGAAAATAAAAGCATTGAGCAAATGGGTTCAAATAAGCAAGGTGAATTAACAACACGGGGATTTTGAAGCAACCTCGATCACGATTGATATAAAATACTTCCTGTATTACGAAAATGTTTGGGGATTACGACGATGTTTTGGGAGAGCTTGGTTTCTTCTTAGACCATTTTACTCTGGATGAACTTCGAACCTTGCAGAACTATATCTATGTATCTAGATGTCGTGCATGGTTATATTGAGATTGCGAATGTTTTCTACGTGTCTCTGTGGGAGGCTTATATTTGGCATTGAATGAGGGAGGTGGGGTAGAAATCGAGAGAGTTAGTGGGAAACAAATTTTGAGGAGAAATAGATAGAAATCCATAGAGGCAGTGGGGGAATTGCAAGGAAAAGAGCTAGTGCGTTGAAACATCGATCCAATACAGCTCATAGAACATGAATGTTATTAATGGAGGAAAAGTTAGCTGAAGTACTGAGGGTTGAGCTCAATGGAGAGAAGATTGGCTAATGAAAAGATTACATGATTTAATTTTCATTTGACAGATGGCAAGTTCTGATTTGCATTCGACAGACGACGAAGGACTGGGAGGAACCTCCCCCTAGAGAACACCTTCGGCGTAATTAGTGAGAAATAAAACAATTCATAAAGCGTACATAATAATATATATTAATATACTAAGTGAAGATAGTGGGTCGACTTGGTCTTGGAAAAAGAAATTCAAAGGATTGAATACAATCACTTTTGAAAGGGGTTGTTCAAGTTCCTTAAACTCCTTAATAAAAAATTAATAAATATATCCCTATATATATTTAAAGGGAAAAATTAAGAGTTACATTAAGTGGAAATAAAAATTTATATCTACAAGTGGTGCATAATTATTAAAAGGATTACTGTAATTTTAAAAAAGTGAAGTGGATCTTGGAAAGTGAAGAATAATTAATTATAAAAAGATATATTATAAGTAAAAGGGTCAAAGTTATAATGATTATTTAATAATAAGAATAAAAGGAAAGTCAAGTAATCCAATACAAAGAGGTATAAAAGATTTATGTGAAGACAAAAAGTGATTGGTGAAAAAAATAAATAAACAAAGTTAAAAGTACAAAGAGGAAAAATAAAAAAGTGATTGGTGAAAAAAAAATTAAAGTACAAAAGAGGGGAAAAAAAAAAAAAGGTAGAAGTGAAAAGGCATCACTATTATCAAAAGTTATTAAAAGAGTGATATATATATATATTCCCAAGTCCAATTCAAGTTATAAAAAAAGAGAATTCAAAATAGAATGAGGAATATTCCCTCATACTTATAAAAAATATGTGGATTCCTTATTAGAAGTTAATGGGATTATTGAAGGAAAGAATTTCGACATCGCTATTTTCTTGAACGTTAAGAAAAATCACATAAATTTTGACATGGTGAACCAACTAATGGTTTTAAGACCAAATATAATTGAAAATGACACGTGTATTTCCGATGAGAAATATGAAATTAAGAACCTCCAACTATCTATTGGTGATTACAAATTCATAGCTCAATTCAATGTGGTATCAATGTATCAAGATAGTGTGTATATAATTCTAGGGTTAACTTGGGTAGATACATTGGGTACTTTTATTTTCAACACAAGGAAAAGGTTTTTGACATTTTCTTATAAGAAGAAGAAAATCACATTACGGGACGTTACAATGAAGTCAATTTCAGAAGCTCCATCATTAGAAGACCTGAAGGATATATCAGAAGTGATTCTTCAAGATAACCAGAAGTCAATACAAAAGTTGCAAGATCAATAGAAAGAATGTGACAAGATCATCATTGAAGAAGACGAAGAGATTTCCTGCCTAAGAAATCATAATCAGAAACTACTTGCAAAAATCATGAAGTCTAAGGAGAAGAAGCAGTGTTTTCAAAAGTTGGAACAAGAAAATCAAGGTATCAAAGAGAAATTAACCAAAGAAGAGGAATAAATCTCCTGCCTAAGGAACCTTAATCAGAATTTTCTAGAACAAATTAAAATCTTAAAGGATGAAAGAAAGGAGAATCTAGAATAAAAAAATAAATATGACAAGTCAGAAGATAAAAAATAACTTTTATGATTAAAACAACATAATCGGGATTTACTAACACAAATTAAAAGATTTAAGCATGATAAGAAGTATTTACAAGAAGATCTAGATCGCAAAACATCAATAGTCGATAAAGAGACAATGATTGAACCTATGGAGCTAGAGAAGTCTTTAGATGTAAAAATCCCAATTCTGGATAAAGGAATTAATACAGATCTAGTCAACCTTACAACTCATGTAAAGAGGTATTCTAATGTCGAAGTAGAAACAATCTCGGGGTATGAAGAAGACTCAATTCCAAAAGTTAATTAAGAAACAGCTACAAGTATACGAAGTAAAAATCAAGTCGCAAGGATGCCTTATTGACATCCTAATCACAAAAGTCGATACTTCAGTCAATCAATGTATCAACAGAAACAAATAACCGATATGTCGAAGAATATTATGTAGACTACAAGTGGGGGTCAAAGTAGAAGTTATCATGGGGGTATAAATGTATCAAGTTCTTTCCAAGAACCCTGTAAAAGCCCAAATCAGCAGAATATTGAATTAGGATGGGCAGACTCCTTTACAATTCGACAGTTCTGCTCAATGCTTAGAAGATCCTATCATCTCAGGTCCTCAACGACTACTAACTCAAGAATGAAGAATCAGGAGACAATAATTACAAGCCATAGCAAGAGATAATATATATATGCTTTGAGGACAAATCATTTTTAAATGGAAGGCAATGTTATGAACATAATATATAGAAATAGATATAATAAATAATAATTAAACACATCATAAATAAAAAGTCTTGTCTTATCTAAAGGATGTGTCTATTCATGAAAAGGTAGCCATCTGAGGATATATAAACAAGCCCTCATTCTCATTGTAATCATCTCATAACTTATTCATTATTCATAATATTACTATCCTATATGGATGTATGTGTACTATCCTATTTATATTAGATATTCTGTGTAAGCAAACTTTGTTCGTCTTATTTGCTATCAAAGCTTATCTGATCTCGCCCATTGGCCACACTCTTATCTGTCATTGGGGGTACATCTGCCATTGACCACGCTCTTATCCCCACTCCCTCAAATAATGTGCAAAATGTGTTATGGACCAATGTTTTTTTCTAAGCAAAATTTTTCCAATTTGGCTAAATTTAAAAAAATTATTATGCTAAATTTTTTCATTTTTTATATTAAAAATAAAAATTTTGTAACCTAATTTAGGATTATAGCTATGCACAAGTTTATACTTTTCACCTAAATTTAAAAATTTTACATGAATAAATAATAGGTTTTCTCAATATTTTCACCAAATTCATGATTGTGCATCTCAAATTTTAGGGAATATTCGCTACATATCGATGTTTACGTAATAATAGATACTCTTGATAATACCATAATTTTGAATTCAACTCATGTAAAAATAAATGTTTTTAATACTTTAGTTATCTTACTTTTGTTGACATACTTTAACATGTATATGGTATATCATGTAATATATCGGTGTCTAAAAAAATTTCCATGTATTTCTAGAGATATATTCCATTTCCATTGCCTTTTGTTGCAAGTTCTCTCTACTTTATATGAAAGTTTTATTTTTCATCTAAATATTCTACTATGAATTTTTTTGTTACTTTTTGTGTATGATGCACATATGAACTAATGTAATGGTGTTCTCGCCAAATTTTTAATGCAATAACAAGAAATAAATGGGTTATTTCCTTAGGTAAATGACATCATTTTTTTATAAATACAACTTGATAAGTTATGACTTACATAGTTTGAAAAAAAAACATTGGTGTGGACTGTAATAAGTAGCAAGGAAGTGGGAATTGTTGGAAGATTGGTTGTTGTCATTGATATCAACCCTAGTCATGGGTTTTGGACCGCAAGATTGATGAAGGTATTTGGACATGAAGGAAAATGCACATGCAGATACAACACCCATGGATGGATATTATACATCATGTTGTTTCCGGTGGTATGTGGCACGTCACGTGGATCCTCATGGTTGAGGAGAAATGAATTTTTGAAGATGACAAAGTGAATTGAAGAAGAAAGTACATGTAGGCCCTAAAGATAATTAAAGAAAAGAATTACAAAATAAGAAAGTGTCAGGTCGTCCCTAATGTTAAAAGGAAGTGACATAAATGGTATAAATAAACATTATTATACATTCATTTGATATAAGTTGAATTTCAGAGGAGATAAGAAGAAAATAAGGCCGGATTTCAAGGGAGGATGAAGTCTTTTGGTGATGTGTTCTAAGGTATGTTATTTTCAGGTCATCTTACCATTTTTGCTATAATTTTTTTTCTAGAACGGTTTAGATGGTGAAATCGCTATGGTATTGAGAATACATATCAAGGTACCTCTGATAAAAATTTCAGCTCTTGATTCGCTATAATTATGGAGATACACTCTGTGGAAGATAGGGTTTGTGACCAGTCCTGAAGCTAGTCAATAAACAGGTGTTCCGGGTAAAACAGTCTTAACTTCTTCATCGAGAATCCAAATGAAATGGGTCAAATTTCATTGGAAAGAGTACGGACTATAGTTTCTTGTGTGAGAGTTTCAAAATCGGATGTTAATTATTGAGCACAGGGCATTCTGTGCAAGTTCACTCTCCTGAATAGACCATAATTGAATAAAGTCTACCATTCTTTCTATAACCTCTTTTTGGGGAGGATTCAAGGAGTGAAACTTGGAGGAGTTTCAGAGAATACATTGAGTAATATTATCTATAGGATCAGAGTACTCCAAGAATTGAAGAATTTTAGAAATTGAAGAAGTCTCATGAAGCATTATCAGGTTCTATGCGATGATTAGTTGATGGTGATGATTTAATGTAAAGTTTTATTATCTCTCATATACTCTTGGGTGGAAGGAAGGGGCAAGGATGGAGAGTTCAAATCTCTCTTGATATTGGAGGATTGTATCTTCCTCTTGGAGGTTTATCCCTCCCTTTACA
>ML780328.1:658243-681434 GCA_009831015.1 Picea engelmannii
GTCAAAGCTTCAGTTACTTGGTTTTCAATTGCAATGAATTGAAAGGTTATACTTGCCTTTTCTAATGTGCATTGAAGAGACACTTCATTCCTAAATAATTTGCTAACCCCATGAATTACCTTGGTTCAATTAAATTACTCTGCCGCAACTCTCTATAACTCTGTTGCAACTCACTATAACTATGTTGTAACTCTGCTGCAACACTATGTTGTAACTGTACTTTCTCCTTTGAATTTTGTGTTGTTACTCACTATTACTCTGCTGCAACTCGTTATAACTATGTTGCAACACTTTCTATAACTCTGTTGCAACTCACTATAACTGTGTTGTAACTCTGCTGCAACACTATGTTGTAACTATACTTTCTCCTTCGAATTTTGTGTTGTTACTCACTATTACTCTGTTGCAACTTGCTATAACTCCGTTGCAACACTTTTTGTAACTCTGTTGCAACTCACTATAACTATGTTGTAACTCTGTTGCAACTCACTATAACTATGTTGTAACTCTGCTGCAACACTATGCTATAACTATACTTTCTCCTTCGAATTTTGTGATGTTACTCCACTTGTTGTTACTCACTATTACTCTGCTACAACTCGCTATAACTCTACTACAACACTTTCTGTAACTCTGCTGCAACTCACTATAACTATGTTGTAACTCTGCTGCAACACTATGTTGTAACTGTACTTTCTCCTTCGAATTTTGTGTTGTTACTCCAAGGAGGCTATAATAAACAAGTTCGAGAAATGGTCTTAAGATATGATCCATAAATCTTATAAGTGTTGTCATAGTATTGTGTAATATAAATTGCATAATGACTCACTCATGCAATCCATGTGTTTTTTTTTAAGTAATATTCCAAATTATTCTTTGTGTATATTGTCATATTGGTATCCTTACTTATAATCCAACTGCATGATAACACATGCTTACAATATTTGGTTGATTAGTGCCTTGATTATTTGTAGGGGATATATATATTACAATGTAATAGTAATGCCATATTACAATGTAATATGGCATTACCATATTACATTGTAATATGGCATTACCATATTACATTGTAATATGGCATACAATATGGTATACCATATTTCATGTAAAAAATAATAATTAAACCTAAAGTCATCGTCGCAATATCGACGCAAGTTCGTCGAAAATATTTTACTATTTTACCACAATCGTCTCTATAGCGACAAAACTTCATCGGAAATTGCCACGAATATTCGTCGCATATACAGCATGTGCGTCGTAAATTTGGTTTTGAGATATTGCACTCGTCGATATTACCACGGATTTTCATCGCAAGTTGAGACGAACTTTCGCCGCACGTTCAGCAGCTGCATCGTAAGTTATTGGCTTGGCATAACTTTTCATCCCAATTGTGACAAAGTTTCGTCGTAATTGCCACATTTCTTTGTTGTTATTGCGACGATAGTTCGTCGTAATTGCGACGATGCATAGGGTTAACTGATATTGAAGGTGGTGACACATGCAGAGATAATTTTGTCGATTTTTCCACGCACACTTGGATCATGGATATAGCGATGAAATTATTCTGACAAAAAAAAATCTCGGCTTTCGTGGAAATTGCGACCGATAAGTTTGGCAATATCAACGAAAAACCGTCGCAAATTTGCTCATATGTACTAGTGAAGATTTGGGTGACTTTCGTCCTTGGAGTTGGGTGAAGTGATTGTATTGAATCAGGCAAGAGATCATGCAGATTTGGGTGCATATTAGTTTAGTTTGTGGAAACTTGGGGTTTCCACTTTGGCATAATTTGGGGTTTTCAGTTGACACGAAACTTGGGGTTTCCAATAGACTTAGTAGTAGTGGAGGCACGAGTTTGAGTGGAGACTTGAATATTGCAGATTTTGTAGATGTTGTTGAGGACGACAATGACTTGAGGTAGGGGAGGATGTAAGGTCTTCATATGGATGGAAACGGAGATCTTCGCCCAAGTCCTCAAGGACATGGAACTTGGGGTTTCTTTGGCATCCAAGTTGGGAAAGTGGACATCTTGGGCATGCGAACACGCTAAGGGGATTACCCAAGTATGAAGTGACCAAGATATTGGGGTGCACTAGCATGAGGGGTGCACCAAGGTTGGGTGTGTCAGTCCTAAGGGGCACAATAGTTGATAGACTCCTAGGTTTGTTTGGGCGACCAGGTCTGTGAAGGGGTGTGATGATTCGTTTGGTCGATAAGGTCCACGAAGGGGTGCGATGATTTGTTTGGAAATGGGTTCACGAAGGTGTGTGACACCCCCAAAGGACACGACGGTTCGCGACGGTGACCTTTGAAGTCCCTATAAGAGAACAAGGGTGCAAAACCAAGGAAGGAAAATATGAAGACAAGAAGAGCAAGAAGAGATATGCAGTTATGAGGAAGACGGAGAGGGTGAGATCCCTTAAGGACCCAATTTGCTCCACTTGGGAGGACTTGTTCTTCCTTGAGGAGGATTTGATGGACATATTTGGGTGAGCTTCTCTTGGGAAAATTTTGGGGAAGTATGGAAACATAGGTCTGTTAGAGGCATGTGTGAGGCAGAATCGAAATATGTGAAGTCTGCGGAAACAAAGAGACAACAAGTATGTGGTTGAGGGCATGTCTGAGGTGCACCACATGAGGTTGCAAAGATAATTGTAGTAGAGATTCTTGGTGGGATGAATTTGTTTATGAGTGTCTTGGTCAGGTGAGGAAAGTCGTGTGACTCTACTAAATTTGTAAACCGAACCGGTAGTGCTCACATTGTAATTGTTTCGCAATAAAAAAGACTTAGTCGGGTGTTAGGCACAGTTTGTGTCACCTGCACTATATATATGTTTCTCTTGTTTGTTTCATTGTTGTTCTCTTGGCTTCTCATGTTCATGGATGTATGCTTAAATATGACTAAGTGTTAAATTGGTAACAAATGTCTAAGTATACAAGAGTTTCACTAGAGTAGGAGTGTGACTCGTCGGTAGCCTAAAACAGAGTATGGGTATGCTCTAGGTGAAGAGGTGTAGTCTGAACAAATTATCCTTGGTGTTTCTAAGTAGTCGTTTGAGAAACGTTATGGTTTTGCATGCCCTCAAGAGGTGTATGCTCATAAGGGACATTGTGGGGACTTGACACAAACTATTATGGAAATGGGCATCACATGTTGGTGTTTTGTGTCTCGTGAGAGAACCATTCTATAGAAGGTGCCTTTTGTACCAATTCCCCTTCAATGCTCATGATTTATGGAGCACTGATGCACCTTTAATAGTTTGGCACATCAACATTTATTTTAGCAAAAGCATCTGCTCACCACCTCTATTAAAATACCTTAGAAAATGTGAAATTTTGAATATCACATTTGTAACAACCTTCAATGCTAAAATCATATTTTTGAGTAACACTTAAAAGTAAATTTTGAAGTCATTAAATATTTACTTCTTAGCTTGACTTATAAATATTCCTCTTATTTTATGTAAGGCATTAAATCTTTGAATGTTGGCAAAATGGATCTCATGTTAAGTTCTAATGTTGTATCCTTATACACTAAAGTTTTAGTAGACAATGTTATCATAGAAGTAAGAAATGTCATCCATAAAAAGCATAAAAAGCAAACAAATAATGGTATCTCTAATATGATCATGATACCATACATTCAAGGAAAAACTAACAAGGTAGAAAAGATCTTAAACAAGGGAAATAGCTGCAAAGCAGCAAGTCCCTGCCTTAAAATTATGTTTTCAGTTTTATTTTGTAATCATGTTTTCATATTTATTTTAAATCTCATGTTTTCATAATGATAAAAAAAATAAACACTTTGTTACTATTCTTTAACATAATGTTGTACAATTTTGTATAAAATAAACCAAGACTTTATGGTACAACAATAAAAATATTCATGAAAATGTTATTAGATATAACAATATAAAAGCATTGAATAGCTAATCAGAAATTAAGAAATCAAGAATGACTATTAAATATTGCAAGCCAAAAATTTAAGGAAAAACATAACAAAATACAATTATACAATATAACATAATAAAATAAAATAGTTGAATATAACTTTAACACATTACTCATATTAAAACATTTTTGTTTATCATATATATTTTTTTTCAAATTTAATAAAATTTAAAATACAATTTTATTATAAAATTACATAAATACATACAAAATAAATTATTAAAAATTTAGTTATATATAATATTTAATAAAAAATTATTTTTAATTTTTAATATCTTAAATAAAAAACAAAAAATATTAAATTAAATTTATAAAAATTAGTTAAACAAAATCTTTATTTCTAATTGATTATTAATGAAAATAACACGAACAAACAAATAGTAATAATAACATGGACTACGAATAGTAATAACATGAAAATAACACGAAAAAACATGAAAATAACACGAATGAATAAATAAATGTTGAAATGATGGTTTTTAATAACAACCTGACAAATTTTGTCCAACTCATTTATATCGTCCCAATAAAAATAAAAAACCATAGGCATTGTCATACTCAGGAATCACCTTCACGCTTCTCATCCTCTGCACGTTTCCCAACTTAATTATGGTTATGGGTGGATGTAACTTTTTACAGACACCAAATTCACTTTTAATCCGCACTTCATCCTAAGCTAACCTATGAAACTCGATCAAACTCTAAGCATTGCACTGAATAATGAGGAGGGATTCGAACCTTGCACCTCGGACAAAGTTTTTACCATGGGGTTGTATAATTATATAACATTTTTACTCGATCAGACTCTAAGAATTGCACTGAATAATGAGGAGGGGCAAAGTTTTTACCACGGGGTTGTATAATTATATAACATCTTTGAAATCTAAATGCTAAGGATATCCTAAGCATTGCAATAAACACGAGAAGGGATTCAAACCTTGCACCTCTGACAAAGCTTTTACCACGGGGTTGTACAATTATACGGCATTTTTGAAAAAAAATTCCAACTCATTTATATCGCCCAAATTTTATCCAACCCATTTATATTGCCCAAATATTTTCGAGATTTACTAGGGTACGTGTTAATTTTTTGTTTTTTTAAATTTTTATTATATTTTTTTTAATTTTTTTTAAAGAAATATCATGTCCAACCAGGGGTATTTAGTCACATCTACTTTTTTAACCAATCACAATTTCAAAAAATATGAAAAAGATTTTTAAATTTAAAAAAAATCATTTTAATTAAAAAAAAAAAAATTATGAAACTTTGGAAAAAAATTATTTTACAAAATCAGGTCAACTATGTTTGACCGAGAATCAATCGCTATATTCCATGCTATGTTTAACTAATAAGAAGAAAGTTTGAGTAACTTTCTCACTTCATAATACTTTATGAAAACTACTTGACCAAGCAAAGGACTCGATGTATCAAAAAAAACAAAAGATGTTTACTCGGTTCCATGGGATTGTGTGGCAAGGTTTACATTGGAAAGACTAGCAAAACTTTTCAAATTAGACTAAAGGAATATGGAATTGACATCTCATAAGGCCACATAAAGAAATATGCTCTCACAAAACACCCAAATAATTCTAGGCATCGTGTTTTCCTCGAAAAAGCAAGTGTGATTGCTAGAGTATATCATTACATCAAGAGAAAGGTAAGGGAAACCAAAGAGATTGAGAAACATCTTCTCACAGAAAGAAATATGCTCTCACAGAACACCCAAATAATTCTAGGCATCAGTGGAATTGCTAAAATATATCATCACACCAAGAAAAAGATAAGGAAAACCAAAAAGATTGAAAAACATCCTCTCACATAAAGAAATATGCTCTCACAGAACACTCAAATAATTCTAGGCATTAGTGTGATTGCCAGAGTATATCATTACACCAAGAGAAAGGTAAGGGAAACCATGGGGATTGAGAAACATCGTGCTAACATCAACAAGAATGATGGTTGGAGATTGAGCAAAACCTGGTGTCGTATCATAAAACCTCATAAAACAATCGCAACACCACTATTATTGATAGTATGGATGTGTTGTATATAAGACAAAATTAGTCAGGTCGACTTATAATTTTAGTTGTATGTTGGGCATTAAATATTATTTATAAAATATTGTTTCGAGAACTTGTCTCATGATGATGGGCTAAGCTTATAACTCATGGTTACCATATCATTCCAAAAATAGGAATATTTATATTCATTTCCTTTAAGTACTTATTTTACAATTGTTTTAAATTCTTTGAAAATGGCACTAAAGTAGATAGAAATAGATGAGAACCATTTAGATAATATAGTTTCCTAACCTCTTAATTTGATTAAAACTAGATTAAAGATCATAAGATTTGATGCCATGAACTAAGTGCCACTTTAAATGATTAAATAGTTTGGGAGTCGCCATTGATAATATTGAAGAGACCCTTTGTGGGAACGATAGTATTGAGTATATTATTTGGGTTATAATACTTTTCAAAGATATTTTGATTGTATTTCTAATCCTCCTCATTGTATCGATTATACTACTTCATCACATATTTCATTATTTATAATTAAATGAGGTTACTAATAATGTTGATCTCAAGTATTCTAATTTTAATAATACAATTTCATAGCGATCCACTCATGTTGATACAATACTATATGTGAATAAAATAACAAATGTAAATATGTTTAATGAGCAAATAATTTTCTTAGTTTCTACGAAGTTATTATACTGATTTAGGTGGTTGTCAAGGGTCATCTCATACATGGTTTAATACTGGTAGTTTTTGGTCATGAACCTTTGTCGCATTTTTGGAAGCCTTCCAGTGTGTTTCTAAGGTTTTGATGCTCAACACCAAAACATCTCATTTAGTTTGCAAATTTTCTTTCCATCAAGCTAAAAAAGACATAAAGAAAAGTAATGAATGAAAAGTTATGGTCTTGAAAAGGCTCCCCCTTTTTCAAATAGCTCAGATTCATCCATCTCAACATGCACTCATGCCTAACTTCATGTTAGAGTTAGGGTTCATGTATCATAGGGTTTTTTCCTCTTATGTTTTTTTGACATCATTATAAAATGTAATTTTAACCTCTTGTTATGGGATTTTTCAAGATTATAACAAATACATCTCTTCTCAAAGATAGCTAACACCATTCTAACCCTTATACATGTACAATGTTCTTCACCGTTGTTTCATTAAAAAAAATTGTTTTCACTCTATCTCTCTATTTCTTTCATGTTTTAATGTTATCTTTCACTTCGTTCTCAACACCATCTAAATCAGTGGTATTAGAGAAATTGATTCTCTATTGTTTTCAATGCATGTCCCCCATAAGGTCATGGTATATGAAGTTGGATCTCAAGCTAACTAAGCCTAGTAAGGATCTTCCTTGTTGACCCAAGCAAAGTCTCATGGTGGATGAAAAGAAAGACAAAGGACTGGGATATATTATCAAACAATTGCTCCATGAATCCCCATAGTGACAAAGGAATGGGATGATGGAACATTTTGCATAGATCCTTCAGTGAGTCCCAATGATGAAGAAAGAACCTTCAACGTGTAGTCATTTCAAAGAAATGACACCCTTCAAAATACAGGTCAATTTTGATATCCATTTGTTTGAATATAGGCATAGAAGGTTAGGAAATATAGTTATATCAACTAGAAGAATATTTATCTCTTCACAAGTTTTCCAACATTGAGAAGGCTACCTTCACACTTCTAAATTTCCCTCCCCATGTCAAAATTTGGTGGGACACTTACTATGCACAACATTTTGGAGATGGATTTAGAACATATGAGACAAAACCCACTTGGTGTGGGGCGGGGATGGGGGGGGGGGGTTGTCAATTCCCTCAAGGAGGAGCATTTATCTATTTGAAACAATGAAGACTAATACATGAAATGGACAATCTTACACTAATGTAACGATCATATTATGTTGGAATACACCAATGCCTTTCATAACTTGTGTACAAAACTAGGTGTTGGGGACTCTAAGGAGCAGTTGGTTCTAAAATATTGTGACAACCTGAAAAGATTCATCTTGACACAAATGTAGTTTTTGGACATATCTTGAATGAGAGCACTTGTCATTATGCCATAAAGTTTGAAGAAAAAATTTGACAGAAGGGTAAAAAAGAATTTGGGAGAAAAAACATCCACGACAAAGGAAGGATACATATGGCCCTAATTCTCAAAACAAAGGATGAAGCAAGGATAATGAACCTCAATCCAACCAGTAAAATTAACATGAAAATAAGTAAGGGAGGTTAAAGGACATAGGAAAATGGTGTGACACCCATGAATGCCCTTGACACGACAATGATGAATGTCATAATAGACAGTCATTATTGTTCGAGCTAAGAGCCTCGTACTCTAATTCAACAATGTAACCTCTAGAACTTGTGGATAGGGGAAAATAGATCATTGAAGCATAACCCAATGTTACAATTGCCACCACAAAGGTCTAGCCAAAGGAACCAAGGAGCCTTAGGAAGGACATTCATTTCTGAGTACTCGACTTCTTGGTTTCCGCGGTTCATTGCCATTTCATGGAAGCGATTGAAGTATAGAGCCTCTTAACCTTTTTCGTATTTATAAGATATTTTGTGTTAGTCTTCCTTAAACGAAGTGCACTTTCTGTATGAACCTGTCGTATGGTCCCATGCCGAGAGAATGGGACCCTTCTCCGTCGATGAAAAGGTGTTAGTTTTGGACCACGAAAATGGTCCAAAGGCAATTGCCGATTTGAAAGGTGTGGTTGAAACTTCGTAGTGAAAGTTATTTTCTCGAAAGTTATATTTATCGTTTTATGGTATGTAGGCCGTAGGTGGCTTATTCTTCAATTTATTGGATTGAAAGCTACTTTGATTAAGACCCTTGCCCACACATATCAAAGTTCTTTTTAAATTTAGTTATGTGGTTGAGCCCTCATTATAAAACTTATATATCAGTTTTGAATACAATCTATTTAGGGTATATTCATGTTAATGAAGATTTATGTTTTGAGTTTAAAGACTTCAGTATGCCAATTTGTGTGATTTTGGTAATTTTTTGTTACGATAATTATTTATAACTTTCAGGACTCATAATAAATAATTTTGTTATCAATTTTCAATGATTAATGTGATAAATAGCATGTTTCCATGAATGGTTAATTCTAAAGATGAGAACATCCAAGAAATGAATGGAGTTGTTTTTTTGAATATGAAGCCATCAAAGATGTCACAACCCTATCCAGACACTATTCGTCAATTGAGCCAAGAATGAGACACTTTCATTAGTCAACAATGTTGGCTACAATACAACATTAAACCTTTCAAAGATGAGGTAGTATCAAAAGTTGCCTTGCTTCTATTTTGTGATGTTCTTTTAAGAGAATATATATATGTGGAATTTTCATGTTGTTTACGAGTCTAGTCCATGTAGTATAATTTTCACCTTGGGAGATCAACGTTATATGATACTAGAGATAGTCCCTACTATCGCAGTCTCTTTGATCATTGCAAAGTAGTGCATGAAGATAATATTTGGTATGAGAAGATTATAATGCCCAATACCAAAGCTTCTAACTTATTCTACAAATTCTCTCTTTCTAATGGGCTAAAAAGGATTGAAAACAAAGCAATGAGTGAAAAATTATGGTACCAATAAGGTTCCCCTTTTTTTAAGATAACTTAAATTCATCCATCTCAACAGTTAGAGTTCTTGCCTCTTCAGGTTTTTTGGCATCATTATAAAATGTAATCTGAACCTCTTGTTATGGGATTTTTACAAATGAGCATAGCATACACATCTCTTCTTAAAGATAGCTACCACCATTCTAGCCATTATGCATGTACAATGTTTTTCAACATTATTTCATTAAAAGAAATTGAGTTTCACTATATCAATCTATTTATTTTTTATGTAATGTTATCTTTCACTTTGTTCTCAACATCATTTGGATCAGTGGTATTAGAGCAATATTTTGTGTTGTCTTTAATACATGTCCTCCATGAAGTCATGGTATAGGGAGTTGAATCTTAAGCTAACTGAGCGTAGTGAATATCTTCCTTATTGGCCCAAGCGATCTCACATGGTGGATGGAAAGAAAGATGAAGGAAGATTATATAAAATAGTTGCTCCAAGAATCCCTTGAGTGAGAAAGGAACAAGATGATGGATCATTTTTTTATAGATCCTTATACAACTCCCAATAATGACATAAGCACCTTTAAAAAGTAGTCATTTTGGTGGAATGACACCCTTCAAGGTACAAGTTAATTTTGGTATCCTTTTGTTTAAAGGAAAGATAGATATAGACACTTGGGAAAAATAGTTAGACCAAAGAGAATATTATTTAGTTCTTCATAAGTTTTCCAACATTAAGAAGACTACATTCACACTCCTAAAGTCCCTTTCCCTTGTCAAAATTTGGTGGGACACTTATTGTGTGCAACATTCTAGATATTAATCTATGATACATGAGACCAAGGAAAATTTTAGGGGCGAAATTTCACCCATGGGAGAAATTAAGGGGTTCCAAATTTTGATTAGGTGTAGTTTTTGTGTTGTAGTGGTTTTTTATCATTCGCCCTAAATTTTTTATTTTTTTAATCATATAGAGGGTTATCCCAGGCATTTTATGACGGAGAGGGAAAAAAATTATTTTTCTCCCATGAAATTTCAAGCTACAACCTTCCATTCGCCAGATTTCCAAAAATATGGGAATTGTTGATAGCGAATTCGCCTTCCCATTTGGTATAAATTAGGGTTCATGCTTTCATTTTCCCCAATTTTGTGGTATGGGGCAACTGCAACCTTCCGTTCACCCGATTTTCAAAAAAAAGGGGATTTCTAGTAGTGATTTCACCCTCCCATGGTATAAATCGGGCTTCATGCTTTTGTTGGCTCCAATTTTGTGTTATGGACAAAGGGAATTAGGTGTTTTAATGAAATCTTAGCACCATTGATCAGAGTATGATTTCTTGGTGGAGAATATCACCATTGAGCATAGTTTATTTGTAGCATTTGGAGGGTATTCGAATGAGGTTATTGGCAGGGTAGAGCAATAGCATGATTCAATGTCAATGTCTACAATTAATTGGATTCTCATAGTTATCTACAATCTGCTTGCACTTTACTCCTTGTAAGTTGTTATTGCTATGAATATTCCATGGAGATATTTATTCATTTCCCATCTTGTGCTTCTTTTAGTATTCATTGCTTGATAATGTAATTTCAATTGATTGTACTATGATAAGGTGTGGATTTGTATTGTCAAATTTATAGCACCGTACATATTTTGATACATTACATATTTTCTTTGATTCCCCTTCCTTAGTAAGTCATTTAAGTCACATTCTTTTCCTTTTCTTAAATATCTTAAATCCTTCAGGATCATACCCTTGACTTAAAACTTTTTCCCTTTTCTCTATAGATTTTTGGAGCCTTATTTGAACAAGTTGTTCGGGATGGATGTGATCACAAAAGGTACTAAGTTTTTGTAAACCAACACTGCTTTTGGACAGTACATGAGATCGGTAAAGAATTTATTCTGGTGGGAACTGCTCATTTCGGTTAAACTTGTCCTTTGTTGGTGCCATCTTTTTAACAATTGGTAATGTATTTTCCCTGCCAACGATGTGGTCAATATTTCTACTCTTCTATGTTTGTTGTATCATAGTGTAAAAGAGTTCAAGTTTTTATTGTAAATTAGGTACATAGAAGTAGAGTTTTATTTTGGAGTTCTCATTTTTCTAAGGCAATAAATTCCTTTTGTTGGATCCTCTATTCAATGATCTCATCTCTTATCAAGGGTGCTAATTTTTTTATAATATGTTTCATCCATTTTTCCTCCAACAAGTGTTATATTTTCTTGCAACGAAAAGTGAACTATATTTTTCTCGAAAATATGTATATTTTTTTAAAGAAATGAAACCTATTTTACATATTTTGTATTTTGGAGATCCTTAGCCATCCTTTTCATAATTCTTGCATATCTTCTTTATTTTCTAGCCCCTTTTCTATGTATATGTTGACAATTGAATGATTTGTATGTCAAACCTTGAGACTACCGGGGGCTTGATTTTTAGAGAACTATGTCTAGGTTGACGGTTGATTATTGGAGGTTTGATTTCAAGAGAACTATGTTTGGGTTGTTTTGTTTATAGAGAAGTTGGTCAACACACATCTTCCATGTAAAACTTTAGGATTATGTTCCACATTAATTTTCCTATCCTCCAATATGAATAGTGTTCCTTTTTTAAGTATATGTAATGTTTGTTTCCCATAAATTTCTCCCGGAGGAGTCCTTTGTTCAAACAATAAAGTGATGCCAACCAATCCTTTTAAACTGAATGGTATTATGCATAGGAGAAATGAAATTTGGGCCAGCAAGACATAGGTTTCAAATAAATATGGTTTAGTTTCAGTGCCCAGTTTTCCTTGTATGTTTCTAGTCGTTTTATTTGGAAAGAGATATTGATGATCTACATGATAATGATTCTATTTATTGGATTGAGTTATTTATATGTATAGGGTTATTACACCACTTACATTTCATTTGTTCATATGGTTTGGTTTTAGTTATACCAAAATCAGGGAGAAGTCTAACACCCAAGATGTAATGCCAACCAATCTTTTTAAACTAAATGGTATTATGCATAGAAGAAAATAAATCTGGGAAAGAAAGATATATATTTCAAATTGATATCGTTTAGTTTCAACTTCTATCAACAACAGGGAGAAGTCTTGTACCTAGGATGGAAATACAACCATTCCTTTTAAATTGAATTGTCTTTGTCATAAAATGAATGGAATCTGATTTAACAAGATAGTGGGATAGGGACTAATGGTGATTTTTCCTTATTCGGGGTGTTACCCTCTTTCAAATTTCAATGCATGTTTTTCCTTGTATGTTTCTAGTTGTTTTGTTTGGAAAGAGATATTAAGGATCTACATGATAATGATTATATTCATTGGATTGTGTTATTTATATGTATGTGGTTATCACAAGCTAACCCACCAGGCTATTTTTATTATATTATATAATTATGAATAATAATACTTATAAATGTAGATTACTCTCACCACTTTTATCAACTCTAGTACATGTGGAAAAATTATAGGCTTTCACTCATTATATTTTATGATATATATTTTTTGTGGAAGTTAGTGTTTTTTCACAAGTCCTTGTATTTATGTTGTCAATGTGTGATATTTTCATATTTTTTAAATTGTTGTTTCTTGTTGAATATCCACTTATATTAACTTAGCTCTAAGTCCAAGACTATTGCTACTCTTTCTATTGCCATTGTATATAGTGGTAAACTTCTATTTTTGGATGCATTTATGTTGTATTTTCTTACTCTACACCCTAAGTTATTTTCTAGTATTCATGTAAGCATTTGGTGGTTTTCATTTTTGGGTGTATGTTTTTTCAGAGAATTTGGTTTCATAAAAAAGACAATAAATATAAATACATACAGAGATTCTATACTTGGTAAGAATTTTACTAATTTTATATTATTTCTCATGCAGGTTTCACTTTTGCTTTCCAGATTTAAAATTTCAATTGTGGAATATTTATTGAGATGTCAAACACCAATCATGGGAAAAAAAGATCAATACAAAATGATATATAATCATACTTTCAAAGACCTCAGTCAAAGGATCCACATTATCTTCATGCTTCGGGCTCTTTTGAGCAACCTATCACTTAAAGAGATGTCAACTCTTACGAGAACGCATATAATATCCAAATAATAGATGAGGGAATAGGTTCCTCTGGTTATCAAAGTGAGATAAATGTGTTTTCACCATAAATTGGCAGTAAAAATATCAAAAATATCTCATTGGAAGAGAACACAATCAATTCACGGAAAAAATAAAAAGGCCAATGGGACAAAGGGGGATTATTCCAACCAGACTGGGTCTCAAAATTTTCATTCATTGAACCAATACCTCCAAAAAATAACAAAGAGAAACCACAAGTTAGATTCAATATATGTAGTTGGAAACTTGGCACGCCATTGATATTTCAGATGAAGTTAGATACAATAGAGAAGCATGTAGGAAAGGTGTATGAAAAGAAAATTGTAGATGGCAAGGAGAAATCTATTATCAGATGGAAATATTTTGAGGAATATCGACATGTCATATATTCAAATGAATATAATAAATATTTAATAAGTAATGTAAAACTTGAGGCAAGTGGAGGAACCATCACATCTCTACTTGGAAAGACGATGAAAAGAAATTTGTTATCCAAGACAATGCAATTAAGCATTGTATTTCACATCTTATCTAAAGGTCGTTCTATGATAGATTATTTAGATTACATGAAATATCTATCGTTTCTTCAAGTGTCAAATTTTCCATCGTCTCATTGGTCTATAATGAGTGATTGGGAATTAGCAAAATATCTAGCTCAAGTAGAAAAGGATGATATGAAAGAGAAGATTGCAAATGCTAGGTTTTTGTCATTGTCTTTGGATGAGGTTACAATTTTTTATAATACTTCATAGATTTGTATGAGTATTTATATGGTTAATGGCCATATTAGTCATTCTTATCTACTTGGGATTCATAAAATGAGGGAGAATTCTACAGCTGAAAATATTTATGAACTTTTTATTAATAGTTTGAAGGAAATTGGTTGTATGGATCATTTAACAATCACAAAAAAAATGGTATTTGTTGGAGTGGATGAAGCATCAGTAATGCAATGATAAAGTAATGTTTTTTGTGTTAGACTACAACTATCAACTTCGTCGTATATGTTGATTGTTCATTATATGGCTCATAGGATGAATCTTGCATTTAAAATAGTAAGCAAGTTTCCATCGGTTTCAAAATTTGAAGATCTTCTACGAGAGGCTTATGCATACTTTTGTTGTAGTCCCAAACAATTTTCAGAGTTTCAAAAATTTCCTGACAGTGTTACAAATGGAAACAATCTATTAAAAGATGTTGATACGCGGTGGATCTCATTGAATGGACCAACTCAAAGACTATTTAGTGAGTACCAATCCTTGGTAGGGGTGATGTATGAACATTTCTTTAGTGTAGATAGAGCTCAAGATACTCTCTTTTGACTAACTGACATAGAGACATTTTTAACATTGATTAGAATTCTTCATATGCTAGATGAAATGAATGTCCTCATGAAAATGTCTCAAAGTCACAAAATGCATATTGCATAATACACAAATGCGAGAAAATTAGTATGCCTTCATTGGATAATTTGTATACGATGCTAGAGTCTTTTAAAGGTCCATGATTTACAAATTGGACCATAATCATTAATATAAAAAATACTGAAATTCTTTTGAAGTTTGATGAAAAAGGGATACTATGTATGACAGTGTGTGGGTAAGGTAGGACGAACCACCAAAGAGTGCATTGTGTTAAGAGACCTATTCGACAATGTTGTCATTTAAGTGAGACGCAACTTGATAGAAATTGCAAAATCACTAGCATCAAATATAAGAGAATGATTTCCTCGAGATGAATTGTTGGAGGCCATGTCTTTGGTGTACCCTCAATATTGGAACAATCAACAATTTCAAACTAATTTAAAGCATGACTTTGTGGAAAAATTAAAAACTTTAGTGCACCACTTTTTCCAGAAGATCCAGATACATGGAGAACAGGTTCAAGGTATTTTACATTCATCAAAATTGTTTCAACAAGCCACACGCTTCACTGAAACAATGTGGGAGAATTTTCGTGTTTTGGAGAATCCCCTAGAATATGGTGCAAATAACAAGATTATGGACTATTTTAGGTGCTAACCAATAATTACAGGAAAACGTATCAAAATATTTCAAATTAGCGGATTTGTGTCAAACCATGATTTTGGGATCAGTGGAGGATGAGATCGTGTTTAGTGCACTGTCATTTTTGAAGTCAAAGATGAGGAACAAGCTTGATAAACATATGGATGTGTGTTTAATATTATATGTAATGAAGTATTACATTACCAATTTTCCATATGAAAGGTCACTAGCTCTTTGGCAATCAGATTGTGATATAAGGGGAGAAAACAGTATAACAAATTTCTCTAATGAACTTGATATGGAATATAATGCTTTGGAGGCTCATAATGATAGTCCAACTGGAGAAGATCATGTTCATTATGAATAAAATGAGGACCAAGATGAGAATTGGGAAATTGATATACCGCAAGATTTTGTCAATCCAATTGTAGATTTTAACCTTGTACAATATTTTACTGCAAATAGATTTTCAATAAAAGAACAAAAAAGATACAATGGAAAATACACACAATACACAGACATTTTTCCCCTGGAAACCCAAACCGAGAAAACTAGCATATTCTATATTCATTCACATTGATACATGGTTTACAATACAATATACATATAGGAGCCAACGGCATCCAAAACCCTAATCCAATGACCTGGATTAGTCAAAAACCATAATCCCTTAACCGGAAATAGAAAACCATCAGAAAAAACCATGTGCCGAAAAACCGCCCAACAATGGACACGAAAATCGAGGCGACATGAAAAATGAGGCAAAAATGTGACACGTTTCCCAAGTCAAAATAAGATTGCTCGGGGGCGCTGCCCCCGCCCCCCTGTGCACCCAGCACAACGTAGAAGACACTAGATCTATTCATGCAAATAATATAACACATACCCAACACCAATATATATGAGGGCCCAAGGGACACTTATTTTGGTATACATGTTCCATTTGTGTTGCAAGAAATAGTAAATGGAATAGCACAAATGATGTGATTCGTGTTATTCATTGTTCCTTTATTTTTGGAGTAGGTCGGAAATTCTTTATCATAGAAAGATTACTATATGCCAATTTGAAGTTGCATTTTAGGTAAAAATAGGTTCTATATTTTGTATTTCTCATTGAAACTATGGAGCCACATTTCCTTGATGTAAGCTATTTTGAAATTGATGTTTTGATTGTTGGACTACGATTGTCGTTAAACCAAAACACATAGGCATTATTCTCTGCCACAATTGTCGGAGTTAGGATCCATGAGAGGGGGTTAACCCATGTCACAAAACTCGCGGGAAGCATTGAACCCAATGTCCAACAATCTCCCCCCAGTGTGTTTCGAGCAAGTTTCGAACTTGAGACCTGTCATTCTAATACCATTTGTTGGACTACGATTTTCGTTAGACCAAAACCCGTAGGCATTAGTCTCTGCCACAATCATCAAAGTTAGGATCCACGAGAAGGGGTTAACCCATGTCATGAAACTCGTGGGAAGCGTTGAACCCAATGTCCAACATTGATATTTAACTATTACATTATTTATTTCTTGTATGTGATAGGAAATGAAGGTAGAATTTGATGAAGTTGGGACTTATCTCTTGACATAGATAGTGTCCATATATTAAAGGGTAAATAACTAATTTAACAAGACTTCTGCTAAGAAAGAATGGGCTCATTCAAGTAGATGAAATTTTGTTGATGTCTAGCTCTAATATCTTAGTAAATTTTAATGGTTTGTTTATCTGTTGCATTTTGGGTCATTTTTTCGAGTTTGAAATTTCGGGTTTATTTTGGTTAAAAAGTGTGTTAGTCCCTTGAATGCTTATAGTTCTCATTTGATGTTTGATTGAACCCTTTGTTTTGGAATAATTGGTTTCATCTAATTCCCATTAAGTCAAGGGTTTCACTTAAAGTTAAAGACCTTTGTTGAGTAAAAAAAACTTGTTTTCATCTTTTTGTCATGTTTATTTGAGAAACATATGGTATTAGGCTTAATATACGGCTTTGGTTATTCTTTGGGAATTCAATGTGTTTTCCATAATTATTATTTTCTATATATGTTTGATGGTTCAAGGAAATATTTTTTTATTTCCTTTCACTTTGTGGCATGACTTAAGCATCTTCACCTTTTAGGATCTACTATGTTTATTTTATATTTTCTTTGAAAAGACTTATTGGTTATTTAGAAAGGGAAATGAGCTCTACTTAGCTAAGAGAAGATAAAAATGGTCTATGCACTAGGTTCCTATGCGTTCATCATAGGATATCTATTAGCATGAGATCGACATTCCTCTAATGCAATTATACTTTTGATGCCAATACTAAAAGAGCATTACATGTGGCCAATGGAGGATGAGAGAATGTTTATTGCACTATCATTCTTGAAGTCAAAATTGAAGAACAAGCTTTAAAAACTATCATTACATAGTTTATGCTAATAATGCACATGTTATGGAGAGTTTCATGCAACTAAGAAAGAGGTATGCTTATTGGTGCTTGTATCACATGGAAAAAATAGTTTTCTATATAATTCTGGATCATTTATTTCTTCATTACTTTTTTGCAACTCAATTTTAGGAGTTTGTATGTAGTAGGATCCAAGTGATAGACATTACATGTCCTACCCTTAATGGGATTAAAATGGGTGATAAGACTTTGATTGTGCACCGTGCTACTGTCAGTTATAGATATACGTGATGGAATAATAACCCTTACTTAATCTAGATCTCTTAGTGTTCATGCTTAATTATGGCAGTCTAACTGAGACTATCTCTTTTTCAAAGGCCTAATCTATGCCTAACATTTATTACAAAGTTATGTGTCCCTTAAAAAATTTATAAGACAATAAAAATACAAGGGATAAAAGTGACCTCTCTTCCTTAAAAAGGGGTCCTCTTTGGGTACAAATGGATGATTAGAGAGGAAGTGATGCATGGAATGTGACCTATCAATATTCTTATTCTTTTGGATTTATTGATGGATATAATTATGTGTGCTCCTATTTAGGAACGTCCTATGATGAACTTGTTTGAAGGGTCCTTTCATAATCGATGAGTCGGTAATAAAGAATCCATAATAGAATTGGTAGAGAAAAGATTAATATCTCATGAGCTTGACAGAAGTGGTGGTTAGGATCAACACATATGAACTTTGTGGTGAAATATCATCAAAAATGATAGAGGAATATGCAGGAGTGTGCAGTAAGAACCTTGACAAACACAACCCTTGATACTTGCAGCATTGTCTAGAGGATGGACAAATTATGTTTCTTTTTCCAAATATGTTAAATGAGTACATTACAATTTAATGCGTACATTTTCCTATTATTATATATGGTTTTATACTTTATCAAAAAAATCACCAATAGTTTACAACATTTAATAATTCATTGAAAGATTCACCAAGATTTTACAAGATTTTATAATTCAGTGAGAGATTCACCAAGATTTTACAAGATTATATAATTGACTAAAAGATTTGTCAAAAAATTATATATACATATTATATAATTGATAAAATAACCTTCATTTTTTCTTATGTATCATGGGCATTCACTCATTTATTATATATATATAAATTTTGGGGGGGTTCTTAAAATCACTCTTGCATGAGACAAAACCCACTTGGGGGGATTTTGTCATTTCCCTAAAGATGAGTATTTTCATATTGAAATCTATGAAGTCCAATACATGAGATGGGAAATCTTACACCTAGGTAAAGACTAGATTGTGTTGGAATACATTGATGCATTTCATACCCTATGTGTAAAATTAAGTATCATGGACTCTGAGTGACACTTGGTTCTAAACTATTGTAATTACCTACAAAGATACATATGGATAGAAATGAATTTTTTTGGACATCTTTTCACTTTGAGTACATATTGTTATGTCATCAAGTTTGAAGATAACTTTTTAGAGAAGGATAAGAAAGAGTTTGGGGATGAAAATAAGCCACAAAAAGGAAATGGTAAAGGTGGTCCTAACTCTTATAACAAATGATAAAGTAAGGATAAATTATCTCAATAAAACCAATTAAAGCAACATGCAAAGAATAAATGGAATTCAAGTGATATAGGAATGGTGCAACGCCCATTAATTCCCTTGTCAAAATGATGATGAATGTCATGCTAGACAATCATTATTGGATGAGATAAAAGCCTCGGACTCTAATTCAATGTTATCACCTCCAAATATTGTGGATAGGGGGAAATGGATCATTGATGCAAAACCCAATGTTATAGTCACCACCACAAAGGTCTAACTAGAGGAACTGAAGGAGCCTAAGGAAATTTATTGCATCTTTGATTCATAGATGTGGGTAAAGGGGACACCATTGCATTTCATTATTGATAATGGAAAAAACAAGAACCTAATCTTAGTATAGGTTGTTAAGAACATGTTCAAGTTCCAATGATGTCACACCCCCATCCATACACCATTGTTGGTTGAGCTAGGGAAGACACATTTGTGTCAGCCAAGATTATTTCTTGAAATACGACATCAAGCCCTTCAAATATGAGGAACTATGTGATGTTGCCCCACTTGAATTTTGTGATGTTCTTTTAGGACGACCATATATGAGGAACCATCATGTTTTTTACCATTTTAGGCATTGTAGTGACATTTTCAACTTGGGATATCAACTCTATAGGATACAAGAGGTATCCTGTAATATCCCAAATTTCACTATTGGAATTATTTGTAATTAAATGCTTAAATAATTTTCATGGATGCTTTATAACTATGCTACACTAACTCCATGGGTCAGATAAACCATGGTATGGTGAATATTGTATGTTTTTTTGTATTGTAGTTAATGAAGAGGAAGACCATGATCAACTGAGCTTGAGCACCTATAGGGGCTATGATACCACAAGAGGAGAAAGGTGAGGGGGTCTAAGGGGGGTTTATGCCTAAGTCACCTACCTTATGCTACCTTGAACCCTGACCCAATTTCAATTTTGAATTTCAAAAAACAAAAATGATTTAAGAGGAGTGGAGGAAACCAAATCTTCAATCTAATCCACAACTCCTAAATTTTAGAAAACTGTCTCCCCTATATTCTTGGAACTAGGAAGAGAAGTTTAGTTTGAAAAATCTATCCATTAAGCATGAGGAAAATTTGAGTGGAAAGAGGAAGGTTTCTAAAAAGAGTGATAGAGGAGAGTTTGGGGAGGTTAGACATGGGAGGAAGAGATCCAAACCCGTCATAGACAAAACCAGACATGAATTGAAGTTGGTGGACCTTGAAAAGAAGCCAAGAAACCATGAAGGTTTGGTTGAAGCTTGACATATCAACCTAGACCTTCCTATGCCTACACTGAAGAGCACTCAAGGGAGGTATTTCTGAGGGACTGTGTAGCAGCGAAGGAAATACTCCTTGTGTTGTGTAGGGGTGAGTTGTTCTTATCCTACTTCACCTTGGTGGTATAATAGCCTGGCTAGGGGGTGACGTTCGTTGTGCATTTGCCTTAGTTATTGATGTAAATTATGTTTTCAAAATTTTGTAGGGTTTATGCTTAAGAAAAATAAATCTCTTCATCCGTGTAGAAATTTGGATTATGTATAAAGTTTATGTTGTATGCCTCTTTATATCTCTATCGTAGAGAATTAATTTAATGATTTGGTTAAATTTCATGACAATATGTTGTTTAGGGTCGATAAAATGTTCCATTGATTCGCTTGTTTAAATTGAAAATGCCTTCTATAAATTGTACGGTTTTGTAGGTTAACACAATATATACTTTGTTTATTTGTTTAATTCCCTCTCAAATTTTTGGTTCAATCATAAAATGGTCTATCAAAACTTGAGACTTGTTTCAGATAATTTATGTTATGGGCTTCAATACATTCAAGGGTTTCAATTATTAAGAACTCATTTGTTGCCTTATATTAGGTTAAGATTTTGTTTTCGAGTTGGTGAGATTTAGTGACCAATTGTGTTCTCTAAATGAATTACTTCATCGACAATGTAGTATCCACGACTTCATAGTCATTTCTTCCATTCATGGAAAACGGTACTTCCATAATTGAACAATGTATTGCAGCTCATATTAAAAACTAGTAATCTTACTACTAGTGTTCTCATCAGTGACTGCCATAACTGACAACCCCCAAGATCTCTCAGAAAATGGTCTTCTCAACCTCTTTGACCTATGGTCCAATCACCATGGAAATACTTGCACTGCTAAATAAAGGTCATTGAGATTCCAAGTATTCAAAGAGAAGTTGTTTTATATAATAAAAAAAACACAACAACAGAGGTAACCACACCTTCTAGTTAGGGATTAATGCATTCATTGATCTTACCTCCAATGAGTTATGAACCCAACATATGGGATTAAGAGGGAATCCACCATCGTTGAGAAGTAGAAGAATAGAACCCAACTCGGTACTACTTGAGCTCTACAACATCCCATCTTCTCTGGATTGGAGGGATAAAGGCGCAGTCACAAGTGTGAAAGACCAAGGAGCTTGTGGTAAGTTGAGAATTTATGTTGTTTTATATGTGAAAGCCCGATTTGGTTATATATATTAGTGTGTATAATGAATGCCCATGTTGAAGATTGAATGTTTATTAATATGAAGAATGCCCATTTTGACAATTTATTTTCAGAATACAATTTTGATTGCAAGAGTCGGTTCCCATAGTTGGGTTATGTTAAATTTGTTGCCAACATTAGTTTAGCAGATTAACTATCTAATGTATTGTTGTTGAAATTTATCTTGACCCGATAGTGATTATAAGGAAGTTGGGTTAAATAGATAATGCAGCAATGAGCCATCGAAGCTAACATTATGACTTTTTAACATATTCAACCATGAGAATTAGGCCAAATAAAGTAGTAAAATGCTTCATATACTTTTTAATGACAAAAATGTTAAAAAAAAATTGGAACATCCATTATCTTGAATATCTCTCATACCATATCGATGCAATTTCCTTTGAAACGCTTTGGTTTTTAGTATCAATGACTTGGTGCCCTTTAGAACTGTTTCTTGACAGTTTGGTCATTTCAAGGCATATTGTTGGATGGTGAATACAAATACATGTGATAGCTCCTAGATCTAATCAATCCACACTCATAATGCATGATAACCTCACTGCTAGTGCTTTCTTCAAATTTTACACAGTATATAGATCATTGGATAACCATAGTTGGTATTTGGGATATCTTTACCATTTTGAATGCTGCAACGTTGTGACCTTTTTGTCTTAATGCATTGTGGTTGATGGATTTGATGTTGGTGTATCTTATGCTCTTTTAAGAACTTTATGGCATTGATCATTTTTTATTTGATATAAACTTACAATCCAAAATGTTCCAAATTTATCATTGTTTCATGGTTACACTCGCCCAAGAATTTACATGTTCTAAATAGTGATATTTGATGATCTTTGGATAGCTCTTTAATTTTTGTAAAAGGTAAAATTCATTGAGATCAACTTTGTTGTCCTCATTGTCATTTATAACAACAACAGACCTATTGCAATAA
>ML780328.1:681526-703924 GCA_009831015.1 Picea engelmannii
TATATATATATATATATATATATATATATATATTGCAATGAATGGTCTATAATAGGTTGGTTTATCACATAGCCTCGACCACCATAGTCTCTTTGATTATTGTTAAGCAGTGCATGAAGAGAATCTCCAAGACTAGGTTATGTTTCCTCTTCATAGTCCATTCAGAAAGAGAAAAGAAAATGACTATAACCACTAAGGCTTTTGCATGAGGTTCATTTATGTAACAAAGGTACACAGAGATATATTCATGTCACCTATAACAGTACCCTTGCACTAGCAGGTAAAGCATGCAATTGTTTTGGAATTGGGTTCCTCTCTACCCATTGTTCCTATGTAAAAATTCTACCTTCTAAAGAATCAAGAGATCCAATGCCATATTCAAGAGACAATATAAAAGGTCCACATTTGGAAAATCTCCTCACCCCATGGGAGCCTAATCATGTTAGCTTAGAAAAAGGATGGGACACAGTGAATCTATATCAACTACAAAGCCTTGGAAAAAATCATAATCAAGAACCAACATCTAATCCCTTATATTGATGATCTACTTGATCAGCTCAAAGGTGCCAAGTTTTTCATCAAAATTGATCTAAAGTTAGGCTATCACTAGGGGCCAATTTATGTGTATAAGAATACATCCTTTAAGTATATGGAAGGTCTCTTCGAGTGGTTGGTCATGCACTTTGTCTTGATGAATGCACCAACAATGTTTATGAGCATGATGGATGGTATTATATAGCCATTAGCCATTCACGAAATCTTTTATGGTCAATCACGTATATGGCATCCTTGTCTTCAACAAAAATTACAAAGAGCATATTAAGCACATTCAACAAATTTTTAGCACCTTGTGACAATACAACTTATATGCCAACATGGAGAAGAGATTGGTGTGCATGTGGATCCAATAAAGATACAATTCATCCATGATTAACCAACCCTAGAGACATTAAAAGAGATTTGCATCTTCTTTGGCCTTGCCAAAATTTACCAAACTTTTGTGTTGTGGTTCTTTCATATCTCTTGGGTTTTAAACCCAAGTGACCAAGGGTGGAGATGAATTTTATTTAGGTCAAGGGGGCACAACTAAAAGTATTTGAGGAGATGAAGTTCCATGTCTACTTAGTTCCATCCTTTATTCTTCCAAATTTTCAACAATTGTTTGAAATCGAGATTGATGCCTCAATCTATGTTGTTGTTGTAGTCCTCACTCAAGATGGAAATCCAATTGCATATCAAAATGGCACTCTTTAACACAACTCACAAATACCCTACTAATGACAAGGAGATTCACTTCATTGTGTAAGTCTATTGGGATTGGAAGCATTATATTATGAGAAATGAAACAATCATCCATATTGACTACTGACCTATACAATTTATGGAGACTCAAAGAAAATTGCAGAATGACTACCATAAAAAGTGGTCTAGGTACCTTCAATAGTTCCACCTAAACATAAAGTACAAGAAGGGAAACCCCAATCAAGTTGCAAAATGCCTCAATCAACATCCAATTGTGTAACTAACCATAGTCATTACTTCTCATGGTCACAAGACCTCATAATGGCCCCAACTATATGATAACAATCTTGATTTTGTTGCTTTATACAAGACACTAGGTGCATGAAAACAAGTTTTAGACTTTCACATACAGGATGGACTTCTGTTCCATCTGGGCCATCTCTACATTCATTTAGGTGAGCATGAGAAGAAAATTTTGAAGGTTCATTATAGTCAGGTGGCAAGGCACTTAGGTGTGGATAATAAAGTGATAGTATTGAAAAAGAACTTCTATTTTCCAAAGCTCTGACATTGCATTAGCAAATATATTAGATCTTGCATATAATTTATCATTAATAAACTTGCAATCAAGAAGCAAGGACTATACACTCCTTTTCCCACTCTAGATAAACCTTGGGACTCAAATGCCATAGATTTTATGTCAATTCTACCCTCAACCAAGCATGGTAACAATTTTGTTTTCCTGTATGTTGAACAATTTTTTAAGATAGCAATTTTGGCACCTTACAAGAAGAGTGTTGTTGTTCCTGAGTCTGTACTTAAGGCTCAAAAGTATAGTGTCAAGGCATCCGAAAGTGGTTGGGATATGGAGAAGGCAGGACATCAACCTTCGGAGAAAGAAACTAAGGGAGATTTCTTCGTTGGGGTTGTCTGGCTTCGAATTGTTCCTGAATAGTTATGTCTCGTTCAATGGCTGCCCATGATTGTTCAAGTTCGGCCTGGTTAGTTGTTGTTTTAAGGATAGTGTTGAAGAGGTTTAAGTCGATGTGTGTTTGGTTCAATAACCCGGGTTCGACGTTAGGTTGAGTTGGTACGGGAACTGTCATGGGGGGAACAACACAGGTAAGAGAACTTTTAAGAAAGGTTGAGTGTTGTCTCAGTTTAGTCTTATAAAAGAGAATTTACGGTTGCAGTATTAACGATGGATGCAAATCTAAGGCTCTTTCCCGTAACTATATTATATTTTGATAAAAGGGGCGAGATGGGAGAAAAACATTGAGCCGTTTACAGTGTCAGGTCCCTACCAAGGGAAAATCTCACGAAGTAAATGGGAGAAGAAAATATGTAAGAAAATAACTGATGTAACAAAAAATACATGTAGAATTTCGAAACTGCAAATTGGTCTTACACAGCTGATAGCTAGTGCAGAGGAAAGGCAATAAACAATTACATAAAACCCAAATTTATTCGTTATAGTAGTGGTCGTACTAAAGTATAACGAAGCACATCAATTATGAATATGAATTGAAATTGAAAAATGAGGAACAAGAAAGCAAACTTGTAATACAGAAGTGACGGAATTGAGAATCTCAGATCCGTTTGTATTAAAACTCAATGTAAAAAACTCTCTTACAATAACTCAAAAAGGGTCCATCCCTGTTTATTTCTCTCTGGGGTATATTTATACAATTTCTACAAAGCAGGTAGAATCTCAATAGTCGCAAAATTTCAGTTATGACAGAGGAGAGAGCAATCGCTCAATTTCCCCTACTTTGTCTTCACTTAGTGCCAGATGCTCGTCTTCGCGCGGACTCGGTGCAGGCGATACATCTTTCCACAAGCTAAGATATGAGCCGTGAAGGCTCCGCTTGACAGCTGGCCTCGACGAAGTAACATTCTCGAGCTAACTGTTGTATTTTTTCCCCCATTTGTGCATCGATAATGTCGAGGGCACTTAGTTGCGCATTGGGCTGGATCATGTACTTATCAACTCGGGCCATGTCCACCATATCTATCCGAGAGATATCGGCCGAATCTCTCACATCCTTCTCTTTCAGATCAAGCGAGATATGTTCCACATTCATTTGTATCAATGCTTCTGCGTCGCCTCCACTGTCCATACCCAACAGCTCACCGTCTATAGAATTGAAGGCTTCTTCTAATGAATGGGTTACCTTTTGGGCTTGCTCCTTGCCCAGGGCAATGTTGTGCTCCCAATTCTTCAACAGAATATTACCTCTGGTTTGTTCTGGGATGGCGAGCCCGGGAGAACCTGCCGAAACTCTGTTATTCGTGGTTATCACCGCCTCCTGGAAGGCGACCCGAGCCGCTTCTGCATCCCTCTCTCTGACAGTCAGGTTCTCGGAAACCTGATTCATCAATCGACAATTCTCCCGGATCGCTCCCACTTTGGCGAGCAAATTCTGTTGTGCAGAAGAGATTATGTTCCGAATCTCGATCGCTCGGGATTTAAACCTCTCGACGTTGATCATCTTGCTTTCGGCGATCTCTACTTGAGCCTGCAGCTTTGCAATCATAGTCCTTTGTTGGCCCGCCTGTATCCGACCGTCTCGGACCACTAGATGTGCTTGCTCGAGCTTGGCTTTAAGCACCTCTATCTCATTTTTATCAGCCAGTCGGGCCAGTTCTATCTCCGCGCTCACCTGGCCTTTAGCATTTTCCGTGGCCGAGGCCAATTTGGCCTCGAGAGTCCTGATTAGGCAATTTTTCCTATTGAGTTGGTTCTTTAAAAGTCCGATCGAAAATTGATTTGCCGATGCATACGCTCCTAGCGTCCCTGCGATCTCAGTGGCGAATTGCTCATTCTTTTTATTTTTTCCATCAGTCATGACCTTGAACTTCTTAGCAGTCGATTCTCCCTCCTGGTAGAATTCCCTTTTTACTACCGCTTTTCTCTTTTTATCAAAGAAGAACTCGTTCGGAGGAAGTTCTTCTCTTATGGGCCTCAGCTCCTCATTAAATATCCATCCTTCTCCGATATTCCCCTGCGCCGACTGCAAGGGGGTGACAGAAGTGATGGGTTCTCGGATTTGTTTCGTCGATTTTCCTAGGGTGTCAACCGGGCTCTGCTTCTTTGGAGATTTCGGGGTCTTTGTCTCGACTTCCGGATTATGTTTCTTTGGCGGGTCCGGAGTCAGTACCTTTGCTTCGGGGTTCTTTGTTTGTTCCTCCTTGTCCTGGTGTTTTGTCGAGTCAGGAATTGCATCTTTGGGATCTTCAACATCCTTCTTCTTTGTCTCGAGAACACCCGAACTCTCACCTCGCAACACAGCGGGGAGACCGCTTCGTCTATGTTCTTGGAATTTTAACACAACAGCTGTGTCTTCGGGTGCCAAGGATCGGATCCGGACTAGAACTTCTTCATAAGACCTCACCCCTCGGAAAATATCATTCGAGGGTGAGTTCTCATGCTCGAATCTCTTGAGCCCACAATTTGCTAAATGGTTGCTCACAACCCTCTGTGGATCATGTTTCTTATACTCGATGGAGACCAAATTCAGGTCTTCCAGGGCTACAGCCTCGGCTTTGGCATGCCCGAAATCCAATAAAGAATAAGAATTCAGCCGAATGGGAAAAGACGGCCACACCTTTTTTGAATATCCTTTGAGTTCTTTACTCACCCTGCCAATTACTGTCTGTTGGGCGACCTCGCGACAAGCCAGCTTGTCGGGGATGAACAATGGTAGCGCAAGCGGGGGAACAGCAGCCCCGAACACTCTGAAATACGAGAACTCTGCCTCCATGTACCAGTCCGCTATGCCACTCAGATTTGCCACAATGTTGTCCGAGATACGAGGTGGTGGGTGACCAAAAATGGCGATATGCAGGGGTACCATCACCTAGTTGAAAATTTTGCATACGAAACTGTCAGCATTATTTTCCCATAGCTTTTCGTGATATACATGTACGGGTCTGTCTTCAGCCGGAGTCCAAGCCCAGCTCATCAATGGGAATGGGGTCATGGAACAGATCGCGTCCATAATATATGCGGACATGAAGAATGAGGACGGCCTCCCACCTGCCTTTTGCTCTCGATACTCTGTGACCCAGTTGGCCAAACTGTCCGAGACTATCTTTGCCCAATTAAACGAGCAACCTTCTGTGACCCGAAACATCAGAGGCACCCATGCAATGAAAAATGTGATGTGTCATCTCTCCCAAATAATCGGCATGTCATCATGGCCACATACTTATACTGTGGCTCTAGCAAAGCGATTGAATAAACGCCCTGGTCATTTGCTCTGAATTTCGCGGTGCGCGAAACCCAATCCTTTATCAAACTGGGCATGGTTTTATCATATTGTGTGCACTCCTTTTCTTTGAATTCCTCCAGGAATTCAGCACCATATGTGTATTCAGATGTCATCGGGAGCTTATATATGGTTTGGATATGTTCTGGCCTAAAATTCCCGACCGTGACCCGATGCTCGTTCATGATAGTCCTGGTGGGTAGGTCTATGTGATCCAACGCCCATCGGATCATGTCATAATATGGGAGAAACCATGGTCTGGTTGCTACCCTGTGCATTCTGGATTGGACAACTATCTTGTATTTAGTGTTTAGGTCATCCTTTTCATTGTCGTCTGAGTTTGAGTAATTCACCAATTCTGATTGCAGAATGTCTGAAACAAATGACCAGTTGGGGACCGAGTCGACACTCTGGGGTGAAGTGTCGGAGACATTGTCTGAGCCTTGTCATGCGACCTCGACATTCGCCTTTGCTGCTTTCCGTGGAGCGATAGCCGAAGCTTGCGTTTTCGCCCTTCTGCGATAGAACTGCGTATACATGCAGAAATTAGTTCACTCAGAAATGACGAGCTCTGTGTGCTTATGAAAATGCATTCGTTATAATGAAATGAAACTCTTATATATATTTGAAAAATTGGTACTTTTCAAAATAATCCTGTCAAATCGTAATTAGAGACAAATTTATTGCGTAAAATTTGATCTTATAGGCGTGGATTTACCCCATTTCTCCATAAATGTCATAAATTTCTGACGGTTTGACAGTCAGTCGAAGTATGGAGAGAAAATGGCTACCTCGGGAAACGTGCAAGCCTCGAGGCGTGGGATATATCTTACTTTAGCTTGATTAATCAAATTCTTACCGACGTTAATCGATCTTCTCGCCGTTCGTTACATCGTGGATTTCCTTTTAACACTTTGAGTCTCTAACTCACGATATCGCGAGGACCGATTTTGACTTAATTAACGGTAATCGCGATTTGGGGAATAATTAATTTTATAATCATTTTATTCGCCATATCGCAACTCGGAACCTCGAAGACAAGTTTCTGGGAGATAAGTATGTCGAGTCATGAAACCGCGAGATGGCGATAATTAAGACTCAATTAAGGGGAAGAAAACTTGGATTAGGCGATTTATTAATCATGTTATAATTACATCGCGCCTTCGTGAGTCGGGGTTTAGAAGCTAGAAACTTTGAAAAAGATAACGCCGAGTGGAAAAAGGCCGAGAACAACTTTTACCATGGTTATCTTTCTGCCTTTGAGCTTTGACATGGGTTATCCAGAAAGGACTTCGCGTTCTCGGCTCTCGAGGCTGTGAAAATAAAAATTTGGACTTGGCGAACGCCGAGGTGAGAAACCCCGACGACGTCTAATCATGAGTTAAAATATTTTACCCTGGTTACTGTCTTGAGTGAAAATTCAAAACGAATTCGTCGTTTCGTGACTCAGGACGTGTGAACTCATGGATTAAAGTATCCGACTTGCGAGATCCCGAAGTAAAACAAAAAAGAGTGAACATTCTTACGAAAATGGACTTGTTTTGAGAGTAGAAAAGCATCGTTGCTTACGTGACAAGGTTGCAAAGTTTTCAAAGTCTCGGGGGGGAAAATCAAAAGACCATCTTTAGATTTCTAGTATCAAAAACGAAAATTGTGACGGGTTAAAAAAAAAACAAGGGCGGCTCCAACATAGGCTCCAACTAGGGATCCCGCCTTCCTGTGAGGCGGGAAGAACAGTAGACCACGTGCCAATATTGGGTAAATGGAGTCAAAAGCTCAATCCTGCAGAAAATTTCCAAGGAAAAAGGATTGAAGGGGGGAAAAGACTCTGTTTTTTACCTCGAGAAGTTTTTCAAAATCAGATACTCTTTCCAAACACAGTTGTAGTCCCTTTCACAATTTTCCCTTTCCCACTACTAACTTTGGGTATGTTTAAGACAGTCGAAACGACCCTAGGAGACTCAACAAATCTTGTGGCACTCGGCTTGCATCGAAAAAAATGAGATTATATATTTTTTAACTCGGGAATTCCCGTCTGAATTTGGGATGTGGATCAGGTTTTTAGAAAGAATTGGTTACCAGAGTAGAGTGATATTCATGTATAACATCCTTACAGATATCTCAGACATTGCTTCACTGCCAGCGAGCCTGTTCAGTACCCCGGTGAAGTTATCTGACCCCTTTTACTGAATTTCCTTTCACCACTTCGGAAAATGTTTATGCATTTAAATGCTAAGACGAGGGCAATCATTTCTAAATTTCCTTTCATTGTCTTCCTGGACTAGGTGGGGGCAATCATTTCTGAATTTCCTTTAACCACCTGTCTTATAATTTATTTTTTGAGCGCGAAGATGGGGGCAATCAGTTTGTATCAGGGCTGATATCTGCATAATACTTTGCATCGTAGGTCTGTCAACTTACTTTGATTACTTGGTACCAATCTTCCCTTGACCCTCACAACACCTTCGTTCTTAGGGAGATAAGGAAAATAAATTTTAAGGGGCATCCTGTTTGAGCAAGCTTTGATTCTTCCGATGTTGTTGAAAAACCTAGGAAAGTTAGGATCGCTCTAAACGTTCCCTTGGTTAGCAGGGGATTAAGTAGTTGCGGAGGCCCGCTTTCTTTTCACAATCTGTTTTGAGACTCAAGAGGCTAAAATGAAAACTTTTATTCCCTCGTAACGAAAAGAAAAGATGGCAGCTTGTCAAAAGTTAGACCCGAAAACAGGCAGGATACAAGGCAGTGATTCATTGATTGAAAATACAGAAGGTCAAAATAGTTCGAGATTGGCTCTTGTAGATATCTTTGGGGGCGGTTATTTTTTACGCACTACTTTTAGATTTAGTGTATCATTCAAATTATTTTAAATCAAAGGTTATCAAGCCAAGCAAATACTCATGTTATCTAACAATTTAGCCGATATTGTAATTTGAAAGATGTTACCTTGGTTTAATTTTGACAGTCTTTCATAATATGTGTATTGAGAAAGCCCACCTTTACCTTTTCTTTTCAATTTCTTTGTGCACTATGAAAATACTTTTAGGTATCACCTATTTCATGCCGATTTATTTCTGACACTGCTTTGCGAATTACTCTTTCCACTAGCTTTGCAAGCAGCTGGAATCCTGTAAAAAAACAAATACGAACTTTATTCGAAATATGTCTAAAAATTATGAACAGAAGAAAACAGAAAACCAAAAGGGTAATGTTTTAAATAAAAATGCATGTAATGTTTTAAATAAAAAGGGTAATCAAAGTAAGTTGACAGACCTCTGATGCAAAGTATTACGCAGATATCAGCCCTGATACAAACTGATTGCCCCCATCTTCACGCTCAAAAAATAAATTATAAGACAGGTGGTGAAAGGAAATTCAGAAATGATTGCCCCCACCTAGTCCAGGAAGACGATGAAAGGAAATTCAGAAATGATTGCCCTCGTCTTAGCATTTAAATGCATAAACATTTTCCGAAGTGGTGAAAGGAAATTCAGTAAAAGGGGCCAGATAACTTCACCGGGGTACTGAACAGGCTCGCTGGCAGTGAAGCAATGTCTGAGATATTTGTAAGGTTGTTATACATGAATATCACTCTACTCTGGTAACCAATGCTTTCTAAAAACCTGATCCACATCCCAAATTCAGACGAGACTTCCCGAGTTAAAAAATATATAATCTCATTTTTTTCGATGCAAGTCGAGTGCCACAAGATCTGTTGAGTCTCCTAGGGTCGTTTCGACTGTCTTAAACATACCCAAAGTTAGTAGTGGGAAAGGGAAAATTGTGAAAGGGACTACAGTTGTGTTTGGAAAGAGTATCTGATTTTGAAAAACTTCTCGAGGTAAAAAACGGAGTCTTTTCCCCCCTTCGATCCTTTTTCCTTGGAACTTTTCCGCAAGATTGAGCTTTTGACTCCATTTACCCAATATTGGCACGTGGTCTACTATTCTTCCCGCCTCACAGGAAGACGGGATCCCTAGTTGGAGCCTATGTTGGAGCCGCCCTTGTTTTTTTTTTAACCCGTCACAATTTTCGTTTTTGATACTAGAAATCTAAAGATGGTCTTTTGATTTTTCCCCCCGAGACTTTGAAAACTCTGCAACCTTGTCACGTAAGTAGCGATGCTTTTCTACTCTCAAAACAAGTCCACTTTCGTAAGAATGTTCGCTCTTTTTTTTTTACTTCGGGATCTCGCAAGTCGGATACTTTAATCCATGAGTTCACACGTCCCGAGTCACGAAACGGCGAATTCGTTTCGTGACTTGGGACGTGTGAACTCATGGATTAAAGTATCCGACTTGTGAGATCCCAAAGTAAAACAAAAAAGAGCAAACATTCTTACGAAAGTGGACTTGTTTTGAGAGTAGAAAAGCATCGCTGCTTACGTGACAAGGTTGCAGAGTTTTCAAAGTCTCGGGGGGAAAAATCAAAAGACCATCTTTAGATTTCTAGTATCAAAAACGAAAATTGTGACGGGTTAAAAAAAAAACAAGGGCGGCTCCAACAAGTGTAACAACATAAGCCATTGCTAAGCTCTTCTTCAAGCATGTTTGGTTTCATTCTGGATCACCTAAGACCATTGTCTATGATAGTGGAAATATGTTCATAAGCATCTTCTAGTCCAACATTTGGTCCCTGAAGTACACCAAGTTGACCAAATCAACATCCGTCCATCCCAAACTAATGGATAAACATAGGTAATCGACATTATTATCATACATATCCTTATAATGTACAACTCCAATATCCACTTACATGAGATGAAATATTTCCTTTTTTTCAATGTAGTTATAATAAAACCCTTCATAGTGTTATAGGCTACAACCCTTTTCAAGTGTGCTCGAGGTTATATCCATTATCCCTAGTTGATGTAGCTCTTCCCATTGCATCACCATGAAAGAGTCCTCCCATGATTACTAGAATTAAATAGATAAAGAAGACAAATTTGTTGAATGAATCCATCACATCTAACAAGAAGTTCATGATATATTGCAGAAGGCAAATGCCAAGCATAAGCAATGACATGATCAACACTAGGATCCACACAAGTTTCATTTTCATGACAAAGTATGGTTGCATTTTCGAAATAATGACATGTATCCATCCACATGGAGCTCAGAACACTCTGATATATTCCTTACACTATCACTAAGAAGTGGGTGAGAATGATTTTGAATTAAATATTCCACCCTTCCTCGGCTTACACCCATCTTTAAATTGGAGTTGCTTCAACCATAATTTTTGCCTCTATTGGACATCTCAAAGGTGGTAGACAATTTTTCAACTATAGAGATCAACCATGATAGAATTGAGTAAGCTACAATGAACTAGATCATGGACACCATGTTGAATATCACATGCTAGTAGAATATACAACTCTTTCAAGTTGTTAAAGAAGGAAAACTTCTTTACCCGGGCAAGTGGTTCACTAGGAACTAGATCTAACAAAATTTTGCCCATTTGGGAAAAGAACTTGATGCAATGGATACCACTGCTATTTAAGGTGGGAGGAGAAATCCATCATTATCCAGGTATCCTTCCAATTCCATCTCAAACATGTTCCCAATATTGGTATTTTTTAGATCGTGAAATTTTGATGCATTTTTTGGGGCTTTCCTATGTGTTTTTCAAGGTTGTGACTCCCAACCCTAGAACATTCTACTCAATCTATAAATTATCTTTCAAATGAGATAAAGAAGACCTGACATGAAGTAACAAGAAAAAATTTATGTTCCTAACAAAGATCCCCTTTTTTCAGACAACTCAACATACACATTCAACCTTAACTTCATGTTAGGGTTAGGGTTCTTGCATATGAGAGTTTTTAGCATCATTATAAAATGTATTTTTAGCCTCTTGTTATTCTTGTTTTGTGAATAAGCATGGTAGACACATATCTTCTCAAATATATCTACCACCATTATAACCATTGTACATGCACACTATTTTTCACCATCATTTCATTAATATAAATTGGTTTATTTTTCACCATCATTTCATTAATATAAATTGGTTATGTTGTATCTCTCTATTCATGTTATGTGTTAATGTTATATTTCACTTCGTTCTCAACATAATATGGATCAATCACTCGATGAATTTTTAGTTATGAGTGTATAAAGAGAAAATATTGGATACTATTTAGGGAACTTTTTCCTTCAACATTTTTCCACCAAGAATAGAGGATCTATAATGGTCTTGTCATATTGAATCTCCACTTGATCTTATGTGTGTTGGAGAATAAATTGAGAGAACAATGACTCAATATATTGTCATACATCTGATAAAATTTAAGACTAATCATATTCCATCCACAACTGTAATCTTATAATAATAATGGATGGTGAGGTTGACAGGTTGTTAGGTGTGATCGATCACCCATAAGCATACAACCCTTAAGTATGTAAGGAAACTTGTTAGAGTGCACGATTTGGGTTGGTCTACAACTTGGTGACCACTATTTGTGATGGGATAGCACTAATAATTGTTGTAGTAGTGACATGCAATGAAAGTATAGAAGCATATAATGTTTTTGGGTGAGTAATCAAGTGCACAATGGTCAATGGTAACTAAATCACAAAATGCACATATGACAAAGAGATAGGAGATAATGATAGTAATTGAGAATAATCTTCACAATGTCTTAACAAAGTCAAATACAAATTTTTAGCTTATCATGTGCAAAAATGAATTTAGCAATAGACTATAAAACTAGTTAAACAACCATATTATAATGTAAACACCAAAGACACATGAGATTTGCTTGAGCTATACAATTTATTACTGGTATGAAACTAGTATAAAATTTGATTTGAGATTGTGATTGTGTATTCTTAAGTCATGTATGTTATATGGTTATGGAGTTGATACCACAAATGTACAAAGAACAAATAGTTTGGAAACTCTATTCTCTAAGTGTCGTGAAGAAGAATCGACATCATTTACAAGAGTAATTAATGTGTGTGTGTGTGGATGATTACATGATCAATAAAAATGATCCCTAATGATCAACCTTGTTACAATGAATAATGATGATCACTACCTCATTCCTTTAAATAAGTTCAACCATGGTGTGCATTAAATTGGCCAAATTGTTGGAATACTGAGAGGGGGAGGGTGAATCAGTATGAGCACTTTATACCACTTTTAACCACAATGTATATTCTTCCACTTTATCAAAAATGTTCAACAATTTATCATCAATGTATCATCTATGATTGCATTAAACATATATATTATAAGCATGTAATCATAAGAAGCATCACATACACATCACATCAATAACACGGTACACCAGTATTTAGGTGGAAACCCAAATGGGAGAAAACCACGAAATGTTTTCTTATATATATCAAGAATTCATTCATAGGAAGCATCAGCTTCCCAATTCTCCAGTTGCAACTGGAAGGAGGATACAACCCCCTATTTATAGGCTCCAACCTGAAGGAAGCTACAACTCCCTAAATTCTATGGCTCTAACCAGAAGGAGGATACAACCCTCTGAGTTCTCTGACTCCAACCGAAAGGTGGCTACAACCATCTATTTCTCAGGCTCCAACTTGAAGGAAGCTCCAATGATCCAGATTTATAAGCAGAACGAAATGAATAACAGATTGAATACAATAACACAAAGATACGGAGAAGAACAACAGATATCCAGTGAATAATAACTTCTCTTGAATAAATAAAATAGGTTGAAACTGTAAAACTGCAGAATTAAAAATAACTTGCTCGAATGGTGGTAGCTACCTCTGAGAAGAGATGTGGCTGATATGCGCATTTGTCTTAGTAGAATGATTACAATGAGGCTCCAAAGGCCTTTTTAACATTACTCATGAATGCCAAAACCATAGACATCCAAAAACCTAACCCTAGGAGATGAAACACCAAAATTTATGTGGTCCTCAATGGGTAAGTTGGTACCTCAACTTCTTGGGGTTGTAAATTTTTCATACGACCTTCGTTTTAGGCGTGTGATAGCACGTTGGAAAGGTATTTTTGAGAACTACATATTATGTTGTCAAACATTGACTTTGTCTATAGTTAGACTGTGGAAAGCCAAAAAAGCATTGTTTAGGGCCCCAAAACGACCCTGGAAGTACATAAAGATGTCCTGACATGAAAACTTCCAAAATAAGCCAGTTGGATTAGGTGGGTGGCCACCAATCTCCATTTGGAAGTTGTGTAGGGCTTCAGATATCCCTGGAAGTGAACCCACAATTACAAAGAATTATAGAACAACGTGTTGAACTAAAAATTGTCAAGAGGAGCTAGTTGGAATAGATCAGTGGCCACCAATATCCATTTGGATTACTCCTCCCCCTTAGGAAGCAATGGTCTCCATTGCATTGAGTGCACCCATCAGGTGAGGGAATTTCTACTGAATTTGGCTTCGGGTGAGATACTTGCCTTGGTGCAGGAGTTTCCATGCCTTGACAACCCAATAAAGTTGGATCCTCTGTTGGCAAGTTCCCTTGACATGTGTGTCCACTATATGATCATTGGATTCTCGTTCCATGCAGTCAAGGTTGAGCTCTGTTGATGTCAATTGTTATACGATCTCTAAGGTGTCCAATAATAGTGGAAAATATGATCGGAGGAGGTCCACATTCAACATTGGGTGCAAGCCAAGGAAGGGGGGAGTGTTGAGCTCAAAATCATTGTCACCCACAGCCTTGGTGATTGTAAGGCCCATAGAGAAGTGGACAGAGCTTCTGATGGGGCCCTGTAAGGCATTCTTTCTACAAATGTAACCAGAACTTGTCTCCCACCTAAAACTTGTGTGGTACCCGGTGTTGATCATGGCGTTGCTTGTACTTAGCATTGGCTTTCTGCAAAATCTCATGGACCTGTTGGAAAATGTGTTGAATCCACTCAATAAATCTGGTGGCTTTGTCGGCCTCACACTGAACATAGGAATAATTTGTCTGTGTGGTTGCAAGAATTAGTGCAACATCAATGGGACCCAAGGGTTGGAATCCCAGCCCCACCTGAAAGGGGCTATGGTCAGTGGAGCTATGGGGAGCCTTGTTGTAGTTGTATTGAACATAGGGAAGACTCTCATCCCATGTACATGGATGCTAATATTTATACATGCATAGGATTTGCACAATCATCCGATTGACGACCTATGTTTGGCCATCGGTTTGAGGGTGGAAGGCAGTGGATTTAGTGAGCTTGGTGTCCAACAATGACCAGAGACTCGACCAAAATGTGTTGAGGAACCTGCTGTCCCAATCAGAGATGAGGGTCTATGGTATCCCAAAATGTACCCACACTCGTTCAAAGAAGATCTTGGCAATATCTGTGGTGATGATGCTCTTCGTGTAGGCTGTGAGAATGGTCATCTTCAAAAACCGATCAACCACCACAAATACGCAATCATTTCCTTACTTGGTGGATGGAAGGCCAAACATGTAATCCATCGATATGGATTCCCAAGGCCTCTCGGGAGTAGTAAGAGGGGTTTATAAGCCCTGCTTCTTGATGGTTGTCTTGGAAATGGCATAAGAAGTGAAAGATCTGATATACTTGCTGACATCATGTCGAAGTTTTGGCCAGTAAAAATGTTTCTGTAGAACGGCCACAGTTTTCTCCATGCCAAAATGTCATGCCTTTCGACTGTAGTGAGCCTCCCAAATCATCTTTGCACACTCACTTGTAGGAACACAGAGATGGCCCATATGGCATAACATTCCATCCTGGATGTGAAAATCGGTGACAGTCATGCATGTACCCAAGAGCTGATAGGTGGTGGCAAAGTCGGGATCTCGTTGATAAAGTTGGGGCCGCTCATATGCCTCATGCCCACAGGAATGGAGCACGATGGTGAGTGAAACTACGGGAGGTCAAATGAGGTATTCATCAACATGATTTGTTCTCCCTGTATTATAATTGATGTTGATATGGAACGGTTCTAGGTATGTGGACCACTTTCGATGGCGGTCGTTCTGCAACTTCCCTTGTGTCTGTATGAACTGCAACTTCCCATTGATAGCAGGCTTGCACAATGGAATAAATTTCTTTATCATAGGTGGGGTGTTTCCATACGGTATCTGAGAGTTTCTCACTATGGTATGCTACCGGATGACCATGCCAAGTGAGAACTGTGCCTATAGCGTAGTCGAATGCATCGGTCTCAATATCGAATGGTTGTTGCAAATCGGGTAAGGAGAGTATTGGAGCTAAGCGCAAGTGATGTTTCAGATCACTAAATTCTCATTTTTGTGCCTTCCCCAATGCAAAATTTTCCCTACCACCACCTTTGGTCACTTGGATGAGGGCCCATGTAATATGGGAGAATCCCAACATCAATCATTGGTGGAAGTTGGCAAGTCTCAAGAAGCTATGAAGCTCAGTTAGTGTGGTCGGGGTTGGCCAATCACAGATGACTTGGATCTTAGTTGGATCCACATGTACCCATTCTCATCAACAATGTATCCCAAGTATTGGACCATGTTCATTCCAAAGGATCATTTTTCCAAGTTGGCATATAGCTTGTGCTACCACAGAGTGCTCAAAACCTATTGAATATGTTGCATGTGCTCCTCCCAAGTTCTACTGAAGATGAGGATGTCATCTAGATATAACACCACAAAAGAGTTGGTGAAGGGTATCAATACATCATCCATCAACCTCATGAAAGTGGTTGGTGCATTTGTTAAGCCAAAGGGCATGACCAGCCATTCAAAGAGACTTTATTTAGATTTGAAAGTTGTCTTCCATACATCAATCGATTTGATGGGAACCTGGTGGTAGCCAGACTTTACATCAATCTTGTTGAAGAAATTTCCCCCCTTGAGTTGTTCAATAAGGTCATCAATGTGGATAATTGGGTACCAATTCCTAACTGTGATTTTTTTTAATGCTATGTAATCAATGCAGAGCCGCCAAGTCTCGTCTTTCTTTTGCACCAGTACAATCGGGCTTCTACAAGGGGAGAATTTTGGTATGATGTGCCCCTTTTGGAGAAGCTCTTGGATATGATGCTTGATTTCATCATTTTCCATCAATGAGAAATGATAGACTAGTCCATTAGGTAGAGGTGCACCAGGGGTTAGATCAATTGGATGCTTGACTTGGCAGTGCGTCAGTACCCCGATGGGTGAGGAGAAGATGTCTATGTACTCTTCCATGATCCCTTCCACTTTCTTCTACTGCAAAGAGAGGCTTTGTGTAGAGGCCACGGATGTGGCGGTGACCTTCTGCTTACTGTGAGTATGGATCACAAAGAAGACAAACTTCTCGGTCTGTGAAGTGACCTTACTGCATTGCCTAGCAGAGATAAAAGAAATAGTGGTAGGCAGCACTACCTCTGGTATCTTGTACAATTGTCTACCCAAAGTAATAATAACACTACGGGGTCTAGACTCATACACAGCATGTTTCTTCCACAAATATGGTTGTCCTAAAAGAACATCACAAACTTCAAGGGGAGAAATATCACACAATACCTCGTCTTTGAAGGGCTTGATGCCGTAGGGTAGACGACAATGTTGGCTTACGCGGAGATGTCTTCCTTAGCGAAGCCAGTTGATGGTGTAGGGTTGTTGGTGTGGTATCATTACTACATATTGGAAAAATTATGATGATCTACTTGCAACGTTATGAACAAAATTGGCCATATTGTCAAAAAATAGAGTAAATTTTAAGTTTTTTTCTCCATCCTTCCCTATAGCGTCGCACGTGCGACATACTTTTCAAATCGTCGCAAGAGCAACGTCTTCTGAAGGTCATTTCTCTTGCGACGACATCAAATGTGCATTGCTCTTGTGACTATTTGGACACTGGGTCCTCCCCCCCCCTAACGATCACCCATTATTTGACAAATTCAACATTGACTTGGTCAACTGTCGTCGGAATTGCGATGTTATAAAATCTATAAATATGTTGCATTTTACGAATGTTGCAACAAGTTTGTTGTAACAACGATGGTTCAAAAAGGGTATAAAGTCTTCTTGGCAAACAAAAAACAAATTTTTTTCATATGTTATAATAGAAAAATATAATTGATATTCTATTATACAGCACTCAATTTTATAAGATAATCATCATTATATGTCTGTGTGGAAGAAGGCCAGAAAACATTAGAGGTGGGAAAAAAATTAAAGAGTGTGAAAAGGGTGACGGTAAATGTTATTTCCCTTGCAAAAATTATTGTACTAGACGTCCCGAAAGAGTTTTAATAGCAACAGCTAAAAAACATTGTAGAAAATATGGGCACATGGATGGGGGATCAAATGAATATTGTCCCATGGTATATATATATATATATATATATATATATATATATATATATCCATTATCTGTTTTAATATTGATTGTATTCTCAAAATTTTATACCGTTTTATACATGCACTAATTTTGCATGATTGTTTGTAATTATAAAGTTAGAGTTGCCCCCTAACTTTCTGCATAAAGCACCAAGTAGTAGCAGAAATGATGTTGTACAAGATGAGGAACATGAAGCGAATAATGAAGATCAAGTTAATGATCCCATGGAAGTAGATGACAATAATAACATAGTTCAAGATGATGGGACAAATCAAATGATCCAAGACTTATTCGGTCATCCACATGAGGATCATGGGGATAGTACTGATGGTATTTATGATGAACCTCTGATTGAAAAGGAAAATAAACGACTTTATAAAGGGTCAAGAGCAAATCTTCTTTCCACTACATTGTTGTTGGTGAACTTAAAGGTTATGAATCATTTGTCGAACACTTGTATGACATGGATCCTAAGGTATGTAATATGTTTCATCACATCTACATAAAGGTTGACTTTTTCCCCTTTTTTTTAGTGTTAATTAGTATGTAAAATAAAAATGCAATATTTACAATTACTAGTCTTTACATTAACTAGTTATTTTTTATGTTTTAGATTGTTAGATGAATTTATGTTACCCTCGTCAAATATTTTTACCTCGCACATATCGAGATTTACATGCCATTATGAAATACATTGGAATGGAGTATCAAAGTATAGACGCATGTCCTGATGATCATATTATATATTATGGACAACATGCGTCGAAAACAAAATGCCAGGTATGTGGTATCAGTAGATATCAAACTGATCAAGTAACAAAAATGGTGCCTCGAAAGGTTCTTCGACATATTCTCATAATTCCACGTTTGCAGCAATTGTTCAGGTGCCAAAGCATAGCACAGTTTATGGATTACCATGCACGAAAGAGAATTGAAGATGGAATTCTTCAAATGCCTGCAAATGGTTATGCATTTAGGTAAATTGCTACAAAATGGCCAGAATTTACAGATGAACCTCGTAATGTTAGGCTTTCATTGGAAACTGACGGTGTTAATCCATTTGGAGAGCTTCAGTCTGTTTACTCATTATGGCCTATTTTTGTTATCAACAATAACATTCCTCCTTGGATGTCAATAAAGAGGGAGCACATAATGTTGACAATGATTCTTCTAGGTATTTTTTAACATTAATTTTTCGAATGTGATTTTTTCATTTGTCTCTTTTTTTGCATAATATATTTTATTTATTTATTTACGTATATATACATACCATGGTAGTATTTTGTGTAATTTCAAACAATTAGGTAAGTACCAAGTTAAATATATGAATGTGTATATCGATCCTCTTATCGACGAGCTACAAAAGTTATGGGAGAGAATCACTATGTATGACATGTGTAAACCAATTGGGCAGAAGAGATTTCAATGTCATGAATACTTTTATGGAAAATTCATGATGCCCTGGGACTAACACATTTTTGAGGTATGTAACATTCCATATTGCATACTTGAATAGTATATAATTAATTGAAGATATCATGCATGTTGTTTAAATAATCCTTTCATATATTAATAATTCACATTAATCCATCTGTTGTGGGTATTCAAACAAAAGGTAAATTTGCATGTCCAGTTTGTGGTCCTAAGATGAAATATTGTTGTTCAAAAATTTTAGGAAATGAGGTGTTTGATGAGTGTAGACACTTCCTCTCTAAGAACCATAAGTATCATACTATTGAAAAAGATCTTTTCAATGGGAAACAAGAGACTGGATAAAAACCACAAAGAATGACACCTCGCCTATGGAAGTTGGCATATGACAGAATTAATCCTCAAGGTACGCATTTTGTTTATGTATCGTAAATGGAACCATGATTTGAAATTTTATTTTAATTATTTAATTTATTTTACCGCATTTTATCGTAAATAGTGTTCTGATTTTTTTATGCTTCATCAATGTCGTGGTCGTGAAGGTAGAAATAATGGGCTTCCACGAGAAATGAAGTGTTATCCCACTCAATTCATGAGTTTGCCTTACTATGAGGAGATAAAAATAGTTCATTTGTTTGATACAATGCATATTGGTGTTAGATAATCCAAAATACAATTATCATAGTTTATAAAGTTAGAATAAATTGATTATTAATTTAGAATATTAAATTAATAATCTAGAATATTTGATAAATAAATGTAGACTTTTAGAGATACATTATTGTTGTAAAAGATATGACTCTAGAGAGGTGTCGTATCTTAGGCTCTAAATTAGGAGATTTGTTTTAAGATTGTTAAGATAGCATTTATTGTAAATGGACACTTGTTTATTTAATAAGTGATCCATATCTTGAGTTTGTTAGGACTTTTAGCTTATATATAGCTCATTGCAAGAGTATTGAGTTGTTGGGATGTAAACTCTTGCAATGTTTCTTATGTAATTTCTTTTCCTATTAATAAAATTGTGTGTCTGGGGACACTTCGGCCTTTATTGTGGTATCATAGCTCCAGTAATGTTGCTAAACTGAAGAAGAGACTAGCTGATCTGAGGAAAAGATCTCAGCGTTGCAGACCAAGGAAAGTCGACGCATACTCTGTTAGTAAATCGGTCAGTTATTGTTCAAATTTTTTTTTGAAAAAGGGAAAAGAAATTGTTTTTATTTTCAGTTTGCAGTCATTAGATTTCAGTCACCTATTTCCCAGCCTGCTATCTCCCAGTTCTGAAAGCTGCGAGTATTACCCGTCCTTCTGTCTGTCATTCTGCAATCACTGTTAACTCACACTGTTAATTATTATTATGTGAAAGCTGTGAGATCTTTGTATTGAAATACAACTGATATATGAATCGATCTGCCATTAAACGATCTGCCGAATTAAACGATCTGGTTTATTGTTAATCCGGTGGTCGAGGTGAATTGAAGTTTTTTAATTTGCTAGACGTGTTTATTTGTTGAATGTATTTATTTTCTTGTTGGACGTGCCGAGTTCGAGTCTGCTCAGTGCGAGCATTTCTCCCTTCTATAAACGCGACCCCTTCTCTAAGTGTGAATCATTGTTACAGTCTGTGTGCGCGCAAATCACTGTTACAGTCTGTGTGCGCGCGAATCACTAGCTCATCCTCGTTATAGATTGCCATGATCGTAGCCTGTTCAATTCTCTGCATAAACAAACCATAATCTACAGATAGATACCCGTCGACTATTTGAAGGCTGTCGAACAGACAGAGCAGACGAATTGGGGTGTTGTGAATCCTTCTTGTTGGTGACCATAGTGGGAGAAACCGCTCCTAGAATCACAATACAGAGGAAAGATAAGCCCGTTTTTTTTTTTCTGAATAAATTCAGAGACTGAAGTGCATGAACTGGTGGTCAGAAGTGCCAGACACTCAAGCAGAACTGTGCCTTAATTTGCCAATAACGAAAGAAAATACAGAGAAAGCAATAGTTTTCTGAGCATGGACATCATTTCACAACTGCAGGAGCACACACGCGTCAATATTATTGTTGTTTGACTAATATTCGCGTCTGTCAATACTGTTGGATAAGCAATATGATTTTCAGCGATTTTAAAGGAGCAATTGGGTTAAACGCAAGACTGATGAAAACGCAGTTAAAAATTCATGTAACCTGATGTTCGAGGTAACCTGGTGCAAGATCCATGTAATCTGGTGCAGTTAATACTACGTGAGGAAATTAATTGATGGAGCGTACGCGTGGAATATTCTGGCATTTACAAACAACCATTTCAGGATCGGATTTTTTTATATATTGTGCAAATACAATCTGAACGGCCACTGCCAGCTTCAGCAGAAGGAATCTTTTTGTTAATTATAATTGCCTTTATCTTGATGTGCGTGGCAGATTTTTGACAGGATAGTTGAAAGTGTTCTTGTCAAAGGACATAAGTGAATTATCCTATTATCTTATCAAGTGATTTTTTTTGTAACTCAAAGTCTTTTTACTTTGAGGGGGGGCAAAATTGCCATATTTTTGTAAAATTGTAACATTTTGAAAGTTCCTTGGATGTGACTGGAGCCAAGTACAAAGCTCCGTCATTTTTTCCTTTTTTCAACGACTATACGAGGGTCAAGGCCAAGCCCCGATAGATCGTCTTTGGTGTGATGCGTTTGGTGTGTTGTTCATCTTCATATTTCTTGGCGTGATTATTTCTGGTGCGTACCTTCACTAAACTACAATGTCGAAATTAATTAATTTATTCTCTGACTCAAATAAACTTGAAGGCACAAAATCTTACAAAACATGGAAACGACTCATTGAAAGCACTCTCATTTACAATGAACTTTGGCGTGATATCTGTAATGAAGATACTAAGCCCACTAAGCCGACAGATGCAGCGACATTAGCAAAATGGGAAGTTAAAAATGCCAAAGCATTAACACTTATTAAATCTTTAGTTAATGATGAGATGTATGTGCATATTGAAAATACGACTGATGCGTGGTCTGCCTTGAAAGTTTTTAGAGATTTATTTGATACTCAGCCTGAATCCAAGAAAGTTGATCTTCAATTAAAGTTGCTTCAACAAAAATTGACTGAAGGCGGTGATGTCCATGAATATATTTCCAGACTTAAAAACATTAAGCAGGAAATATTAAATGCGGGTT
>ML780328.1:707388-791950 GCA_009831015.1 Picea engelmannii
GATTTGTTTTAAGATTGTTAAGATAGCATTTATTGTAAATGGACACTTGTTTATTTAATAAGTGATCCATATCTTGAGTTTGTTAGGACTTTTAGCTTATATATAGCTCATTGCAAGAGTATTGAGTTGTTGGGATGTAAACTGTTGCAATGTTTCTTATGTAATTTATTTTCCTATTAATAACATTGTGTGTCTGGGGACACTTCGGCCTTTAATTGGGAAGAATGTGACAGAAACATTATGGTGAATCATAGATGGCAGGAGGGATAAAGAAAAAATTATCAAAATTTGTAATGACATTCAGAAAGCCAATCATGCAATGCAAAGTGTGATCTAATCAAATAGCGATGGAGACCAAAATAACCTTCCATGGCTATTAACAGAGCAGCAAAGCAATGGTGCAAAAGAGGTCATTCAAAGAATTAAATTTCCCACGGGTTTTTGTTCAAACATAAAGAATATCTTAACGAAGAAAGGTGAATTTGGTGGGGTAAAAACACATCATTAGCATACCTTCATTAAGGTAATTAATAAGTTTAGTATTCATATTTATATATTGGTTGTATACATTTTTTGAGATTTTTTTTTGTCTAGTTTTGAAACAAGTAATGATTCATTTTTATTGTTACATTATGTTCTACCTCTATCTCTCCCAAACGAATTTGACAACAACATCAAACAAGTTATATATGATCTTGGAAAATACATGAGGTAAATAGCTGCAATATATATTCAAAAAAAAAATTCAATTTTTTTGTTATACTTGATGACATGTGTTTCACTTGTAATCTAATATGTATTATGTTTTGTTGAAACATGTTATTTTCTTGTGTCATGATCTATAGATGGTTTTCATTGAAAGAAATCCATGAAGATGATATAAAGTATTGGAAGAGAGAAATTCCTTGGCTAATGTGTGAAATGAAAAAGTATCTATCTCCAACATTTTTCAGTGCACAAGAAAACTACTTCATACACCAAGTTGAGGAGATTGAAATGTCTGGACCTGTACAGACAAGCTCAATGTGGATGGTGGAGAGGCACTTGAAATCATTGAAGGCTTTGGTTAGACAAATAGCACGTCCTGAGGGTTCTATGGTGGAGGGATATATGGTATATGAATCCATGGTGTATAATAGTCAGTATCTTCCTAAATTAGCAGTGCAAGCTATGCATGAAGTGGATTGCATTTGGGATATGAACCCCATCCAAAAATTTGAAGGGGAGCAGTTTTGGGGGAAAGGTACAATGAAGAAAGTGAGACGCAATTAAATTGTGGATATTTGTAATAAATATAAATTTTCATTTTTTTGTGTATATGATCATACTCATTTAATATTTATTCTTTCATAATTTATTAATATTTACCATGGTTATAAATAATATTTAATATTGGTGAATTGTGATTTTTTTAATCGGTCAGTTGCTCAAGATTGGGATGCACTACATTTATACATTGCAAACAATCTTGATTGGATGAAGGTATGGATTGATAGATGTAAACAGCGTCATGGTTGTAGGTTATCATGGAAATAACTGTCTGAATTGGTTAGAGAAGCTCGTCGTAATGGAGATTATGATGTTACGCAGAGGGAAATAGATTTAGCATATTGTTTGAAATATGGAAAGGCAAGCAAATTCACCCATTTTATCCAATTATTTTATATTACATTAATGTGATTGTAGGTGTTTTTTTTTCATATTATACTTTCCAAGTTATATAAATTTGTTTATTATTAATTGATAATGCATCTTTTACATGTATGGCATATTGCAGTTGAAAGACCACAAGACTATGTGGTGCAATGGCCGTAAATTTTTCATCAAACAGCTGGATGAAACGAAGAAAATTTTTGATAGTGGGATAACTACAGTATTCCAGGTCACTAATGTTTCCTCTAGGAGTGACACACGCTCTCGAGAATCTGAAAATAGATACTATGGGTTTTTGAATGATATAATTGAGTGTGACTTTAATTCCTTCAAATTAGTTGTGTTTGATGTCAAATGGTATAGGTTATGAATGCATGAACATGATGAGGAAAGAACTGTTATTCATCTTGCCAACGGATTTCCGATGATTAAAACAACGGTTTTTGAAAAAACAAATGACCGTTATGTTTTTCCATGACAATGTGAACAAGTCTTTTACTCAAAGGTTCTAGGTAAGAGGGATTGGTCATTTGTTGTTAGATATGATCCAAGAGGAAGGCCAGTAAAGTATATTGTAGATGAAGAAAATGATATTGAAGAAGAATATGTTGTAGATCTAGAGCAGGAAGAATATGGGTCAACGAATGAACAATACGGAGAAGATGAACCAAGCGTAGGAGACATTGCGTCAGTTCTTGATGATGATATCGATGAAGATATGCTCGAAAATGACATTGATGACGATGATGATATCATCAATCCTTTCAACATTGTTTCTGAACTGGATGTTGATACAGATGTCGAGTTGGATGATAAATAAGAAGATACAGAAGAAGGATGATACAAAAGTTGCATTGGATGAGATACGTAACTAGATATTTTAATTTGTATGGATTATTCTCTTTAAATAATTTTTAATGTGGGTTAATTACATGTCTTTAAGTTTTATTTCATTTTTTGATATCCTATGCTACATGTTGTTAATTGTTGTTGTAATCAATATTATGAATTGAATACTTATGGGAGGGTTGTTCGAGAAAAGTTCCAATTGTTTTGCAATTGATCAACAAATATTTACAAACCAAAATAACCTATAAACCAAACTAAACTAAATTAACCTATAAACTAACCTAAATTAATGACAATAATACTCAGATTGGTGATAAAAACATGAATAATGATCAAAAGAGTTATGACGGAATAGAGATAAATCTCAAAACTAAATGAGACGGTAATTATGAATTCATGCACACGCGCATGAATTGTTATAAAATACCGAAAATCATTAATGAAGATATTTTCATAATGAAGGTTAGGTCATGAAAAGGGGTTAAAGAAGACATGGTCATGTGAGAACTGAGAAGGAAAAGGTGACCAAAGAGAAGACCAATTAGTTATAGGCACATGACCAGTGTTGATTACTAGAATAAGTGTTGATTCTCGTCGACCCCACAAAGTGACCAGTTAATGGGGCCAACATTGAAATTTTCTCAAACTTTTCCTGTAGTCATTGAAATTTGACATGGTTGCACTAGATGCATTCCTTGACAATATGGGGGGGTTTCAAGAATCAAAGATTACTCATATTATACCCACTTAAGTGAATGGTTTGTAACTGGGTGGCCAATAAGTGGAATATGGTCAATAGCTTAGATGAGAGCAAAAATCAAAGATAAGATCAAATAACCGACAAAGCTTGTGCAATTTTTCAAGTACTTATCTATCGATTATTAATGTGTTTTGATAAAATTGTGATATAGTCCATAAATATTTATCGACGTTGGGTCATGAAAAGGGGTCAAAGAAGACATGGTCGTGTGAGAACTGAGAAGGAAAAGGTGACCAAAGAGAAGACCAATCAAATATAGGCACATTACCAGTGTTGATTACTAGAATAAGTGTTGATTCTCGTCGACCCCACAAAGTGACCAGTTAATGGGGCCAACGTTGAAATTTTCTCAAACTTTTCCTGTAGGCATTGAAATTCGACATGGTTGGACTAGATGTATGCCTTGACGGTATGGGAGGGTTTCAAGACTCAAAGATTACTCATATTATACCCACATAAGTGAATGGTCTGTAATTGGGTGGCCAATAAGTGGAATATGGTCAATAGCTTAGATGAGAGAAAAAATCAAAGATAAGATCAAATAACCGATGAAGCTTGTGCAATTTTTTGAGTACTTGTCTATCGAGTATTAATGTGTTTGACAAACTTGTGATATAGTCCATAAATATTTATCGAGGTTAGGTCATGAAAAAGGGTCTAAGAAGACATGGTCATGTGAGAACTGAGAAGGAAAAGGTGACCAAAGAGAATACCAATTAGATATAGGTGCATGACCAATGTTGATTACTAGAATAAGTGTTGATTCTCGTCGACCCCGCAAAGTGACCAGTTAATGGGGCCAACGTTGAAATTTTCTCAAACTTTTCCTCTAGTCATTGAAATTTGATACGGTTGCACTAGATGCATGCCTTGACTGTATGGGAGGGTTTCAAGACTCAAATATTACTCATATTATACCCACATAAGTGAATGGTATGTAACTAGGTGCCCAATAAGTGGAATATGGTTAATAGCTTAGACGAGAGCAAAAATCAAAGATAAGATCAAATAATTGACGAATCTTGTGCAATTTTTTGAGTACTTGACTATCGAGTATTAATGTGTTTTGACAAACTTGTGATATAGTCCATAAATATTTATCGAGGTTAGGTCATGAAAAGGGATCAAAGAAGACATGGTCGTGTGAGAACTAAGAAGGAAAAGGTGACAAAAGAGAAGACCAATTAGATATAGGCACATGACCAGTGTTGATTACTAGAATAAGTGTTCATTCTCGTCGGCCCCGCAAAGTGACCAGTTAATGGGGCCAACATTGAAATTTTCTCAAAATTTTCCTCTAGTCATTGAAATTTGACATGGTTGCACTAGATGCATGCCTTGACGGTATGGGAGGGTTTCAAGACTCAAAGATTACTCATATTATACCCACATAAGTGAATGGTCTGTAACTGGGTGGCCAATAAGTGGAATATGGTCAATAGCTTAGATGAGAGAAAAAATCAAAGATAAGATCAAATAACTGGCGAAGCTTGTGCAATGTTTCGAGTACTTGTCTATAGAGTATTAATGTATTTTGAAAAACTTGTGATATAGTCCATAAATATTTATCGAGGTTAGGTCATAAAAATGGGTCAAAGAAGACATGGTCGTGTGAGAACTGAGAAGGAAAAGGTGACCAAAGAGAAGACCAATTAGATATAGGCACATGACCAGTGTTGACTCTCGTCAACCCCACAAAGTGACCAGTTAATGGGGCCAACTTTGAAATTTTCTCAAACGTTTCTTGTAGTCATTGAAATTTGACATGGTTTCACTAGATGCATGCCTTGACGGTATGGGAGGGATTCAAGACTCAAAGATTACTCATATTATACCCACATAAGAGAATGGTCTATAACTGGGTGGCCAATAAGTGGAATATGGTCAATAGCTTAGATGAGAGAAAAAATAAAAGATAAGATCAAATAACCAACAAAGCTTGTGCAATTTTTTTAGTACTTGTCTATCAAGTATTAATGTGTTTTGACAAACTTGTGATATAATCCATAAATATTTATCAAGGATAAGTCATGAAAATGGGTCAAATAAGACATGGTAATGTGAGAACTGAGAAGGAAAAGGTGCCTAAAGAGAAGACCAATTAGATATAGGCACATGACTAGTGTTGATTACTAGAATAAGTGTTGATTCTCATCGACCCCGCAAAGTAACCAGTTAATGGGGCCAATGTTGAAATTTTCTCAAACTTTTCATGTAGTCATTGAAATTTGACATGGTTGCACTATATGCATGCCTTAACGGTATGGGAGGGTTTCAAGACTCAAAGATTACTCATATTATACCCACATAAGTGAATGGTTTGTAACTGGGTGGTCAATAAGTGGAATATGGTCAATAGCTTAGATGAGAGAAAAAATCAAAGATAAGATCAAATAACGGACGAAGCTTGTGCAATTTTTTGAGCACTTGTCTATCGAGTATTAATGTTTTTTGAGAAACTTGTGATATCATCCATACATATTTCTCAAGGTTAGGTCATGAAAAGGGGTCAAAGAACACATGGCCATATGAGAACTAAGAAGGAAAAGGTGACCAAAGAGAAGACCAATTGGATATAGGCACATGACCAATGTTGATTACTAGAATAAGTGTTGATTCTCGTCAACCTCGCAAAGTGACCAGTTAATGGGGCCAACTTTAAAATTTTCTCAAACTTTTCCTGTAGTCATTGAAATTTGGCATGGTTGCACTAGATGCATGCCTTGACGGTATGGGAGGGTTTCAAGACTCAAAGATTACTCATACTAAATCTAGCTTAAAGAAATGTCATACCTAGCTTAAACCTTCTCATGTCCCATTTAGAATTCATTCTAGAAGGAATTCATGCTATGGGATGCTCACTATGCATGGAAGTACATTGAAAAGGTGACCAAAGAGAAGACCAATTGGATATAGGCACATGACCAATGTTGATTACTAGAATAAGTGTTGATTCTCGTCAACCTCGCAAAGTGACCAGTTAATGGGACCAACTTTAAAATTTTCTCAAACTTTTCCTGTAGTCATTGAAATTTGGCATGGTTGCACTAGATGCATGCCTTGACGGTATGGGAGGGTTTCAAGACTCAAAGATTACTCATACTAAATCTAGCTTAAAGAAATGTCATACCTAGCTTAAACCTTCTCATGTCCCATTTAGAATTCATTCTAGAAGGAATTCATGCTATGGGATGCTCACTATGCATGGAAGTACATTGAAATTGGTGCTCCAAGTTATTGATGCAAGGAGTGTAATTCTGGTTTGGGAACCAGTAACCTTGGGATGGGAGAACGAATGAGAGAGTGCATTGTGAAGAGAAAGTGCAAAGACCCTATATGGGTATAAAGGGCTATAAGAGAGTGTAGAGTGTGGGAAACCTACGAAGCTTGGAAAATTGTGTATTTTTGGTTCATAGATGTTTGAGAATCCAAGTAAATAGAGAAAATAGTGAATAACAAAAATATACATCTTCAATAAAAACAAGTGCCTAAAATTATCTAATAAATCCAAACCAGTGACCAAGGACCAAGGGGGAGAGGAGAGGAAAAAATGGGTAACCCTACCTAAGCACTAAGGAAGGAAAGAGGCAATAGGAAACAACAATTAGTTCTAAACTAGCGAAGGTAATATGCTAAGGGAGACAATGTTGGTTCGATGTGAGTGAAGGCATGAGGCGCACCCAATGATAGTAAGGAATTGATAAGAGAACAAAGGTTATGATGTTCATGGTGAAGCGTGAGCAAAGGCATCTCACAACATACATCATCATACACTAGAATGAGGGTAGTGTGAGTGATAATACAACCTATGATATCAGTATCATGCTAGTGTATCATGATAATTCACACAAAAGCAAGTTTTGGTTCATATGGTGATTTAATAATCAAAGAAAGCATCGAATGTGGTGGTTTGAATAATTAATGCAGTGATTGATAAGTAAATCAAGAAACATTAAACTTGGAAGATATTATAGGTTTGAGTAGGCATGCATCAATGCTAAATATTATAGGTTTGAGTAGGCATGCATCCATGCTAACTATTATAGCTATTTGCTTGAGTATGCATGCATCTATATTAACTAACATAATTATTTCTCTTTCTTTTGTTCTCGTGTCACTATGGAGAATAGGTAATTAACAAAGGTTTTTCAAGATATGATTCAATTTTCCTTGTTAGAGTGAACATGGAGCAAGTAAGAGGTTTGGCTTATCACTACCTAATTGAAGTGAAAGCGAGAAAAGGAAAGTCTATCAAACCAAATATAACAATAAGAAATATTTGAATCCAAACATGGGAGGATTTTGCCCATGTTACCAAAGAAGAGGACACATGGAATATCCCCTCAATGAAGAAGCACCAAGTAAAAGGGGTAATGTTATCAAGAAAATGAATAATATTGAATATGGTGGTAGAAGTTATGGGAGTTTTTTTTCATGGCATGTTTAAGATTTATGGATATTCAATTTCTTTTCTATTGATGTTGAAGAGGTGTACAAAATTCCAATGGTGATGTTAAAGGGCCCCATAAAAGGGTGGTGGAGTAACATCCAAACTAGATTTGATGTARTCACTTATKAACCTTAAAGGATTAGGATGACTTGAAKATGTTTTGAACTTTTGATGGATATGTTCTCTTTTGAGAATGATATACAAGATGTMTTTAATCAATTTTAAGTATACGAGACATTTTGTGCCGACAAAGGATTACAACCATAAAATGAGACATTGATAACATGGATATTGAATCATCTTCAAAGGTTTTGTGTTGTTCAACATTGTTTTGGAGCCTTATATTTAAGTTGTTATTGTAGTTACTTAGTTGGATACTATGGAGAATTCCATATTCACCACATTCAAAGTGGATTATGAGAAATAAAAGAAAGGTTGAACTCATTGTAGGATTTCACTTGGGTATGTTTTCACTTGAGTAACTAGTGTTAATTTTCATGGGTTTTATAGAACAAACACTTGGGTATGTGTTGTGCCTTTCATTGCTTATCCAAATTTTGATCGCCATTGCTAGGTTTAAAATATTTTGGGGAATTATATGATTGATAAAAATTGGGTCTATGTGTTATTTTATTTATGGTTAAGAGGGATTGGTGAATATAAGTATGTTATAAATATGTTATAACATATATATTCTATAAATATGTTAGAACATATATATGTAACATATATAACGTATGTTATTGGGATGTGCTCCCCACACTCCCAATAATCAATTTGTATGTACATCAAATTTTCACATAACAGAGATAAAGATCTACAGTGGGAGGCAATTTGTATGGGGTTGTTCCACTATCTATCCCTAATTATATGTTTAATGAAATTATGAACTCAAATTAGAGACATTAACTCTCACATGATTAGTATCCATCCATTGGTTACTAAGTTGATCCTATGGCATCATGGTTACTACCTTATAGGGACCAATAATCTAAAACTATATTTGTCATGTTGATGTGGTGGTTGTTATAGAAATGGTTGCCCAATATGGTCATGATGACCACAAGATTTTTTAGGTGGATTATTTGATCAAATTGCATGGAATTAATGTGTATTATGCTAAAAACTAGGATGAATGAGATAGTAAGTATTAGGGGTGTGGTGTCATAAGATGAGGCAATGAATAGAATTCAGTTATAATGGTCATCTTGAAATGCACAAAACTATTATGCAAGATGTGGTATAGGAGTGTCAATGGATCAGAAGCTAGAGCTTGTTTATATTGAGGGTGTGGTGGTTTTGTGCATCAACATCAGTATCTATTATTTTTCATGTGTAGAGTCCATAGGTTGATTCAATATTTTTAAGAATATTTTGTAATAATTTTGAGTTCGGTAATGAATTTCTTATGCATCTAGTATTTCACTACCAAACAAGTGGGAAAGAGGTACAATAGTGATGTACTTGATGGAGAAAGAACATATATATTCAAGAGACTTCTACCAATTTTACATGGCAATAGAAGGATTGATCCAGATGGATATCGGTGGCCACACACCTTTCCCAACTGGCTCAAAACGGTTTTCTGGCAATTTTGGTAATTTACTATTTTTAGCAGTTTTCACTTCCAGAGCCATTTTGAGGCCCTAAACAATGTTTTTTGGGAAAATAGTTTTTCAATATGCATATTCTTTACATATTTCTCCTAAAATGAATCTCCTCGATGATACCTTTCCAACGAGCTATCATATGCCTAAAACAGAGATCGTATGCAAAAGTTACGACCTCGGGAAGTTGATGTACTAACTTACCCAAACGGGGCCCACATGACTTTTGGCGCTTCATCTCCTAGGGTTAGGTTTTTGGATGTCTAGGGTTTTTGACATTCCTGATTATTGTAAAAAGGCATTCAAAGCCTCATTGTAATCATCATCTTTCGAATGAGTGCAACCATCACATCTCTTCTCAGAGATAAGCCGCCACCATTCCAGCAAGCTTATTTCCGCTACATTTTACAGTTTTCAGTGTATTTCGTTATTGAATAGAAAACCAGTTTTAATGTATCTATGTTATTTTGTGTTAAGAACCTGTTAATAATATGTATTCATTTTATTCTACTCATACAATCTGGATCAGTGGTATCAGAGCGGTCTGCTCCTTGTCATCTTAAAGCATGTTCCCAATGAGGTCGGAGTACAAAGAGTTGGGTCTCGAGCTTGTTTCTCTTGAGGAAAAAATATCTTGCACGCCCAAGCGACCTCTCATGGCAGGAGAAAAGAAAGATGATGGTACAGGAGATCATTTCAAACTATTGATTGAGGAATCCCTCACACAACAGAGGAACGATATGATGGATAGTTTCGCGCAAATCCTTCGGTGGCTACCAATAGGCGACGCATCTTCTTCAAATGGAGGCGTTGCCCCCTTCAAGGTACAAATAAAATTCGATATTCCTATATTTGAAGGTCATATGGACGCGGATGTTGTAGACAAGTGGTTGAATCTACTAGAAGGGTATTTTTCTATCCATAACTTTTCAAATAGAGAAAATATTACTTTTGCACTCCTCAAAGTCGTTCCCCATGTCAAATATTGGTGGGAAACTTTTTGTGAGTAAAAGGAAATAGAGGAACCCTAATTATTTTCAGTCACGGCCACCTAGGAATCCTTCAGGGATGTTATTAAGGAACAATACTACCCTGTCAGAATTTATGACGACCTGTATACCAAATGGACCACACTGTGGCAAGAAAGAGACCAAGCAGTGCCAGATTTCACAAATATATTCCATACCTTGCGCACCAAGATGGGTATCAAAGATTCAGAGTGAAATATGGTGCTCAAGTATCGTGGTGCTCTTCATATATACATCTAGACGGAAATGGAATTTATGTACATCTCATCCTTGGGCGCGGCCTACCGATATGTCGTCAAAATCGAGCAGAAGCTCAAATAAAAGACGCGACAATTTGGGCCTAGGAACCCCTCACAAAAAAAGCCAAGAAAGGGCGGCCCCAACCCACAGAACAAAGGACAGAGAAAAGATGGACAGTATCAGGAAAACCAGTCCAAGCCGCAAGCAAATAAGGACACCCAAAAGACAAAGAAAGATACCGGGAAGTGGTGTGACTTCCATAATAGCCCTTGGCATAACACTGTTGACTGCCGCTCAAAGCAGTCACTGGTGGCCAAAGTGAAAGCCTTTGAATCAAATGTGGATTATGACTCTGAGCCAGAACTAGAAAGGGGAAGATGGATCATTGATGTGGAACCCAGTGCCACCATTGCTACCACCAAGCTCCAGCCTGGTGAACCAGACGAGCCAGAAGAAGGAGAGCACCTCTTCCATTCATAGATGTGGGTAAAAGGCACCCAGTTACACTTCATCATTGATAGAGGTAGCCAGAAGAACCTCATCTCAATAGAGGTCGTCAAGCGGTTGGCCCTGCCAACAACACTGCACCCACAACCCTACACCATTGGATGGCTCCGCCAAGGAAGCGATCTCTGCGTCAGCCAACAGTGTCGACTGTTGTATGGCATCAAGCCCTTCAAAGACGAGGTATTGTGTGATGTTGCTCCTATCAAAGTTTGTGATGTTCTTTTGGGCCAACCTTATTTATGGAAACGTCATGTTGTATATGAGTCTAGGCCTCGTAGTGTTATAATTACTTTGAACAGGAAATTGTACAGGATACCCGAGGCAGTCCCACCTAGTGATATTTCCTTGATCTCTGCTAAGAAATGTAGGAAGGTCATCTCTCAGACAGGGAAGTTTGTCTTCTTCGTGATTCTCTCTCAGAATAAGTGAAAGATCACAACCACATCCAGGGTCTCTATGGTTGACCTCTCCACACAACAGAAGCAAGTAGATAAAGTCATGGAAGAATACTCGGATATCTTTTCCTCACCTACAGGGGTACCTCTGCACTGCCAGGTCAAGCACCCCATCGATCTGACCCCCGGCGCACCACTGCCCAATGGACCAGTCTATCGTCGCTCTTTGTTAGAGAATGAGGAGATCAAGTGACATATCCAAGAACTACTCCACAAGGAGCACATCCGTCCCAACTCATCAACTTGTGGGAGCCCAATCATGCTGGTATAGAAGAAAGATGGAACCTAGCGACTCTATATTGATTACCAGGCTCTGAATAAAATCACAGTCAGAAATCGGTACCTGATTCCCCGAATAGATGACCTCCTTGATCAACTCACGGGGGCCAAATACTTCAGTAAGATTGATCTGAAGTCTGGCTACCACCAGGTTCCAATAGAACAGACAAATGTATGGAAGACCGCCTTCAAGTCAAAGGAAGGCCTTTTTGAATGGTTGGCCATGCCCTTTGGTTTGACAAATGATCCAGCCACTTTCATGAGGATGATGGATTATATCCTATGACTATTCACCAATACTTTTGTAGTGGTGTATCTGGATGACATTCTAATTTACAGCAAGACTTGGGTCGAACACTTGTAACATATTCAGCAGGTTATGCACACCTTACGGCAGCACAAGCTATACCCCAACTTGGAAAAATGCTCCTTCGGCATGGACAAGGTCCATTACCTAGGCTACATCATTGATCAACATGGTGTACATGTAGATCCAGCCAAGATCCAAGTCATCCGTGACTGGCCAGCCCCAACCACACTCACTGAGCTTTTGAGCTTCTTGGGCCTTGCAAATTTCTACAACAGGTTCGTGTTGGGATTCTCCCATATTGCATGGGCCCTCAGCCACATAAACAGGGGTGGTGGTAAGGAAAAATTTGTGTGGGGTCGGTCCCAACAACAAGTGTTTGATGATTTGAAGTAGCGCTTGTGCTCAGCCCCAGTACTTTCACTACCTGACATGCAACATCCCTTTGAGATCTAGACAGATGCTTCAGACTATGTTGTGGGCGTCGTTCTCACTCAGCACGGCCACCCTGTGGCCTATCATAGTGAGACACTGTCAGATGTTGTCTGTAAGTACCCTACTTATGACAAAGAAATGTACTCCATTGTGCAAGCCTGCCGCCAGTGGAGACATTACATTCTTGGGAAGGAGACAGTCATCCACACTGATCATAAGCCACTGTAGTTCATGCAGACATAGGGAAAATTGCAGAATGATCGCCATCAAAAGTGGTCAACATACTTGCAGCAATTCCACTTCAACATCAAGTATAAAACAGGAAGCACCAATCGCATCGTTGATTGCCTCAGCAAACCGCTAGTCGTGGCACTCACCAAGGTGCTAAACTCTTGCGGCCATGAGACCTCTAGATGGCCCCAACTCTATGAGACAGACCCTGACTTCACCACCACCTACCAAATGTTGGGTGCAAACACAGTTGTCGATAATTTCCATCTTCGGGATGGGTTGTTATGTCATCTGAGACATATCTGTGTTCCATCAAGTGAGCGAGTGAAGATGATCTGGGAAGCCCACTACAGTTGGGTGGCAGGACACTTCGGCATCGAAAAGACAGTGGCGATGCTACAGAAACATTTCTACTGGACGAAACTTTGACAAGAGGTCAGCAAATATATCAGGTCCTGCACTGCCTGCGTTATTGCCAAACTGACCACTAAGAAACAGGGCCTGTACACCCCTCTTCCTACTCCTGAAAAGCCATGGGAATCCATCTCAATGGACTACATGTTGGGCCTCCCATCCACCAAGCGGGGAAATGACTGTGTTTTTGTGGTTGTTGATCTCTTTTCTAAGATGGTGATTCTGGTTGCCTACAAGAAGAGCATCACAGCAGAGGCCACTGCCAAGATCTTCTTTGAACGAGTCTGGGTACATTTTGGAATCCCACAAACCATTGTCTCATATCAGGATAGTCAATTTCTCAGCATATTTTGGTCGAGCCTCTGGTCACTGCTGGACACCAAGCTCACCAAATCTACGGCCTTTAACCCGTAGACAGATGGCCAAACCGAGGTTGTAAATCAAATGATTGTGCATATCCTTCGCATGTATAATTCAAAGCACCCTTGCACATGGGATGAGAGCCTTCTGTATGTCTAGCATAGATACAACCGATCCCTGCATAGCTCAACTGGCCACAGCTCCTTTCAGGTGGGGTTTGGATTCCAACCATTGGGTCCCATAGATGTTGCACTTCCCCTTGCGGTCACCTCGACCGACTCATATCCTACTCCAACTAAAGCTGACAAGGCCACCAGGTTCAATGAGAGGATCCAGCACATCCGCCAACAGGTTCAGGATATCCTGCAAAAGTCCAATGACAAGTACAAACAGCGCCATGATCAACATCGGGTGCCACATAAGTTTCAGGTGGGCGACAAAGTTTGGTTGCACTTGTAGAAATAATGCCTTATAGGACCCCATCAGAAGCTTCACCCACTCCGTTATGGGTCATACACTATCACTAAGGCCGTCGAGGATAATTCTTTTGAGCTCAGCATTCCTTCTTTCCTTGGCCTGCACCCAGTATTCAACGTGGATCTCCTTCGCCCTTATTTCCCACCATTATTGGACACCTCATAAGTAGCAGAACAACTGAAACCAATAGAGCTCAACCCCGACTACATACAACAGGCATCCAATGATCAGATTGTGGACACACAGATCAAGGGCACTTGACATCAAAGGATCAAGCTTTATCGAGTCATCAAAGCAGGGCAGCTACTACACCAAGGCAAGTGGCTCACCTAGGACCAAATTCAACAGAAATTTCCTCATCTGATGGGGGACCTCAACACAATGGATACCATTGGTTCCTAAGGAGGGAGTATTGATCCAGATGGATATCGGTGGCCACCCACCTTTTCCAACTGGCTCAAAACGGTTTTCTGGCAATTTTGGTAATTTACTATTTTTAGCATTTTTCACTTCCGGGGCCGTTTTGAGGCCCTAAACGATGTTTTTTGGGAAAACAAGTTTTCAATAGGCACATTCAATTGATATTGCACCTAAAATGAATCTCCTTGGTGATACCTTTCCAACGAGCTATCATACGCCTAAAATGGAGATTGTATGCAAAAGTTACGACCCCGAGAAGTTGATGTACTAACTTACCCAAACGGGGCCCACATGACTTTTGGCGCTTCATCTCCTAGGGTTAGGTTTTTGGATGTCTAGGGTTTTTGACATTCCTGCTTATTGTAAAAAGGCTTTTAGAGCCTCATTGTAATCATCCTCTTGCGAATGAGTGCATCTGTCACATCTCTTCTCAGAGATAAGCCGTCGCCATTCCAACAAGCTTGTTTCTGCTACATTTTACAGTTTTCATCGTATTTCGTTATTGAATAGAAAACCAGTTTTATTGTATCTTTGTTATTTTGTGTTAAGCACCTGTTAATAATCTGTATTCATTTCGTTATGCTCATAAAATCCGGATCAAGGATTTTGGAAAATAATTATAGATGAGCATTGTTCTTCACATTCTAGGTCATCTATAACTTAAAGATTTAGTTTTAGGAATCTAGCATGATTCACTTCAACCTTGGAGTGTGTATGTACTTAGGATTCAATACACATGTGACTATGGTAGTTGATGAAAATATTAAGTTTTTGAGCACCTTGTTTACCGTCACAATATTTTTCTCCATGATGACACTAGTGTGCATGCCTTCCATCTAGGATTGACCTAGAAGGACTTTGAGCCCATTTCCAACCCTAATACCCTATAAACCCCATCCATTTTGATTATGAACACACTATGATGTAGAACACCCTAACCCATTAGCACACCTTAATCCCTAACCGCTAGCACGCCTTAATATAGTATATTTAATTATATAATATATATAATATACTATACTTATATTATATATATATATATCAAGTATATAATATATGTTATATAAAACATAGAAAATAACAAAAAAACAACTGAAACAAAACAAAACACGCACCCAAGAAATTCACTTGTACCGCATTGGGCAAGGAAGGTCCAGTGGGTCTTTCCCTTCATAGGGATTTGGTCAGTGTGATAGCGAGTGAGTCATTCGGTGGCATAACTACTAGGTATTGAGTAGAACTAAGGTGAGCTCCCTGGTCCCCTTGACTCCTTCTGTTTGTCATTGGTTCGAATCTAGAAAGGGGAAGAAGAGCATTGTTATGAGAATTTTTCCTTGCGTTCTCTCCCTTTTCCCCTGCAGATATTCACCCGAGCCCAATAGAAAGGAGGTTCGAGCCCACTAGTAAGGAGACAGCATGGGCAACTACTAGAGATAGAGACATCCTTGAGCGACTACTGGAGATAGATATAGGGGATACCCCACCTATAGGAGAGACAGAGACAAGGGCGATACTCTCAAGGGACTAGCAATGCCACCAAAATTTTTGAGCACCTATGCATATTACTTTTTGTAGGGTTTTATTTTAAGCCAAAATGGTTTATTTGTGAGCCTAGGATTGAACCCATGACTTCATTGTGGATCTTGTGACAAAACCCCTTGTTCTTTGAACACGATTTTGGGGATAATATCGTAGGACATGCGACAAAAACCCCCTGCCCAGTTAAGTTTGGCATGCACCAAGCCTAACAATAATATATAGGGTTGCCCTTAATACCATAATATATAAATTTGGCATGAACCAAGCCTAACAATGTGTTTCTTTGAATTTTTCGAGGACTCAAAACTCGTGGTGTTATAACAATTCCTAGTTTTCACTTTTTAGAGGATTCAAACCCTAGTGGGGTTGAAAAATGCTCATTTTCAGGAACTCGCTTCCTCTAAACCCTAGTGTTGTTGAAAACAATGCTCGTTTTCATGAACTCGGTTGGTTTTCTGCTAACTTACAAAGTATGTGGCCCTTTAAGAAGTGGGAAGAGATGGGCCCACGACACTCTTTTTAATGTAGAATCAATGTAGGATTTGAACCTAGCAATATCCCTCTCAACCCATTAATGAAAACATGATTTCCAAGGTCGCATTTGGGAATTCTATGTTTTTCACCTCTGTGATTCACATGGATGGAAGGTACCTAGAATAAACCTAAATTCCAGCTAGAATAAACCCCACTTGACCATATTTAACATATGCAGTATATATGGATGAATGATAAATATCTTCATGGGTAATTTCCAGCATGAAATGCAGAACCAAAGGTGCATAATTTTTCTACCAAAATATGTTGTAATGAAGCTTAATTTGCATATTTATGCATCAAAATTAACTCTAGCCTTTCTTGAAATGCAATATAAACTACAAGCAGACTTTTAGGGACAGATCTAGAGTAAGGTTGTCTTCGGTAATTTCCATATCAATGGAACCAACATAAAATGAGTTTTATGAGAAATTTTTAGTCTAGTTGTAAGTTGGAAACAGTGCCTTATATATTCCTTGGGCATATGGGGCCTCACAAAGCTTGAGGGCAGGTACTTTAATAAGAAATGAAGATGAATAAGGCTGCAAATTGCAAGCCTTGTTAATCTTCTCTTTGTCCTAAATGTCATGAAAATCTACCAAAGAAGCTTACTACTGTTGACAACCTCAAAGATTATGAAGTCTAGATTTATCAAGAAATGATAATAGGTGTGTACAACCAAACATACATGGATACATCAACATAAACCAATCCAATGATAAATACCAACAAATTAAAATAGTGTTACCAGGATTATGTGTCTCACAATCATCATTGACAAAGAAATAACTAGCATGAACAACATGAAAATGTGGAAAGAATCCTCATCTTCAAGGGTGCATTACCAAACCATCCAATATCTTCAAAGAAATATACAATACAAATGTACCAAGAGCTCAAATACTCAATCCTTCAACAACCATTACAAACGGAGGAACCATGCTTTTATAATGTTTTTGGATAAAACTTCCAATCAATAAACTAATAATATTTGAGCACAAATCATATATCTAACCTATAAATGCATAAACAAAGGATATCCCTCAACTAACTTGAGTGGATATGGGAAACAATGCACAAAATAGAAATAGTGATCCCACATGTAAACATCTCCAAAAATATTAGCTCAAACACGTGGGATGCATCCTCAATGTGTGCATGAAGACCAAATAATGGATGCAACAACCTCCTTAAACCTCTCTAAACCAAATCAATCCACTCAAATGCCTCAAACCATGTGAAAAATAACCACTTTAATCCTAGGGTTGGCCCCATCCTCCAATAATAAAATAATGAAAGAAATGTTTGGGGAGATTTAACATGTGTGCCTAAATATCCATATCCATACCATAAATTAACCATCTAGGTTTTAACAAGACCAAAATGAGCTAGGTCACTCAAGTAATAGGCCTCCTCCTAGCCAAATCAATGTCAAATCAAGGTTATATTAGTGTAATCCACCTCCAAATGTGTGTCAAAGCCAAGAGCTCCACCTAGAATGATAAAACATGATATCCAACTACAAAATATGTGTGAAATATAACTGAGGCTAAATAACTAAGACTAAATGGCCTCAACCATATGAAAATATGTGAAGACAAATCTAACCATAATGGAACCATATAACAATGAGGAAAAATATTAGACAATCCATCAACATATGAAACAAACCGTACAAATTTTCCATGCTCAAACAACATACTACTAATATGCCAAAGGGATCATCTACTAATATGCCAAAGGGATCCACGAGGGTAACATCGTTGCCTCTTGTATACCACACTCAAACCACATACTACTAATATGCCAAAGGGATCTTAGTAAGTGGATCCATTGCCCTCACTAGTTCCTCCATCATTTCTACATCTTCCATATGATACATAGCATGTTAGTATCTTATCTTCACTAAATTTTTCATCATTACCACCTATTGCACCCCACTCTTATCCAATGGCTCCCTTGCATTCACAAGTTACTCGATTCCTCCTGGATGCCAAACACATCATGTGGGTTTCTTTCCTTCTGTGACTTGTTGAACATCGTTGCCTCTTGCATCCCACACTCACGTCCCTATGTATGCCTCACCTTCATTATCTTGTTTATAATTGCCCCCCTTTGTATCCCACACTTACCCTATGGGTCCCTTACTTTCAACTAGTGAATTACTTTTATCATTTGATCTATCCTTCGATGTATTGCATGCAATGATTGGGGATTAAAAGTCCTCACTTTCTCAAATATATGTGAGGGTCACAAAAATTTATCACATTCTTCTTCACTATGAGAAGCTTAAGAGGATCTACATCAATAAGTTCTATAATCTTGCTATTTCTATCCCAAATCATGGATATTTTTAATAAATACAATAGATCAATCTTGTATTTCCTTAAGTCCTTTAATAGTTGTTGCAAAGATGTTATGACACTATATTTTCCATAAATACAACAAATTGATCTCTCACTTCCTTAAGTCCTTTAGTTATTGTTGATAGTAGATGTTTAGTCATATTCTCTATCTTTTCAACCATTTCATTGAGCACACTAGAGATGGCATGGATGATAAGCACCATTGATCTATGGGAGAGGTACTCCCAACGTGGAGTCAAGATTAGAAAGTTTCAAAACTTTCTATAAATATTTAATTTGCTACATGTGTGGAGTTACCATGTGAGACCTTCAAATGCCTTGCATACCATTTCTTTCTCTCACCCTCAATACAAGCAACTGGAAACTAATGATTCAAAGAAATAGGACTTCCCAACACCATGCTATATTAGATCTATTGAATCCAGGGAATCAGACTTTTTCCCTGGTAAAAATGTCAATCGTCAGCTCCCAAAATTGCACTTTGGAATATGAAGTCCCACATAACAATCAAGGCAAGATCGATTCTACTCAAGAGTGCTCACTACCACCAAATTTGCTCACTGCTTGGGTGAGCTTTAAATGTGGCAATGCATGTCATCCCTACCATTAATGCATGCCATTGACATATTCACCTCATGATAACCTTTAATTAGATTCCATGCCTTAATATTTTCCAATGAGCCCTCTTTTGTGCAATTTGGCCACTCAACAGCAACATCCTTATCTCAAATTATATAGATTTAACCAAGATCTAACAATTTCCGACTAGAATAATATGTCCAAAAAACTACGAAAAGAACCAAAACTTAGAACGTTTAAACTAAGTCTTTATTTTATTGGTACAATAATTTATAGCCAATCATCAAAATAGTCCCTTCACATTGTTCCAAAAGAATATCTTTCAAAGAGATGCATATAATTTATTAACTTGAGATAACTCGTGTTTAGCCCTTTATACTGAAAAGTGAGCATTACAAATCAATGCATGACAAGGTATTATATGAACATTTCTTAACCTCGTATGAATATGGAGTAAAGGTATGCTTCCAACTGACCAACCTCTTGTCGACACACATTGACAGACATCGTCTAGCATTCTTCCGAAAAAAAACCCACTTTTTGAAACATAATGAGACCACTTCAAGAGATATTCAATTTACACTCATGTTTATGTTTATATTTCAATACCAGGAATGCATTCCAGTGGTCACCTTCACATTGGTGTTTCTCCACAAATTTTAGTTTCTGGTAGAATTTAACCTTAAGCATAATTTCTTACAATTTTATTCAAAATTTGAGTCATTTACTGTAGAGGCCGGATTGAATGGGCCCTAGTCACTAGTAAATGTGTTTGTGTTCACTACATTGTACGATCTCATGTTCAATGTTGTACTTGGGATGCAAATATATCTACAACAATTAATTTTTATGGCTTGGAGACTGGTCAAAAGAGAACTAGCAGAGCTAGTCACAAGTTTAAAAGTTAAAACATGTAAGGATAATTGGAAGACTATTATAGCTCAAGTTAGAGGAAGCACTATTTTTGTGGCATTTTTTCCATCCATTCAGACATAGTTCCAGGCTTGACCCTTCACACATAGTTCCAGGTATATTCCAACTTGATCTTTCACACCCTGTTTCAGGCCTAACCCTTAACACACAATTCTTGGCTCTTTTATCTAGATGACCCTTCACACACAGTTATAGACCTAACCCTTTACACAATTTGGGTCTTCAACCCAGTCCTCGGCAACAAGGTTTTGTATCCATATTCTACTATCATCCTCTCGCAAATGCACTTGCGTCAACAAAATGGATTCACTCTAGGGTCTTAAGACTTAGATACACAAGATGAAGAGCCCACAAGTTCACGACATGACCCCTCCCACTTGTGACAGATAATGCCATTATGGCCTCTCAAGGAGTATTGCTCCTATAGAATTTATCCACAATACAATTTGCATCCCCCTTCTCATCCCATGTCAGGTATTTATATGAGATATGGGATCATAAATGTGATAGGTGATTGGTTGCCATAGAGTTCAATGCAAGGGACAAGGTGATGCAATTCCCTTGTGGGGTACTTGTATATTGGGGTACTTAGCCTGCTAAAATGGTGGAAGGTAGTTGGGTGTGTGCCACTTCTCAAGACTAATCTAGTTATTAATCTCCCCTTTCTCATACTTAACCCAGAAGCAATCAGATTAATTCATCTTTTCTTTGATCCATTTCACATCAAAATCTTGGGCTCTTCCCAATTTGAATCTTACTTCAAAATGATTTCATCATATCCATTGAGGGGATCCTTGCCCTTGAGCTCCCGAAAAATCATATTTTCATTATAAAAAAAAATTACTTCAAAAATGATTTCATCATATCCCTCAAGGAGATCCTTACCCTGGAGCATCAATATTTACAGTGTCATCGTAGGGGTGTTACATTTGCAACTTACAAAATTATATTAATTAATGAATAAATTCAAAAGTTATAACATATAGTGTTATCTGACAAACTCACAATCGTAATATGATTCATACCAAGAGGTATCAGAGTGAGGATTCTTGAATCACCACTTTAAACGAGTACCATGTGTTCGTACAGCCATAACTTTCTCCAGATAAATCCAAATTCCATATGGAAAAGAATGGCATACAAAAAATGCAATATTGTCATTTCAAAACTAAATCAGGCTTTCTCAAGGGTATATTAAGACAATAACAATTTGCTAGGATCATAATTCATCAGTTTGAGATGTGTGGCCATAACTGTTGGTTGTCAATACATTTAACAAAAAACTTTAAGTGAAAAAAAAATCCTTTTGTAGCATTTATCATTTACAACTAGGAGAATACTAAATTGCATACTTGTTGTATTGTCATTTGATAGAAAGGGACTTCCACTATCAACTAACCTTTGAGGGTCATCTGCAGTGTAGCAGTTGAAGCACCTCATGACTCTGCATAGAGAAGCTCGGTGTATTCTTGTATCCCAATACCTCAAGCCACTGTTTCCAACAAATAAATCACTTAGAGCAGAGCAAGAAACAATTTACTTAAAGTGGAACAGTTATTGTTGTGTTAGCATTGCCAACATCAATGGGATGGGCCACCCACAGTTCTTTGTTTTTTTTTTTAGTTTTTTTTTAAATACCAACAGGTCATCGGTCTTTCGACGTCCCTCCCATCGTTGATATAGCATAAATGTCGGAGATATAGACCCCTCGTCGATAGTCTGACGTTCTGATTTTGATGTATCGTGCAACATCCCTCCCGTCGCTAATATAGCGTAAACGTCGGAGATATAGGACCCCATTGGTCTTGAGACATCCACTGTGTGTCCCGCGATGTCGCATGTGCAATGTCCCTTGTTGCAGTTTACGTTCCTCTTCCATCATACCGTGCAACGTCCCTCCTATCACTAATATAGCATAAATGTCAAAGATATAGGCCCCTCATCGGTCTTCTGACGTCCACTGTGGGTCAGCGATGTCGCATGTATCACTCAATGGACGTCTATTTTGGGACAGCGTAAACATCAGAGATATAGGCCCCTTTTCGGTCTTACGACGTCCCCTGTGGCATCGCGGGTGAGACGTTTTGGCGTCGTAGTTGCAATATCCATAGTGGGCTTGGACAGTGAAAGTAGAGATGACACGTGTCAGCTGGAAATGTCACACAAGAGATGATATCTATGTCGTCGGTATAACAACGTCATGTGAAACAACTTTTGAGGGGGTCTTATGTTTGTCATTCTCCCGACAATATAAAGTGGCAATTTCTATGAACATGCCATAGAAAAATGACCCAAATGTACTAGTGTGTAATCGGCAGCTCCAGCCGCTTGATAACGTATGTTGATATCACGTTCTTCTGACTACCGCTATCGATAATGAAATGAAGTGAAGCCCTTTTTACCCACATTTGTGAGTGAAATAGGCATTCCCCTTCCTCTGGTTCTTCTGGTTCGCTTGCCTAGACTTTGGTGGTAGCGACAATGGCGCTGGGTTTGGCATCGATAATCTGTTTCCCTACTTTTGGATTTGATTCGGAGTCAGAATCTACTTATGACTTAGAAGCTTTCAGCTCGGCCACCAGTGACTTCTTGGAGAGACATTCTTTGGTGTTGTGCCAAGGGATTTTATTGTATTCACACCACTTTATCGTGTCCTTCTTCAACTTCTCAATGCTCATTACCCTTCTTGTGTTACGACTTGGACTGGTTGTCCTGAGAGTGGCCATCTTTGCTCTGTCCCTTGTTTTGTGGGCTAGGGCTGCCTTTTCCCTCCTTCAGCTGTGAGGAGTTTACAGATCCAACTCTCGCCTCTTCTACTTAATTTGTTGCTCGATCTTGACAACATATCTATAAGCCACACCTAATGATGCGATGTCGAGAAACTACATTTCTTTTTGAATGTATATATGCAGAGAATCGTGGTATTTGAGCACCAGATGTTATTCAGAGTCTTTGATACCCTATTTAGTGCACAGGGTATGGAAAATATTGGTGAAATCTGGTACTGTATGGTCCCTTCCTGACGCATCGTGGTCCATCTGGCGTACTGGTCCTTGTAGCTTCCAATAGGGTAGTATTGTTATTTAATGGCATCCCTGAAGGAATTCCATGTGGAGGCGACCAAAAATATTGCATATTACTCTATGGACCTTTGCTTAGAGTAAGTATCACACCAGTCCTTAACATGGGGGATGACCTTGAGGAGTGCAAAAGTAATATTTTCCCTGTCGAAAAAATTATGGACCGAAAAATACCTTTCGAGCAAATTCAACCATTTATCTACAACATCTACATCTATCAGTCCTCCAAATAACAAAATATCAAAATTTACTTGTACCTTGAAGGGGGTTGCATGGCCACTTGATGAAGATGCGTCTCTTGTGGGCAGTCGTCGAAGGATCTGTGAAAAATTGTCCATCATTTCGTTCCTTTGTCGCACAAGGTCTTCCTCGAGCAAAATTTTAAAAGGATCTCATGCTCCATCATATTTCTTCTCAACCCCCATGGGTTGTTGTCGGGCTCAGCGCGGTCGATCTTGCAAAGGATCGACTGGTTCGAGACCCAACTTCTTGTACCCAGATCTTGTCGGGGACATGCACGAAGAAAAATAAATGAAGAGCAGACCGCTCTGATACCAATGATCCAGATTTATGAGCGGAACGAAATGAATAACATATTGAATACAATAACACATAGATATGGAGAACAACAACAAATATCCAGTGAACAATAACTTCTATTGAATAAATAAAATAGGTTGAAACTATAAAACTGCAGAACTGAAAACAACTTGCTCAAATGGTGGGAGTTATCTCTGAGAAGAGATGTGGCTGCTATGTGCATTTGTCTGAGCAGAATGATTACAATCAGGCTCCAGAGGCATTTTTAACATTACTCATGAATGTCAAAACCCTAGACATCCAAAAACCTAACCCTAGGAGATGAAACACCAAAATTTATGTGCGCCCTGATGGGTAAGTTGGTACCTCAACTTCTTGGGGTCGTAACTTTGCATACGACCTTCATTTTAGGCGTGCGATAACTCGTTGGAAAGGTCATTTCAATAACTACACAGTATGCCATCAAACTCTAACTATAACTATAGTTTGATTGTGGCAAGCCAAAAAAACATTGTTTAGGGCCCAAAAACGACCTTGGAAGTACAAAAAAATGTACTGACATGAAAACTTCCAAAGTAAGCCAGTTGGATTAGGTGGGCGTCCACCAACCTCCACTTGGAAGTTGTGTAGGGATTTAGACATCCCCAGAGGTGTAGAGCCCACAATTAAAAAGAAATAGCGAAGAACGTGTTGAAGTAAAAACTGTCAAGAGGAGCCCGTTGGAATAGGTGGGTGGCCACCAATATCCACCTGGATCATCCAACTCCCTAATTCTCCGACTCCAACCAAAAGGATGCTACAACCCCCTTTCCTTTCCCCTTCCAATCACCCCAAAATATAAGTGTAGACCAACTATCACTACCATAATTGTTGCCACTATCACTGCCACTTTCATTGTCACTACCTTTGTAACCTATCAATGTATCCAACATGTCACTATCAACGTGTAACTGTATCCAACCTATCACATCAACCTGTCACTGATCAACCTATCATTGTATCTAACCTATCACTTTCATCGATACTCAACCAGATCCTCTCACATGGATCATACACCAAGGACACCTCTCAACTAGATTTCCAACATCACCAACACATGCCTCTACCAAGCATGTACCAAGATCACCAACATACCATCACAAGGTATGTGTCTCAACCATGTACCAAAGCATGTAACAAACCATCAACCTGTACCATACCAAGCATCAATCGTGTACCAAAACAAGTGCATCAACCATCAATATCATACCATATACCATACCATGTGCCAACCATGCACATCAACCATGTACATCAATCATGTACATATACACCAATACCATACCATATACCATGAAATGTATCTCAACTATATATCATATCACTCTCAATCATGCCATGTACCATAATATAAGCCTCATGTATATGTCAATATCACAAAGATGTGCTTGTAGCAATGAACCATAACAACCATATACCAAGTACCAAGGGTATGTCTCAAGCATGTAACAATGTCACCTCAACCATATGCAATCATATACCATCAAGGGCCTCCAAGACATGCTTTAAGCATGTGTTATACCATCCAAGATACAATCCTCAAACAAATACATTAAAGACATACCTTTACTCATAAAAAATTGAAGCATGCCATCTTAGGTCCTATAGAAATTGTGTTGTACCATCAAGCCTTATTGCAATTCAACCAACCATTCTTTTTCAAAGATTTGCCTCAGACCCGCGACCTATCCTCTTGCAACCTGCGTATGTATGTGACCTGTCCTCCTGCATCTTGCATATGTACGCGACCTATCCTCACGCAGCCCACATATAACCTTAGAAAACTAGGGGTACCAGTTTTCTACAACTCCGAAACTTTTTCTACATTGGACCTTCGTAACTTCATAAAAATGTCGTCACATTCAACCTGAGATTCATTAATAGATTTGCCAAAAGATAGACCATACCATTCATAAGATAGATATTCAATGTAAGTATGTGTATATCAATCAGAGACTCTTTGAGGTGTATTTATACTTGTGCTAGGTAACCTCTTTCCTTATTTTAGGGGTATCTTGTTACTACCATTTTACCCTTTCACCAAGACATGTAACCAACTAGGGGATTCTTGACCACTCTTTGGGGCTTTAAACTTTACAAGGCCATATCTCCCTAACCATGAGGAACCACGTGGTGTTCCACATATCACCGGAATTGGAATGACGATTAATATACATCTATGATAGGCTTCGCTACGATTTCATTGTTCTTTATGTCCATATTCCCTAATCAACTTCAGGTCCCATAACCACACCTTTGGGGCTACATGTAGACTACCACAAATGTACCCAACTAACTCACCATCAATATCGATCATACAAGCGTCAATCAACTGTCCAACATCTCTATATCTCTCCAAGGGTTGACATCAATATCCAATATCATTCTCCAAGTGTTGGCATCAATGAAAACCAATTGTTCAAACCAGCTATCCAACAATCTCCCCCTTTGGCATTGATGGAAACACTCATGCTCATGCTCCCCCTGTTATCATCGCTCCTCATCAATGTTTCTATCTCTCCCCCTATGACATCAATGGAAAAGGGTATCTCCCCTTGGGGTTGCTCCCCTTGTCTCCATGCCTATGTTCTTTCTTTTCATCTTTGACCAAATGTTAACTCCCCCTGTCGATATGTCTCCTCTTGATATTGTACCTTCTCTAACCAATCATGGGTAAGACAATATCTCCCCCTATGGGTATGTCTCTGTATCTGTATGCTACTAATATTCCTTTATGGATCTCTCTCTCTAATGATTTTTCTTTCCTTGACTTTTCTGTAAGATGTAGATCAATGTAGGGCTACCTGTATATGTTTCATTTTCTCTCTTGCCTTTCTTATTCCAACTGATTCCATTGATTCTGATTGTAAATCCACTGCTATGCATCTTCTTTGACCCATGATCTGTGTACCTGCTAAGTATCTCATGAATCCATCTATGTCCACATGTCACAAATTGTTCATAACCCTGCTACTCAACTGTCCACAATGTTGACCCATCTGTCATTGTACCATTATGAAGACTTCTCTTGAATATAATATAGTTGACCATCACATGTTCCTATTTATTAGATTGAATCAAAATATGTCCATTGACCTGATCTATCTTTTCATCAAACTCTGCATGTTTGGAACAACCTGCACTGAATATATCCCTTCCTGAATACATATGTGCAATAGAATCATAAACTTTTGTCTCCCAACTGATACATGTGTGGGAACACTACTTCTCAACCAATCAATCTATAACTTTGTACTTCTGCTATCTGACTTCTCTAAATCTATCTCTACAAACACTTCATACTACTCGAAATATGGTTCTCTGATCTATAGTGTTTACTGCATGGACTCTCCATGTTCAACATACATATTAGTTGGAAGTCTCCAATCCATGTGGCTCATAATAATACCTTATTTGATGTGGAGTAATCTTCTTCTTTGTCTATAGACTCATCATCTCTCTAAACTCTTACTTCTTTCTTTCTTTCTATGGATTGATCTTCTAGTACAATTCCTAAAAGTGCAATCTCTTGAACCTGATCTTTATTCACCTTCTCTTCTTTTCTTTCTCATGCTACTGCAAATCCTGTGATCTCTGGGACCTATTCTTTATTCACATGTTCTTCTTGTTTTTCATTTCTTCTCCAAACCTTTTTGTATTTGACATCTTCCCTTTTCTCTATAGATTTTTCTTCATCTCGTACTATTGCCAATCTTGAGAGTATGAATTATCGATGTCCTTTATTCATCTAGTCTTCCTTTACTTGTTCTTGTTTTCTTTTCCAAACCTTCTTATATCTAATATCAATATTCTTTCTCAAAGAAGTATCCATCATGCTTCTACAATCACGAGTTGTGTGTCCATAGTTATGGCACTTGTCATGTGGGGCCACATAAGCTTTTATTGTTTGAACATTTCTTTCATAAGCCCTGGAATCTACAACCTTATGTCCAAAGTTAGTACAGTAAATAAAAATGACCATAAAATAAATTTACATACCTAGGAGTGAATGATCTTCTTTGTTGTGCACTCCTTCTGAATTTTTGCCTTGGTTGATCACGATCTTCTCTTCTATGGATACATTCATCATGATTGAAGCTTATTTGTTTCCTGAATGTTGTAGGTCTTGTTGAAGATGTATCTTTGTTCTTTGATTCTTGTTGACCATGATTCCTTCCTTTGAGTACTTCTGCATAACTCTTACTCTTTTCTTCATTCTTCTTTTCTAGTGACCTGGAGGGTTTTTATTCAACATTATCTATTGATGATGTGGATGTTTCTCTCTCTTCAATATTCGTGTTGATCTTGACGACTTTGATTCTCAATGTGACAACTTTTTATTCAAGCTTCTCAACCTCTTCTTCTTTCTTCATCATTCAACTCTTCATGACTTCTTCTGTCCTCTTTGCTTATTCAAGGTGGATCTTCAAGGAGATGATTTATTTTTCAAGTATTTTCTCTTCTTGACCAAATTATGTTGCAAGCTTATTTAAGTCAGCAGTTCTTTCCTTAAGATGATCTTTCAATATCTTTTCTCTCTTTTCTACTTCTTTATTATGTGCTACTATTTTGATTTCCAAAAACTGCTTTTGATCCTCTAGAGTTTCTTCAGTCCTTCTAGCTTCTTCTAGCCGACCCTTTAACATTATGACCGTCTTCTCGACTTCTCTAGAGTTGTCATTCTGATATTCTTCTTTCTTCAACATCTAATTCCTCATGACTTATTATGTTTTCTTTTCTTCTTCAAGTTGGATCTTCAATGTGATCATTTTATCTTAAAGTTCTCTTTCTTGTTGACCGAATTATGCTTCATGATTCTTTTCCTTTTCAATCTCAGGGTTGTCCTCTAATTCGTTGGGATTTTTTGTCTCATCACTTTCAATCTTCAAATAAGGGCATTCAATTTCAAGATGTTCGCGCTCTTCACAATTAAAGAAAAATAACTCACTTATGTTGATTACGTACTCTTCTTCTTCTTAATCTGTTTGACATGATGAGCATCTTTCTTCTTGTTCTATACATGCATCTTCTTTAGCACTCTCTAACTTTGTGATGAGAGATTCCTCAAAATAGAGATCATGTAGCTTATCCCAAAGTTCTTTAGCCAATAAATATTTTCCTACTTTCTCTTTTACTGAATCGGGTAATCCTTCCAAGATAAAATCCAATGTTATTTTGTTGTTCCTTTTCAATTCCTTCTTGGCTGTAGTTTTTGGTTTCTTTGTAGCAATGTATCCTGTAAAAACTGAGTGCCAAACATCATATCCCCGTGCCCATAAAAAAAATCCATTATGTTGCTCCACATCTCATACTTCAAACCTTTCTAACCATCAAATTGTGGTATTCCATTTCTATACAAGTTGTTGCTCTTCATGATCTTCCTTCCAGTGGTTAAACTGTTTCCTGAAGGAACCCGCTCTGATATGAATTGTTGGAATACTGAGAGGAGGGGGTGAATCAGTATGAGCACTTTATACCAATTTTAACCACAATGTATATTCTTTCACTTTATCAACAATGTTCAATAGTTTATCATTAATGTATCATCTATGATTTCATTCAACATATATATTATAAGCATGTAATCATAAGCAGCATCACATCCACATCACATCAAGAACACAGTACACCAATATTTACGTGGAAACCCAAATTGCAGAAAACCACGAAATGTTTTCTTATATATATCAAGAATTCATTCATAGGAAGCACCAACTTCCCAATTCTCTAGCTCCAACTAGAAGGAGGCTACAACCCCCTATTTACAGGCTCCAACCTAAAGGAAGCTACAACTCCCTGAATTCTCCAACTCCAACCAGAAGCAAGCTACAACCCCCTGAGTTCTCTGACTCCAACCAAAAGGTGGCTACAACCACCTATTTCTCAGCCTCCAACCTGAAGGAAGCTCCAACTCCCTGATTCTCCGGATCCAACCGGAAGGAGGCTACAACCCCCTTTCCTTTCCTTGTACAACCACCTTGGAATATAAGTGTATGCCAACTACCACTACCACAATCATTTCTACTGTCACTACCACTTTCAATCTCATTGCCTCTATTACATCAACATGTAACATGTCACTGTATACAACCTGTCACTGTATCCAACCTGTCACTGATCAAACTATCACTGTATCCAACCTGTCACTGTCACCGATACTCAACCAGATCCTCTCGCATGGATCATGCACCGAGGAAACCTCTCAACTAGATGTCCAACATCACCAACACATGCCTCTACCAAGCATGTACCAAGATCGCCAACATACCATCACAGGGTATGTGACTCAACCATGTACCAAACCATGTACCAAACCATCAACCTATACCATACCAAGCATCAATCATGTACCACAACCTGTACCATACCAAGCATCAATCGGGTACCACAACAAGTGCATCAACCATGCACCAACACATGTACCAAACCGTGCATCAACCATGCACTATACCAAGTACATCAACCATCAATACCATACCATGTGCCAACCATGCACATCAACCATGTACATAAATCATGTACATCAACCATGTACATCAACACCAATACCATACCATATACCATGAAATGTATCTCAACTATATATCATATCACTCTCAATCATGCCATGTACCATAAGATAAGCCTCATGTATATTCCAATATCACAAAGATGTGCCTCTAACAATGAACCATAACAACCATATACCAAGTACCAAGGGTATGTCTCAAGCATGTAAGAATGTCACCTCAACGATATGCAATCATATACCATCAGGGACCTCCAAGACATTCTTTAAGCATGTGCCATACCATCCAAGATACAAGCCTCAAACAAATACACAAAAGACATACATTTAATCACGAAAACATGAAGCATACCATCTCAGGGCCTATAGAAATTGTGTTGTACCATCAAGCCTTGTTGCAACTCAACCAACCATTCTTTTTCAAAAAGTTTCCTCAGACCTGCGACCTGTCCTCATGAAGCCCACGTATAACATCAAAAAACTAGGGTTACCAGTTTTATGCAACTCCGAAACTTTTGCTACTTCAGACCTTTGCAACTTCAAAAAAATGTCGTCACATTCAACCTAAGATTCACTAAGAGATTTTCCAAAAGATAGACCATACCATTCATAAGATAGATATTCAATGTAAGTATGTGTATATCAATGAGAGAATCTTTGAGGTGTATTTATACTTGTTCTAGGTAACCTCTTTCCTTATTTTAGGGGTTTCTTGTTACAACCATTTTACCCTTTCACCAAGACATGTAACCAACTAGGGGATTCTTGACCACTCTTTGGGGCTTCCAACTTTACAAGGCCATATCTCCCTAACCGTGAGGAACCACGTGGCATTCTACATATCACGAGAAATGGAACGACGAGTAATATACATATATGATAGTATTACCTGCAATTCCATTGTCCTTCATGTCCATATTCCTTAATAAACTTTGGGTCCCATAACCACACCTCCGAGGCTACATGTAGACTACCTCAAATGTACCCAACTAACTCACCATCAATATCGATCATACAATTGTCAATCAATTATCCAACATCTCTAGACATATCCAAGGGTTGACATAAATCTCCAAGATCACTCTCCAAGGGTTGACATCAATGACGACCAACTGTCCAAACTAGTTGTCCAACATGTGTGTGTGTGTACATGAGTAGATGATTACATGATCAATCAAAATGATCCCTGATGATCAACCTTATTACGATGAATAATGATGATCACTACCTCATTCCTTTAAATGAGGTCAATCATGGTGTGCATTAAATTGGCCAAATTTGATCATTAGCATGTACACCAGTTTGACGTAGTCAAATTTAATCACCCATGTCATTGACCACACAACTCCTTTATGTTGTGATGTGGAAATTATGTGACACACTAAGATATCATTGAGATGGTATGATGATTTATCTAATAAGATAGATCCAAATTGATTTGATGTTGGTGTTGAAGAGATCCAATAATAACATTGAAAGATTAGGGTGATGAAGGTATGGTACTAGTCGTATGTGAGAATTTTGGTGTGTTGAATTGGTGCTTGTTTCATAAGAATTTCTAGCATGATAAGAACTATAGAATTCTTTGAAAAACATTATTTTGGCACACTATTTCTTTCTAAAGATTGAACATATATCAAAACTATGCAGATGCACAAATTAATTCCCCACTGGGTAATGATGGAACCCTCTTACGTACTCATGGACCCCTTGTGCTAGCAACCAAATTGGACTTATGTTATATTTTCATATTGTGTTTCCTTTTTGTACATTCCTTTTAAACATAACTTAAAGTGCACCATGGTAACACATCTACATGGTGGTACCTTAGGAAATATCAACACAACACTATAATCTAATCCTACAACTCAATCTCATGACCATTCCCTAGTTGTGTCTTTTCCTTGAGTTCCACACAGTAGGAATGTTTATAAGGCATGTTTACCATATTTATGCCATGGGGTTGTTACAACCCTACCAATATTGCTTGACACTTGTCAAAATTACCACATCATTACAACCATGTATGTAATCTAATATAATACATGCGAAGGGTCAAAACTAAGGTATTACAATATGTGCACAAAAGGTTTAAAATATGTTTTTGTTACTAGATGAGTGCAAGGTGATATGGATATGGAAGGCGATGATATTTGTGGTTTTGTTCGTGCATGGTCTCAAGGACTAGGCTTTCCACAGGAAAACCCTAACCAACGGGCTCCCCCTGAATCCCTCTCCCCTCCTCGCCTTTGTACCTATGTTCCATGTTTATTTCCCCATACATCCTCGATCTTAGAAATGTTCAAAGACACTCCTCCCCTCCATGTACTTCCCCCTATTTCCACTCCCTCTGACCACCTCCCCACCACGACAAATGCTACCCTTTCCCCCTAGACCCTGACAGATGGATTCTCCAATGATAGATCTAGAGCTCATCAACTACTTGACATATCTACTCCCACACACTAAAATCTAGTCCTACCTTCTATTTGATCATCCTTGTCATCTTTCTTACCTTCCCCTATCACCATCTCCCCCTCCTGGCAGTGTATCTATTCCACCCTCTCCCCTAGATTCGTTATCTCCTTCCCCCCTATGACCTACCCCTTTTCCTCTCGTGATTTTCCCTCTCTCTGCACTGATGAGCCTGAACTCCCCCTCATTCCCCCATGTACTTTCTCTTCCCTTCTCCTGCACATCATCCTCTCCTCTCCTCTGGACAATATCTTAGTTTCACCGGCTCCATCCTACCCTTTCTTATTGGTTTTGTTTCACTCTTAGCCATAGACACGTTTCCCATTGGGAGGATTTGTTAGCTCTCTCACCTAATAATTTTTCATGTCAGGGGTGCCTTAGCCACCTAACCCTGACTCCAAGAAATCCTCTATTGGAATGGACCCTCCACAAAATACCAAAAAATACATAAAGAGATAGGAACGGCCCATAAACCTTACACTTGGAGACAAAATAAAGCTCAATGATATTGTCACCATGCAACATACCACCCTGGTAGGTAGATTTGCAAGCAAGAGGCCAGCTATGGATTCGCTCAAGGAATGGAATGTGTCCAACTTCGCCATCCAACTTGGTTACAATCCTTCCCGCTTTGTTCTCACAAAAGGATGTCTAGCATGGACCTTCATATCAGAAGAAGATGCATCTACTATACTCTCAAGACATTGGTATTATGGATCTCAGACCCTCTTTCTGAAACACTGAACACTCGATTTCAATGCCTCCACTGATCAACAGGAAATCATTCCAATCTGGGTCAGGCTTCCCGGTCTTCCACTCTCCTTCTGGATGGAAGAAATTTTTCAGGAAATTGGCTCTGCACTGGGGCATTTCTATGAAGCAGACCTCTCCTACAAGAGAACGGGATATATGGCCATGGCTCTCATCCTCATTGGTCTCAAAGTATCAATAGGGATAGCATAATGTATCTCAATACAACACCAAGGCCACACCTTCACACAAGAATTGGACTATGAAGGGATTAAGTTTAGTTGTGGTCGATGTCATGTCTATGGCCACTTGGAAAAAGATTGTCCCCTGCAAGTGAAAAAGAAAAAATGGGTCAAGAAATCTTCTACGGGTTCACAGGGGGACCACTCCCCTTGTCTGCCTTCATCATCTCCTCCTATAGCGGAAGCGGGAACCTTAGTGTAACACCCCCTCTCTAGACCCTGAGTATATGTAATTAATATTGATTGATAATTTCCATGAAAAGGCATGCAAATATTGTAATAATATTATTTATTAAGAAAACAAACCAACTAACTGTGGGTGAAGCCTTTGAAAGTACTGGACATGATACTACTACGGGAAAGAGTGAGGAAACCATAAGTTATTTCCCCCTCAGATCCGATTTCAAGGAAAATCAGTAAATGAAAGAGGATTGGCAGTTGAATAACCATCCACCCTCAATAAATATAGGCATGGGGTTTCCATCCAAAGGTACAGTGGGGTACCATCTCTGCATCCCATATTGACCCCCACGAGTTTCTTCTAACAAAAGAAAATGGGACAGGTCTAGAATCTTCCTCAGGATATTGCATGCAGGAGACACACAAGGGGATAGGAGGAAAGAAGCTAGTGATAGGACTTCCCCCAGGGGGGGAGAAAAAGAAAGGAGTATCCATCCTGAGCAGAGAGACTGGGAGCTTGATGTTGGAGGAGAATCTGAGAAACCTTGATTAGGCCTGGGTTAGGAGGAATAAGGAAATACTTATCGTACTTCTTGAGAACCTAAGGGATAATTCTCTAGTGGTATCATGGCTTGGCACAGGGGTGGCCAAACTGCATAGAGTTGTTGTTTTTGAGCCTATGCTTGGGTGGAAAGGCGAACACCCATAGCCAGTTCATTTATTAATTTTGTCAATAAATAGATAAGTAACCCTTATACTCTTGGTACTTAGTAAGATTAATAGACTGGTACCTGTGAATGTATTCTTGGATGTGTATGTTTGTTTGATGCTTGGACTGGTTGTTTCCTGGCATGATTGGGTATTTACTACATGAATAATTGTATTTCGTGAATTGATTTCATGAGTAGATATGCATGTATAAACTGAAATGAATCCTTTTACTATGTTCTTATTTTCATGTTGTAAAAAAGTATAGGTTAGGCATCTCAGAGTACTCATTAATCTGGTATGGTTTTGAGTAGAGACCAATGAGTCAAATGAATAAATGATTGATTCCTCTTAGATGTGTGAGAAAGACTAACTGTAGGGATATCCTTGAAACCTGCAAGTCCCTTAGTTGGGGAGTGTGCAAACCATGAAAATTGCATTGGGAAGACGACCATGGGTACTGCAAGATAGGTATAAAAATGCCCCAATACCTAAGGTAAGTCCCTATGCAGTCACAAAGATTTGAGCATGTGAAAAACCTTCCACTAATGAAATGGAAATTTTGCAGGAAGAAAAAATTTTGTAGGAAGTAAATCGTCACCCAAATGGTAAGGAGCAAATCTCGTAGTCAGACTGAGAAGGGATTTCAGAGTTCCTAAAGGCTTGGGAGAATGAGAAAACACTTAGGAGAATTTTTGGGGTAGTCATGCTCGAGTTCGGGATAATAACCGCGGAGGATCAGGTGGTTGGAGAGAAAATGGATCGCAGTCATTGATTCAGCATTGTGAATAGATCCTAGCCCTCCATCGGAGTAAGTTAAGGTGTCAGGGGGTAAAGTATCCTAAAGAAAATACAGACCGTTGATCTACCAGAGAGCATCTCCGAGAGATAATTGAGACCATTGGGTTCCCCTTCGGTGAGTATCATAGGAGTTAAATGGTCGCACTAGCCTTGATTAAGGTACTCCAATGGGGAGAGTTCTGAGAAGTATTTTGGACCATTGGACAAAGATATGTGTGTAGGAACCTTTGAATGGGGGTTTAAATGACGGTCGTTGACCAGCGTAGGATCAACAATCCACGTCGAAAGCGCACATCTAAGGTGCTCGTGGTTTAATAGAAGGTCCACCCCTACGAGTGGTAATTTAAATACCACCAGGGGACGTGTGGCGATGTTTAAATGCACAACGCAACCCCAAGAGTGATTTTGAAAATCCACCCTTGACACCCCCTCTACACTATGGTGGAATAAACTTAATGAAATTGGTAATCCATGGTGGTTTGATGCCTAAGGACATAAAGAGTGCATGTGGCAATGGGTAATTAGTCGGTGGGTCAAGCGTGGGCCCCTTTGGAAGAATTAGGCCTTAGACCTTTGTTTTAACCTTGGTCGTTGGATCTAAAGGTTGAAAGACCTCAACCGTTCATCGTAGAGGATCCATCAGAGTATCCCCCGGTTAGACTGGGATGAGACTCTGAATTAACTATAGTTGTCGATCTATCAGGGAATAATTCAGGGTGATCGTGATCATCCATCATAGTGGGACATTCTGAGTAATTTGGTCCAATGGGATGAAAATACTCTGATGGTAGGACTCCATGGAGCAACCCTGATCGTCCATCAAACCCAACTGAAATTAATATTGATCGTAGATCCTTGTGCATCCTTTGGGATGAATCCAAGAGGAAGGTGACATCATGCTAACATGGATGACGTCACCCCACCAATGTGCGGAGGAAAAGGTGTCAACACATGGAGAGGTGTGTCAATTGCATCTGTGGTGACGTGCATGTCACGTCAAGTACACGTGGAGGCCCATTTATCAAGCAATGGCGATGCCACGTGTAGTGGTCTTTTGACATAGCAAGGGAATGGTTGTGACACGAAGTGAGTGCCACGTATCTCACCAGCATGTTGGGGTGACAGGTGTCTCCCTAGGAGGGGCCCAATACACAGGGTCATACGAGAAGGGGGTTTGGAGCCTGGATACACTCATCCCAAATCCTTGTCGTTAGATCTCCAGTGAGGAGATCATGACCATCCATCGCATAGTTCCTTTTGGAGTGAGTTCACAAAGAAACACTCTGATGGGGGATCTCTGAGGTTTGATTTAGATCGTTGATCCGTCGATATCGAAGGGGCTCCAAGATACAGATATGATCGTTGATCTGACAAGAATGGAGGAACTCTAAGAGGAGATATGTGCCATCAATCTTTAGTTAAATTATTAAGGGGATGATGTGGAGAGTGCCATGTGTCATGATATAGATGGTGCCATGTGTTGAGCATAGAAGGTGTCATGTGGCATAGAGATTTTACATCTATAGGTGAAATTTTGTGGCAAGTATGAGAGCCACGTGTCACACATAGGCGGTACCACATGTCAAAAGGATTTGGCTCAACTGAGAAGCCCTAATGAAATCATAGCCATCCATCGGAGGAGGCCTGTCGAAGTTGTGTGAGTCTCTAGGGAGAGTGGTGCTCCAAGGGAGAGACTCCAAGAGGATATCACCATCGTAGATCAACAAATAGGAGAGATGTGATCTTGATCGTCGATCCCTATGGGTCCCACATGGTCATGGAGAAGGGGTTAAAACTTTGGATGTTACCTATCATGTAGGTAAAGACTCCGATGTGTTTCAGAGTCATAGATGGACTAACTCTGAGAGTCGTTGGATTTGTCAGAGTATGTCTAGTCGTAGTGTGTCGTACTAGTGGAATGTGGGTTAGCGGGGAAAACACTTCGATGAGAGAGGCCCAAACATATCATAGTCGTCGATTTAGAAGATGGGTCGAGGGTGCAATAGAGCAAGGGTCGATGGGCTAGGGGAAGGATGCCTCGTCTATTAGGTATGTTGGGCACACAGGTGGGAAAAAAAATCCTCGGTTTTCATGTCCATTTTTGGACGGTCCTCGGTTTTTGTGTCCATATATGGGAAGTTTTTCAGCACATGGTTTTTCTCCGATGGTTTTCTATTTTCGGTTAAGGAATTACGGTTGTGGACTAATCCATGTCATTAAATTAGGGTTTTGGATGTCGTTGGCTCCTATATGTATATTGTATTGTAAACAATGTATGATAATGAATGAATATAAAATATGTTGGTTTTCCCAGTTTGGGTTTCCAAGGGAAAAATATATGTGTAATGTGTGTATTTGTCATTGTATATTTTCTGTTCTTTTATTGAAAATTTGTTTGCAGTAAAATATTGTACAAGGTTAAAATCTACATTTGGTATCAAAGAAATTATTAGATTCAAGGGGACACCTTTGTGGTTAGGGTTTGGCTCAAGAATGTGATAAGCCTTGTTACAGTGGGAGATCTACGATATTGATTTGCCAGGTGAAGTGAAATGGAGAGCAGTTCAAAAATAGAGATCAAGAAAATTAATGGGAAAATTTTTGAGTTGTGGAAGCTCAAGATGGAAGATCTATTCGTAAACAGAGATCAATGGATCATGGTAGATCCAGGTATTGTACCTACATGAACGTCAGCAGATGACTGGAAAAAAGTTGGATCGGAAGGCGAAGAGCACAATCGGATTGTGTCTCTCATATTCAGTATTATTGGATGTGTCAGGGGAAGCTACAACCAAGGAGTTATGGGATGAGTTGGGGAATTTGTATCGATATAAATCCCTGGTAAATAAATTGTTCCTACAGAAAAAGTTGTATAACTTGGGGATGAGAGATGGAGACTCTGTGATAGAGCATCTAAACGCCTTCAACACTGTGGTAAGTGAGTTTTTATCTGTTGAGATTAAAATTTCAGATGAAGATAAGTGTATTAGTTCACTGTGCTCTTTACCAGAATCATGGGATAATCTGGTTGTGGCCATAGGTAGTAATACAACTACCTTGAGTTTCGATGATGTGGTCTCATCCTTGTTATCGGAGGAGATGACACGGAAGAACATGCAAGGACAAAGCACAGATGCATTATTTGCAAGAGGACACTCCCAGGATAAAAATAGATCTAAGTCCTCAAGTGGGATATATAAGTCTAAGGGTAGATCTAAATCTCCCAGAAAGTTTGTAAAGGTATGTTGGAGATGTGGAAAACAAGGGCACTTCAAGAAGCAATGTAGATCCAAAAGCCTTGAGAAAGTCAAGGGATCTGAAGGTGTTCCCTCTACAGAAGAAAAAACCTCCAAGGAAGGAGGGGATGTGTACTTGGCTTCTTCAATCACACATGTAGATCATGAGGCATGGTTGGTTGACTCGGGTGCATCCTTTCATGTGACTCCCCACAGGGAGTAGTTCTATGAATATGAAAGGTATGATGGAGGTAATGTTTTCCTAGGTGATGAATCGACAACCAGAATCATAAGACTAGGAAAATTCAAGTTGAGGCTCATAGATGGAAGGATTATAACACTGCATGATGTTTTAAACATCTTAGGATTGGCCAAAAATTTGATTTTTATAAGAAAAATGGACGATGCAGGGGTAAAGACAATGTTTGAAAAAGAAACATGTAGAATGGTTCAAGGAGCAATGGTGTTGTTGAAGGGATTTCTGATTGGAACTCTGTATAAGTTGCAAGGAAGAATTATTAGTAATGGGTGTAATAGTTCCATTGTTCTAGACATTGGAGCAGAAGAAGAAAAAACTCCTACAATCTTGTTGGGCGCAGGCCAATTTTGAGGAAGAATCCAATTTTGGAAAGTAAAGCTTAAATTACAAAAAGACGGCTGGAAGGAAAAGCAACACGTGCAAGGGAAAGCCGCATTCAAAGGAGGAAATCATGCAAGGCACGCATGCAGGAAAACCTAACCACATTAGGGTTAGGGTTTTTGTAAGAGATTGTAATGGTTGATAAGCCAAAAATAAGTATAAATAAGTACCTAGGAGATCTAAGTCAGGGTTCCAGAATGTTAGAGAATATCGTTTTGCTTGGCTAGGAGAACTATTGTAAGATTTGATACCATTTTTGTAAGTTGTTGAGTTGTAGGAGAGTCAAGTAGCTAGATCTTGAGGGTTAGATCTCAAGATATGGAGCCTGGTGAGATCTAGTCAGCCTCATGGGGGTGGTGGAACTTGTTTTGTGGTTTTAGGATCAGAATTGTAGTGCATGTGATACCATACTTTCTAGCAACATAATAAGAAAAGATTAAGACGCCAAATCTTTGTGGACGTAGCCCAGGGGGTGAACCATGGTAAAACACATGTGTTGTGTTTATGGTATATTTACCTTCTGTTGGTAGCTAGATGATGAATGAATGGATGGATGATTCAGTTAGATCTGTTATATGTTAGATATGTTAGAATGCATGCATAACCTTAACAAATGAATGAATATTAAGAATAATAGAAAGAATAACCAAATCAATGCCTAAGAAGATGAATTGCAATCCCAGATACCCACTCTTTCCTAGACTGCAAGCACCTGAGCATTGCAGCCACCCATACGACTATCTCGAGTGAGAATGCACAATACATTTTGTGGGTTGTGTTGCCTTCTGTTTTACCAGGAGGGCCGATAGCTTTAGAGGGTTTTGTTGGAAACTTGTTCAGATTTGAACTTGGGTCAGCCCAAGAGTAGGAAGAGAGTAATAACCAACAAGTCTTTGGAGAAAAGGTTATGTTGTGGCATCAAATACTAGGGCATATCGGAGAGAAGGGTCTTAGACTACTACACGGTAAAGGTATGGTTGAAGGTATGTCTAATTGTTCTCTGTATTTTGATTTATGTGAACATTTTGTATATGGGAAGCAGAATTAGGTAAGATTCCCTTCTGGTGCAACGAGGGCAGAAGGAATTTTACAGCTAGTGCACAGTGATGTGTTTGGACCTGTGTCAGTTCCATCATTGGGAAAATATGTGTACTATGCTTCATTTATAGATGACTTCTCGAGGAATACTTGCATATATTTCCTCAGGAATAAATCTGAAGTCTTTGACTAGTTTAAATAGTTTAAGGCTCTTGTTGAGAATCAAACAGAGAAAAGAATTAAGGTGTTGAGGACATATAATAGTGGAGAGTTCTGCGGGAATGAATTTGAAGAGTTCTATAAGAAATGTGGTATATCAAGGCAGAAGAATACTCCATATACACCTCAGCAAAATAGAGTTGCAGAAAGGATGAACATGATGTTGATGGAAAAAGCAAGGTGCATGCTCAATGGTGTCGGGTTAGGGCAAGAATTATGGGCAAAGGTAGTGGGTATTGCATGTTACCTAGTCAACAGATCACCCTCATCAACACTAGATGAAAAGACTCCACAAGAGGTATGGACTGGTAAGAAACCTTCTCTCACACATCTCAAGGTATTTGGTTGTGAGGCATATGTTCATGTTCCAAAGGAAAACATGAGTAAGATAGATAAGAAGGCTGAAAAGTGTATCTTTATTGGGTATAAAGATGGTCTCAAAGGTTATAAGCTTTGGAACCCAGAAACTAAGAAGGTTTTGTATAGCCGAGATGTGGTATTTAGAGAAATGAAGGATGTTGTCAAACAAGAAGTCTTACCAAATAAGGAAGAACTAGAGAAAATAGAGTTTGAACCAAAGGATGATGAATTGGACTCTACAGAAGAAAAAGAAACAGAAGAAGAAGATCCTCATACTCCAATATTGAGGATATCGCTGCAGGAAAAAAGGCTAATGGAAAGGTATACTCCATCTGATTTCCATTCAAATTTTGTTTTGTCTATTACTAATGATGATCCTAGAACTGTTAGGGAGGCAGTGGATTCAGAGGATGGAAAACTCTGGAAAAAGGCCATGGTTGAAAAAATGGCAGCCTTGGATAAGAATGAGTCTTGGGATCTAGTGGAGTTGTTGACTAGAAGAAAACCCATTGGCAGCAAATGGGTATTTAAAAAGAAGTTGAACACAAAAGGCAAAGCAGATAAATACAAAGCTTGGTTAGTGGCAAAGGGTTATTCCCAGGTTGAGGGAATTGATTTTGATGATATTTGTTCTCTTGTTGCCAAGTTAACTTCTATTTGATTTTTTTATATGTTGATGTTGTGTTTGATTTTGAAGTAGAATAGATGGATGTGAAGACAACATTCCTACATGGGGATCTGGAAAAAGAAATCTATATGAAGCAACTAGAAGGCTTTGTTGTGAAGGGAAAGAAGGAATCGATATGCAAGCTAAAAAAGTCCATGTATGGTTCAAAACAATCACCAAGGATGTGGTATAAAAATTTTGATACTTATATGATGGGACTTGGCTTCACAAGAAGCAAAGAGGATAATTGTGTGTATTTTAAATTAATTGGTGATCATTTGATTTATTTGGTCTTGTATATGGATGACATGTTGTTGATAGAAAATAATAAGGAGATTGTCCAGGATGTGAAAACTCAGTTATCCTCTAAATTTGACATGAAGGATCTTGGTGCTGCAAATTTAATTTTGGGCATGGAAATTAAAAGAGATCGGAAAAACATGAAACTCTGGTTAAAACAGAGAAAATATGTGGAGACAATATTGCAGAGGTTTAATATGCAGGAATGTAAATCGGTCAAGGTCCCTATTCCTATAGGTGTAAAGTTATTTGTGGATCAGTGTCCCAAGACACATGAAGAGGAGGAGGGCATGTATCATGTTCCATATGTGAGTGTGATTGGCAGTTTGATGTATGCAATGGTTTGTACTAGACCAGACATTGCATATGCAGTGGGAGTTTTGAGTAGGTATATGTCAAAACAAGGGAAGGAACATTGGAAAACAATAAAGAGAGTTTTCGGGTATTTGCATGGCACTACTAGTTGTGGATTGTGATACCAAGGAAGACCAGGTTTAGACAGAGTGTTGGACATACATGGCTTTCTGGATGCATACTGGACTAGAGATCTGGATAGTAGAAGATTTACAAGCGGGTATGTGTTTAACCTGTTTGGAGGAGAAATCAGTTGGATGAGCAAAAGACAGTCTGTAGTGGCACTTTCAACTACAAAAGTTGAATACATGGCAGCCACTCGTGCAAGAAAGGAAGCAATATGGTTACAAATATTGTGTTCAGGTATTGGGTTGGTACAACAAGTTGTAAGGATAGAGTGTGATAGTCAGAGTGCAATTTGTTTGGCGAAGAACCCAACTTATCATTCAAAGACAAAGCATATTGATGTTCAATATCACTTTGGGAGAGACATGGTTGAAGAAAAGAAGGTGTTGTTGATGAAGGTGGATAATTTGAAGAATGTTGTGGATTCGTTAACAAAATCTCCGAGCACTGAGAATTTCTCTTGGTGTAGAGAATCTATGGGCATTGTTTCCATGGATTGTTGATTATGTAACCATGTAACCCCTTGTATGAAAGGAAAACAACAAGTGGGAGAATGTTGGGTATGTGTTATATTCTTTGCACATAAGAGGAGGAGGAACTAGGCCCCCCCTTGGGGGATTGCAGGGGCAGCGCCCCTAAAAGAAAATCCTTGGTTTTAGTGTCCATTTTTGGGTGGTCTTTGGTTTTCATGTCCATATATGGGCGGTTTTTTGGCACATGGTTTTTCGTTGATGGTTTTCTATTTCCAGTTAAGAAATTAGGGTTGTTGACTAATCCAGGTCATTGGATTAGGGTTTTGGATGCCGATGGATCCTATATGTATATTGTATTGTAAACAATGTATGATAATGAATGAATATAGAATATGTTGGTTTTCCCGATTTAGGTTTCCAGGGGAAAAATCTCTATGTAATGTGTGTATTTGCCATTGTTTCTTTTATGTTCTTTTATTGAAAATATGTTTGCAGTAAAATATTGTACAAGGTTAAAATCTACATCGTCAACGCCATGTTTGGTGACATGTGGCAGGAACCACGTGTATACCACATGGCAACAAATTGACTTAAGGCCTATGATAAATTTGGAAATCCGTAACTTTTGATACAGAGCTCGGTTTGGAGCATGGTGATTGTCATTGGAAATATCTTAACAAGTAGAAGACAATGTTTCCCTCGAGAGGAGGTATTGAGATGATAGAGAGAAAGTGAAATCCTACTACCCCATCCCTTAAAGGGGTACTTAGGGGTGGAGTGTATTACAAAGTGGTATCAGAGCGAGGTTACAATGCTAGGCTTGAATGGGACAAAGATCAGTTAGAAGAAATGATATTTTAAGGCTTGAGATGAACCTGCTTAAAAGAGCTCTTTGTGTTTAAAATTTTTTTTTATTATCTGTACAAGTTACCTTAGGGGAAGGACAACAAAATGAAACTGTACCTTGGGAATTCTAGTTGAACTTCAATAGATGAATTATGTTTTTCCTTTTCAAAACTAATAAATACTCTTACAGCAGTAGGGATTTGTTGGTAGGCATTAATGGTAAGATTTGAATGTGAAGGGAAGAAATGGTAAAATCCTATTATAGGATTTTGTGACTCAGGGAAATGAAAGAACTAGTGGTTGTACTACTACCTATACGTATGGGTTGTTGGAGCCCTGGAAATTGTGAATGTTGTTTAAAAGGAATAAACCATGTATGTGAAAATTCCTCATGAGTAGAAGACTGATGGAAAATTGTAAGGTCGGTTTATTTGACCTATAATGACTGGAATAACCTAGTTAAGAAGAGGAAAAGGAATCCTTTGGACTATTAATAACACTCACAAAGAAGGTAAAGTTACATGGATATCTGAGTTAGTTTATGAACTAATGGTTGTACTAAAGGAAATGCATATGCATATTGACTGAGTATTGGTTCATGCATGAAAATGCAAGATGAGGATATGTTGGAAAGCATATGGCAAAGATTGGGTATGCATATAGACTTATTATAGTATGTTATTGGAAGGAAATTATGGTGATTTCATATATCTTATGATTAGTAATGATCTGATTATAGCAGCATAAGTAAAATTTTGATGATAAATGAATTGTATTGCCTTATGAAGATAAGGTTGTAATGTTGAAGGAAAGACTGATATAAAATCCAGTAAAGGAAGTGTTGGAGCATTACCAGGTGACCAAGGGGTCAGATTGGTATCCAAAGGTGGATGATATCCATACAAGTATGTTTGGGTATACTCAAATAGCAGACAGAAGGAATTTATAAAAGGATTCCCTTGATAAAGGTTTGTTGACCAAAAGTGAACTGAGGCATGAAGAGAGACTATAATTGTTAACTTGTTGCCTTAAGCAGTGTTGTAAATACTTGTGTGTGTCTCTGAATGGTGACAGGATTTTATAGCAGATGGTAAAGAATGGATTCTTGATAGGTGTTTCCATGAGAGAAGGCAACATAAATATGATCATGTCTATGAGACCTTTCATGTGAATAGTTATAAATCCTCACCAGAGAAGACCGATATAAGCTAAATTTTTATGAATGTATATGATTAATGTGGAAATGTATAAGTGGTGCTCTTGTACAATATATAAGTATGAGTATATGTAAACTAAAGGTAAGATATGACTTCATGAGTAAGAGGGTAGTAAGGCAAGGAGTGTGCATACCTGGACTGAATAATGCCATGGATGCATGGTTGGCCCTATGTTGGAGGGTCTGAGTACCTTGTTTTAATAATGTTTTGGGAGGTATCGAATTTCTCAGAGAAATCTAATATGAAATGCTAAGAGAGAAATAAGCAAAAATGACCTTTTACTAGCTGTTATCTTATAAAGAGGCAACATAATTATGATTTTAAATGGTGAGACTAGTTGTGCAAGCGACTGCAGGATCTCATTAAAACTAGATGATGCTAAAATAAATATGGGTGAATGAGGTAAAAAGGTGCAAGTGATGCACATACATGTATATAGATGTACATAAACATGTTTAATATGTTGATCAAGTAGGATGTGAGGCAAGATGTGTACCTGCCAAATTTGAATAATGTCATGGAGGCTTGATTGACCATATGTGGATGACTTGAAATGTCTTGCTCAATAATAGCTTGAGGAGAATGTATTCCATCCCTCATGAAAATTTAGTGTAAATGGGAAAGAGTAAAAGATCTTGCATGCTTTGTTGTTAAGATAAAAGACAAGGTGAGTATGCCTTTGAGAATAACATGTAGATGACTGTGAACAATCAAATATACATTGATTTTAAAATAAATATGCATGTGAAATTGTAAAGTGTATCTATGGTGGACACACACAGTATGTTGATGCTTGTGGATAAGTGCATGAAAGCACGATGTGAATGCAAGTTGATGAAATGAATATGCATGATTGAATGCAAAATTGAAATGCATAATAAGAATGCAAACTTATATTCCTTATGGAATATTGGGAAAGGATATGAAATGAAAAAGTTGAGGTCGACTGAAGGTCGAGATCATTTCAGATAAGAGATGGATGTGCAACAAAAAAGTTGTATGGGGAAGGAGTCCCCTGTGGAGCAACTATGTAAGGACTCTATCTGGAGAACAAAGTCATAACTTTAGTAACTATTGAGAATCAGACAGTGGGGATGTAAAGCCTATTTACATAAGAATCTTGGATTACATTTTAAAATGTAATGCATGCATGGGAGGCATGCAAGTGAATGTTGACCAACCTGATTTTTGGTAAATGTGCAGAATGCACTGAGTCATAATTAAATTGCGAACTAAATCTTTTTGTTGTAAGTATGTTGCTTATTATCCAGGAAAGGTCAAGATAAAATTAACCGAGATTGCTCAAGAAACAGAGCAAGTAGATCCCCGGAGGGATAAATTGTAGAAGCAAAAGAAGGAGAAAGGGATTAATACTTTTCTCACTATTAAATTTTGAATAATGAGACATAGATGTATGCTTTAAAAGAGCAGTTGTGAAAATAAGTGCAGTTGGTAAATGAAATACGAAGTTGACGAATATGTTTGATTTAATGAGCTTGGTTAAGCCATGATGTGCGAAGGCAATGAAGCCTTGAAATGAATTCAGCTAGGCTAAAAGTTCCAAGCTATCTAGAAGGAGTTGGAAAAAGGAAGAGTCCCTTGACTCCTTTGTTGTTGGCTATGGTGTTTCTCTGGGATGAGAAACTGATATGTGGATGCATGTAAGCATTTTGATATGAGAAGGTTGATAGCTACATGATTAAAAAGACAACTGAAATATTTTCATGTTTACACTCAGGAGAACAATGAGGATAATGTAATAGAGTGCATAGAGATATGGTGGGGCATATCTGAAAATGCTTTATTGGTTTAAATGTTGTGATACATGAATTTTTATTTTACATGACAACTGGTATGATTGTGAATGAGATGATGCATGTTATATGTGGGAAAATATTGGAGTTGTTGGGGAAGACAACTACCAATGATGAGCAACCTCAGGTAGACGACAATTACAACAAATTGTTGGTAGAAAAGAATGTTAACGAGACTTAGGAGTCCCTGTGAAGAACCATTGATGAGATAATGTCATAGAAGGTGTTGGCATCCATAACAGAGATAAAAGTGTTCATGCCTATGTGGCATATGACATGAAGGGATTGGGTAAGAATCCCTTCTGAGGTATTTTATTATTTTAATGATATGAAAATGATTTTGAATGGTTATTGTATGCCATTGATACCCGAGCAGGGTAAGATTCAGGAAGAAGAACATGAATCATAGAGGGTAGAACCCTTAGTAGCCAAGGATTGTTACAGTCCTTGCAATAAATTCATGAACATATGTATCATGAATGCATATGCCAATCAAGAAGGATTGAAAATACTCATAGCAGCACGTTGATAGATTACATTGGGAAGATGTAGGTTGTAAGAGAGTAGGAATATATATAGAACTGCACATCATGGAAGGAGGATCTTCCATTACTCTACCATAGTTAAAGAATGGTAAAGAGAGAAATTGGGTGGCCATAAATGTTGGCATCCTGGCTACCAATGAAGAAAGAATGCTTGAACACATTCATGTGAAACTTTTAGTTTCGGGTATGTTGATTTGAGGCTAAGATAAACTCAAAGAAGGAGGGACGGTCATGCTGTAATAATGAATAGGGATAGATAATCCATGTGGGAGAGGTTGGTTGAATCCCAACACACCATGGAAAGAGTGTCTAACAAGAAACATAATAATCTAAAATCAATGCAAGGGTGCATGGTGTGAGAATGTGGCCATGGGTATTGGCACATTAATTAAATTCGTTTAATGTTGAATTGCATTTGGAAAAGTTTGGTATGCTTAAATGATGTATATGAAAGGAATGATGTTTCCTTTCATTTTTTTTATAAATGTGATGCAATTGTGAGAATGCCCAAATTAAGAATTGTTTGATAAGTCCATTGTAAATGTGCAATGAGAATATATATATGCATGAGAAACTAACAGTTTGTTTGCCTGTGTAAATATTTAATTGCAGGAAGGATGGTCTTGGAAATGGAAATACTATAAGCCCATGAGGAAGACCAATGTTTGCTAGTTGTAAAAAGCCAAACTGCTATGAGAAGGAAATCTCAAGCTTGTGAAATCTGGTTCCAATATGCAACAAATCTAAAAATAAAATGAAATGGTGAAATTTAAAATCTGTGGGTAAAAGATTTGAAAAGAATTTTGATTGAATTAATGAAAATATCTCACAAATTTCTATGTGCATATGAACACAGGTGAGATGAAGAGGTTTGTCCAAGAAGGAAAGATGGTGGTTGTCAAATCAGAAAACGTGAAAAAGGGTCGTTGTTATGGCAAGAGAACTTTGTTATAAGTCATGATATCCATGAGAATGTTGTGTTATGGTAATATGGGTCGAAGGGATGCTTTCGGAAGAGAAAGCTTGGGGGATGCTTCAACTGTAAGACTTAGCGAAGTCTATGAAACTCTTATTGTGCGAGAAATCTTGGGCAAGCAAGATGGATCATCCGAGGGACTATATAGCAGAGAAGGGGATGCTTGAGTCTGAGCCTAAAAGGTGAGTGACCACAAGGAAGGGGTGACCTCGATAGCTCATGTGAAAGGCTCGGTGGAGTCTTTAAAATTTTGTCATTTGTTGACTGGGATCTTGCACCCAATGGGTATGTCCAGGAAACAGTGGACCCAGTTATTAAGACATCCAACTGGACGTGGATCCATGAAATTATAGAGATAAGTATTGTGCTGATAGGAATATTTCCTCTTAAGATTCGGACAACAATAAAATGTTTTTAGATGGAATTGTGATTAATATGCTTGTTATTTGAATTGGTAGTAGGCATGAGTTAAATGAAAATAGCTTGGCAAAAGACCAGACCAAGAAGAAGAATAACATTGCTTAGAAATAAAGAATGTCAAGGATGGTGTTCCTTTGAAGGGGGAGGGGACTATAACACCCCCTCTCTGGACCTTGAGTATGTGTAATTAATATTGATTGATGATTGCCATGAAATGGCATGCAAATATTGTATTAATATTATTGTTCAAGAAAACAAACCAATTGATTGTGGGTGAAGGCTTTGAAAGTACTAACCATGATGATATTAAGGGAAAGAGTGAGGAAACCATAATCTATTTCCCCCTCAGACCTGATTTCAAGGAAAATTAGTAAATGAAAGAGGATTGGTGGTTGAATAACCACCCACCCTCAATAAATACGAGCATGGGGTTTCCAGCCAAAGGTACGATTGGGTACCATCTATGTAGCCTAGATTGACTCCCACAGGTTTCTTCTGACAAAAGAAAAGGGGACAGGTCAAAAACCTTCCTTAAGATATTGCGTGCAGGAGACACACAATGGGGATAGGAAGTAAGAAGCTAGTGATAGGATTGTCTCAGGGGGGGGAGAAATGATTATCCATCCTATGCAGAGAGGTTGTGAGCTTGATGTTGGAGAAGCATCTGAAAAACATCGATTAGGCCTGGGTTGTGAGGAATGAGGAAATACTTATCATGCTTCTTGAGAACCTGAGGAAGAATTCTCTGGTAGTATCATGGCTTGGCACAAGGGTGGCCAGACTCCAGAGATTTATTGCTTTTGAACCTATGGTTGGGTGGAAAGGCGAACACTCGTAGCCAATTGGTTGGTTAATTTTGTCAATAAACAGATAAGTAACCCTTATATTCTTGGTACTGCATAAGATGAATAGACGAGTGCCTGTGAATGTATTCCTGGATGTGTATGTTTGTTTGATGCTTGGATTGAATGTTTCTTGGCATGATTCAGTATTTACTGTATGAATAATTATATTTCGTGAATTGCTTTCACAAGTAGATATGCATGTATAAACTGAAAGGAATCATTTTATTATGTGCCTATTTTCATGTTGTAAAAAGGCATAGGTTAGGCATCTCGGAGTACTCATTAACCTGGTATTGTTTTGAGTAGGGACCCATGAGTTAGATGAATAAATAATTGATTCCTATGATATGTGTGAGAAAGAATAATTGTGGGGGTATCCCTGAAACCTGCAAGTCCCCGAGTTGGGAAGTTTGCAAACCATGAAAATCGCATTGGGAAGATGGCCAGGGGTACTCTGAAATAGGTATTGAAATGCCCCAGAACCTAAGGGAAGTCCCTTTGTAGTCACAAGGATCTGAGCCTATGAAAATCCTTCCACTAATGAAATGGAAAGTTTGTAGGAAGCAAATCGTCACCCAAATGCTAAGGAGAAAATGTTGTAGTTAACCTGAGAAGGGATTGTAGAGTTCCTGAATGATTGGGAGCCTAAGAAAATGCTTAGGAGAATTTTCGCGGTATCCATGCTTGAGTTCGGGTTGATAACCACAGAGAATCAGGTGGTTGGAGAGAAAATGAATCACAGTCGTTGATTTAGCATTGTGAATAGATATTATCCCTCCATCAGAGTAGGCTACAGTGCTAGGGGGTAATGCATCACGAAGAAAATATGTATCGTTGATCTATCAAAGAGCGCCTCTGAGAAATAATTGGGACTATTGGGTTCCCCTTTGGTGAGTATCATCGGAGTTAAATGGTCAGACTAGTCTTGATTCAGGTACTTTGATGGGGAGAGTTTCAAGGAGTATTCTAGACCATTGGATCAAAGATCTGTGCATAGGAACGTATCAATGGGGGTTTAAATGTTGATCATTTATCAGTGTAGGATGAAAAATCCATGTTGACAACACACATCTAAGGTGCTTAGGGTTTAACAAAAGTTCCACCCCTGCGGGTGGTAATTTAAGTACCACTAGGGGACGCGTGGCGATGTTTAAAGGCACAACGCAACCCCAGGAGTTGTTTGGAAAAACCACCCTCAACACCCCTGCTAGACTATGGGGGAATACACTTAATGAAGGTGAAAATACATGGTGGTTTGACCCCTCAGGACGTAAAGAGTTCCTATGGCAACACAAAATTAGTCGACGGGTCGAGCGTGGACCCCTTTGGGTGAATTAGGCCTTAGAACTTTGTTTTAACCTTGGCTGTTAGATTTGTAGGTTGAAATACCTCAACCGTTGATCGTAGAGGATCCATCAGAGTACCCCCTGGTCATACTGGGACAAGACTCTGAATTAATTGGAGTAATTGATCTATTGGGGAAGAATTCGAGGTTATCGTGACCGTCCATCGTAGTGGGACATTCAAAGTAATTTGGTCCACTGGGATGAAAATACTCTGATGAAAGGACTTTGAGGATCAACGTTGATTTTCCATCAGATCGAGCTAAAATTAATCATGATCATAGATCTTGGTGCGTCCTTCGGGATGAGGCTAGGAGGAAGGTGGTGTCATGTTGACATGGATGATGTCACCCCACCAATATGTAGAGGACAAGGTGTCAGCACCTGGAGAGACATGTCAAGTGCATCCATGGCAACGTGCATGTCATGTCAAGTACACATGGAGGTCCACTTGTTGAGCAGTGGTTATGCCACATGCAGTGGCCTTTTGACATAGCAAGGGAATGGTTGTGACATGAAGTGAGTGCCACATATCTCGCTAGCATGTTGGGGGTGGTAGGTGTCACCCTAGGAGGGGACCAATACCCAGGGTCATACGAGAAGGGGGTCAGGAGCCTCTGTACATTCATCCCAAATCCTTGTCATTATATATCTTATGAGGATATCTTAACCGTCCATCACAGAGTGCCTTTCATAGTAAGTTCACGAAGAAACACTCAGAGGGAGGAGCTCTGAGGTTTGATTTAGACTGTTGATCCGTCAAGATCGAAGGGGATCTGAGATACATATCTGATTGTTGATATGAAGGGAATGGAGGAACTCTGAGAGGAGATATGGGTCGTCAATATTTAGTTGAAGGCCCAAGGGGGTGACGTGGAGGGTTCCTCATGTCATGATACAGATGGTGCCACGTTTTGAGCATAGAAGGTGTTGCATGGCATAGATATTTGACATCTATAGGTGAAATTATGTGGGAAGTATGAGAGCCATGTGTTAAGCAGAGGTGGCACCACATGTCTAAAGTATTTGGACCAACTGAGAATCCCTGATGAAATCATAGTCGTCCATTAGACGATGCCTGCCGGAGTGGTTCGAGTCACCAGGGAGAGTGGTACTCCAAGGGAGGGACTCCGAGGAGATCACTATCATAGATTGATGAATAGGTGAGATGCGATCTCAGTCGTCAATCTTTGTGGGTCCCACATGGTCTTGGAGAAGGGGTTAAAACATTGGACATTACCTACCGTGCAGGTAAAGACTCCAATGCATTCAGAGTGATAGATGGACTAACTCCGAGAGTCGTTGGAACCGTCGGAGTATGTCAGGTCGAAGTGTTTTGTCGGAGAGGAATGTGGGTCTGCGGGGAAAACACTCAGATGAGAGAAGCCCAATTATATCAGAATCATCGATTTAGAAGATGGATCAAGGGTCCTATAGAGCAAGGGTCGATGGGCCAGGGGAAGGATTCCTCCTCAATGCCACATTGGGTGACATGTGGCAGGAGCCACATGTATACCATGTGGCAACGGATTGACTTAAGGAGTATGATAACTTTGGAAGGCCATAATGTTTTATATAGAGCTCAGTTTGGAGCATGGTGACCATTGTTGGAAATATCTTAATGAGCAGAAGATAATGGTGCCCTCAAGAGGAGTTATTGATATGATAGAGAGAAAGTGAAATTCTACTACCCCATCCCCTAAAGGAATAATTAGGTGGTTGGGTGTGTTACACTTAGCACCATTCCAGGATCTAGATCCTCTAATCAACTCCTAGTGGCCTCCTCCTGCCTCGTCACCAGTTGAAAATCTGGGTAATCATATTTATCCTCACCCTTATTTTCCTCCTTCCTCCTCCTTTTTTGCACAAGACTTCCTCGGCTCACCAACATGCACTCCTCCCCACAACCCTTTAGACATGTATTTCTTGATTGGTCTATCTAGTATATCTAGCCCAATATTGGCTCCTCTCATCTCCCTTCCTCCCCCTATCATTTTCGACCACCCTCTTTTCCCCTCTCCTTCCTTCACCTATTTGGTTCCCTACTCCCCCCCTTCACCTTCCCACCACACGCCTCCTCCCCTTGATCCTCCCTCTCTCCCCCTTATCCCCTCTTCCCCCCCTCCACCAAAATACAACCTTAGATCCTTATTTTGTGACCTAGCAGAGGCCCCTATAGGAACTCAAGGGGGTCTTGGAACCTTTCCAGACCCAAACAAAAAGCCTTCACTCCAAGGAAGAAATTCTTAGAGCATCAGAAGTTCACTCTGGGAAACCAAAATATCTTTTGGGGGCTCTTAGAGCATCAGCCCCTGCACAAGGTCCTCAATGATTTTACTCTCACATAATTGCAGGGGGTTGGCCAACCCCACGAAAAGAATGGCCATGAGGAGGTTAATTGAAATCCATAATCCCAATCTCATTGTTCTCCATGAAACTATGATGGAAGGGGATGTAGTGGTCAAATTATTCTCATCCTCTCTTCCAGGATGGAACTTCATTTGATTAGATGCTTCTGGGAAATCGGGAGGTCTCCTTAGAGGATGGAAAACTAATTTCTTACAACTCTCCAACTCTTGGGACATGTCGACTATCTTGGGCACTCATTTTTACTACCCCTCTCACAATCTCTCATTTTTCTTCCTCAACATCTACGACCCATATTCTGATAAGAAATATTTATGGGACAAAATATTCCCCACTTCCTTTCTATCTTCAAGAAACGTCATCTTGGGGGAGATCTAAATTTCACCCTCGGTTCATGTGAAATCTGGGGGCCCTCAGCACATGTAGATCCTCTTTCTACTTTTTCATAAAAAATTGGAAGACCCCAAACTGATTGATCCTCTCCCATCCAAACTTTCTCCTACTTGGCGCAACATGCAAACTAGTGATGCCTGTATCACAAAAAGACTTGACCACTTCATAATTTCTGACACTTTTCTTCAATAAAATCTCTGCTTTCATCAATGGGTCTCCTCTTGTGGTGTCTCTGATCAATCCCCCATCCTATTTGAATTGTCTCCTAACCCAATCAAACCTACCTGCCTCTTCAAGTTCAACTCCTACTGGTTAGAGGACCCAAGCTATTTAGACCTTATCAAAAATACTTGGACACATCTAAATGGAAATCTCCCTGAATCTCCCCCATTACAATTTTTGGAAAATATAAGAAAAGTAAATAAAGCTACGATTGCTTGGAGAATTGAGCAAAAAAACAAAGAAAACCAAGATCTTGTAGAAATCAAGTAGTAGCTCAAAGCCTGGTTAGAGGAGGAGATAGTTTCAACCTTTTATGAAGATAAAAAAATCCAAAATCCTCTTGCTGGAAAAGAAAAGGAATGACATTTTTATCTCTAGAGAAAAAGAATGGCAATTAAAAAGCAAAGCACTCTGGCTCCAAGCCGGGGATGGAAACACAAATTTATTTCACCATGTGGCCAACAGTCAAAAATTAAAAAACACAATATGGTCCATTCAAAGAAATGATGGGTCAATGGCCACAAGTTTTGAAGATATTGCAGCTATGGGCACCTCCCATTTCCAAAACTTATTCAAGGATAATCAGAGATCGACAATTTAAGCCATTTTAAAGGTTGCAAATCTCTTCCTTGGTTTTGTGGATCAGGAACAAAATGACTCCCTCATGGCAGAAGTCACAAAATATTAGCTCCAAAAGACTCTACACAACTTCCAAAAAGATAAAAGTCGGAGATCGGATGGGTTTCCGGCATAATTCTACACCGGAACCTTTGACATTATTAGTGATGATCTCCTCAAAACCATAGAATATTCTCGCACCACAGGCCAGGTTTTAACCCCCTTCAGGTATATTCTGATGATACAGGCTCACTACATACACATTGTGGATACACAAGATCCATTTTTTGGTAAATTTTGATCAGCTCCATCTATGTGCAGTCCTCCACTGCTTTTCAGACAAGGTACAAGAATGTCTTTGGCTTATGCAGATGTAATTTTATTTCCATATAAATAAAATTATTGATTTTTTCCTTGGAAAAAAAAGTGCACAAAAGGCTTAAGATATTCAAAGTTGAAGACTAGATAATGGTGCACTTGAGGAAGAAGAATTATTCTATAGGTACATACCAAAAGTTGAACTTGAGGAAGATTGAACCTTGCAGGATTCAAATAATGTTTGATGATAATGAATATGAGGGGGAGTTGCAAGAGGGGTTTGAGATATCACCTATTTTTTATGTAGTATACTTTTATCCATATAAGCAAGGAGGAACCATTGAAAATGATGAAGGAGAATAAAACATGAGATGGATTGGAGGAAGCAAATGCCGAATAAGAAGCTAGAAGAAATAGAGAGCACAATAAGAAGACATTTCAAATGAGGAATGTTGGGTACAAGTAATGCTTGGTAAACTGCAAGGATAGGCTAAATGAAAACATTATGTGGATTTTTTGAAGTAGAGTGCTAGAAATTTTGCAAAGCAAAGATCATTATAGAAGATGCACAGTTAGTAGGAGGATGAAATATGTTTGTACTGTAAGTGGAAGTTCATGAAAGAGCATCCATGATTAGTGTAAGTACAAGTTCCAAAAGTGTATTCTAGGGAGAATTTAAACCAGGTTACGAGGAAAGTGTGGACACAAGGTATAGAGAAATAACACATGTGAAACAAAGCTTGCATGTGCAAAAACAAATTCAAACAATGCACATGTGGAGAAGCACACATAGTTTTGAATATACCACAATAGAAAAACACACAATTCAGACAACCAAGACACATGACAAGGTTGGACAAGTGCTTGGTGATGAGTCATAAGGTGCAAGAACAAAGATAGATACTAACATGTAGATATAACACGGTCTAAATATGAAGAGAGGCACATGTGGAACAATGCAAGAGTGAGCATGCATATTGGCATGAAGGGAAATTAACATTAGTGAAACAATACAAAGGAAATTAAATAGTTGGGCAACAAAGATGAAGAGACTAACGAGCAAGTGAAGCGTGAGAATGTGAAGTGTATAAGGAATTACTAATTACACTACTACAATATGAGGCCATTATGTCACCTGTCAATGTATTTAGTTTATTTATTTTTATGGATTTTATGATGCAGATTGTGATGCATTCAAGGGCATTGAAATTTCTGTCATATTAGCATCATCCTTCGTCATTATTTACATTGCAAATGTTGACTCAATGTTAAATTGCATATGTTTTGTGTCACAAGAGTGAAAACAATGTTATGTGTGCATCATATTTTGTGTCACTATAAGTCCCTTTGTGTTGTATTTACATTGCTAAAAGTCTCTTTGCATTCATATTTGCATTACTAAAAGTCCATATGTTTCATTGAAAGTCTTTTTCTGTCAAACTTTGTGTCATTAAAAGTCCTTTTGTGTTGTATTTTGTGTTACTATTGTCGATGCATGTGAACTTGTGTCTTGATAGCAACCGAATTTGCATGACATGTTTTAATAGCACTATGTTTGCATTGCATGAATTCACATTGCATCTCTTTCTATCTTGACATAGCATTGCACAAAAATGTGTTGCATTAGCATCATGGGTGTGCTATTAGCATCGTATTGGCATCAAGTGTATCTTAATATGTCACATCCATCATCATATGTATGGTTATAGCATTGCATTAAAAACCTTTTTAGATTCATGTTTGTGATAGGTATCTAATTACACATTACTGTCATCGTCTCCACACCCCGTGATTAAACATTAATATGTGCATCATGGAACAAATAAATACCATGAAAAATGTATTATAATGTATTCAATTAATACTATAATGTACTCTCTAAAATTCATTAAAAAATGAAAGATAAATCGTACCTCTAAGATGCATAGAATGACTGTGTCTAGCATTTGTCGAACTCGATCTAGTTTCAATAATGTGATCCTTCCCTTACAAAAAGCTTCTCTTGTTTCATTATCCCTTTAGAAACTATCCAAAATTTTCATCAAACTTTTATGCAACAAATAAAATAATATTATTTGTAACAATTAGGATTATGAATTGAACTCTTCATACAATAAATACATTTATTTTGATATTACATAGCATTCATAAAGTATGTAATTACAACTCACTAAGATCCCACCTTCATTGACTTATTTTTATTTTTTGTTCTTCTCAAATGTTCATCATGTCTTCTCTTCTCTTGGATTCCACACCATCTTCCAACCCCTCTCTAATGGAAGACATACGATATGTAGATGTATTACAATGATTCAACAACAAGGTAAGTACATAAAATTTATAGAATAAAATATATGCCTAATTTTTCATGAGAATTGAAAATACACGCGCATACCATTAGCATATGAAAAGTTGCTTTGGGGAAGTTTTATGCAACTAGCACGATACTTATGGAAGAAAAGGCTTGCAGTTGTTATATTTAATAGAAATTGGCTACCACACCATTATCAACACCATCATCCCCCTACTCCCATGCCAACGTATTTGGTTGGGTGTGTATACTTGGATGTGCGTAGAGTAGGAGGGGGAGTGCAATGCAACATACAAAAGGGTTAATCTGCTAAGTTATTTTACCATAAAGTAATCGCATGTGTTATTGTTATTGACCCAAACACAACCTAAACTATTGAATTAGGGTATAGTTTAAGGGAAGAATAATCATAATTGATAATAGTAATAACAATAATCACTAATAATAATTTAAAATATTCATTAATTCATTTAAATTATTAGGGTTGAGATTTATTTTATTTGTTCGGTCTTCAATTTGTGATAAACAATCTTTAAAGGGGAAGAGGAGAAGAGGAAGAAAAAGAGAAAAGGAAGAAGGAGAAGAGAAGTTGGAAAAGGAAGAGGGGGGAGAGGGAGAGGGAGAATAGGAGGTGGAGTAGGGGGGGAGAAAAAAAGAGGTGGGTGAGAGAAAAGGAAAGGGAAAGAGAAAGAAGGAGAGTGAGAGAAAGAAGAGAAAGATGAAAAGGAAGAGGGAGAGGGATAAGAAAAAGAGGAGGAGGAGGGGTGGAAAAAAATAGGAAGGAGAAAGAGAGGAAGTTGGGGGTGGGAGAAAAGGAAAGGGAAAGTGAAAGGGGGAGAGGGAGAGGGAGAAGAGAAAAAGGGAAAGGAAGAGGAGGAAGAGGGAGAGGGAGAAGGGGGGGAGAAAAGGAAATAGAAAGGACATGGAGAGAAAGAATAAGAGGAATGAGAAGGAGAGGAACATGATGGTAGGAGAAAAGGAAAGGGAAAGAGAGAATGTGATGGGGAGAGGAAGAAGAAGATGACAAAAGGATGGATAAGGAGAGGGAGAGGAAGAAGAAGAGGAAGGAAGAATTGCAGGGGGGGGCATAAGGAGAGTAAGATGAAGAAGTATGATAGGGAGAATAAGAAGGGGTAGATGGATGATAAGAAGAAGAAAAGGAAGAGGGAGAGGGAGAGAAGGAGGAGGAAGAGGAATGTAAACCATAAACCCTTATTTTGTTTTGATTTGTAATTTGTGAAATGATTTCTTAAACCATAAAACATAATTTTTCCTACATTAACAATCCCAAATATAAACCCTCACATCAATCCCAAATCCCATCCACTCATTCCCTAAATCCCAAATCTTAAATGTAATATACATTTTTTAAAATGGGGCAAATGAGAAACAACCTTACATTTTTAGTCATGGGAATCCAATAGATTTGATGAAGGGCCCTCAAATCTCCATTGGCTTCTCTTGTTGAATTCCCCACAAACCTCTCCCAATTCTAACAATCTTTGCACCTCGGGATTTCACTTTATATTCAAAATGTAGAGACAGTGTGGCAAAAAAAATCAATATTTGTGTCAAAGTTTTTTTCACATTGATGGTTTTATGCATTGCTTTTATGTCAAGTTTGTGTCACATTTGCATCAATTGCATCATCCTTCAATACAAACATGATGCAAATTGAACATGTTCCAAAGAAAATGTCTCTCAAATAGCCTTTGCAGGGCTTTGTGATGCAAAGCTACGATGCTAGAGCATTGTATTCTAATAGTGTTAGCAGATTGATTAGAGTCAATTAGATGAGTCAAATTTGAGAGTTAAGGGGATATAAAGATGAACAAGAGATAAAAAGAGAGTTGAGAGCTCTGAATTATAATCTATCAACCATGCACTATAATTACTGACATTAATTACACTGCCTTAACACTTATGCATTGGTTTTGATGTTTGTTAAATGCATGTGTGAATGGTACATACAATTAGCATTAATTTTGTGTGACAGGGACCTTGTTGGTCATTGCGTGTAAAAGTGAGTGAGAATTTGGACACTATGCCTCCACTATGTCATAGTAACTATGATCTTAATACTTCGTTATTTTATCCCCAACTTGTAACATTAGGGGGCATGCGTTATCACACCAATTTTGTGCACTTGTGGCACTAAAGTGATTTTACTTAGAGACAATCTAAATCAATATTAACCACAACTAATACTTTAAAAAACATGGAAGTTAAGCCAACTACACATCTCAAATCCAAGTCAAAATTTATATTGACCATTAGAGGGGTCACACGAGTTTCCCTTTACTAGTCACTCATATGGGAATTCTCTCGATACTCATGCGATCTCAATGATTATGTGATTTGTGTAATTTTATGGCCAATTAATAATAGAGGTTGCCTCAGAAGCTTGGTGGGTAAATACATGATCATACCAGCCAACCTTCTTCATTCAACAAAAGGCTACTTGGCCTCCTTTTGATCAATTTAGTCATGTGGATGCCCATACTTTAATCTTGTGCATTCCCATTGGAACTAGTTCACCTTCAAGCCCAAGTTTCGCCTATAAATACAAAACTCTTTCATGCAATCTACAAGATTTATTGTGCTAATGTTAGTTTTCCAAGAATGTGTCTAAGAGTGAGAAGTACATTGCTTCCATTGACATTTTTTGTCTTTCCCTTGGCCTCACGCTACCCAAATTCTTCTTCAAAGTGTTGAATATTACATAAGGGGAAGTGTTTCCTCACTACTGCTTCAACATAGAGAGCCCATTAGAGGATACAAAATACCCTCCCATAGAAAGATTGGAGACCACATCTACAAGCCACTCCTCAAATGATACCAGTTAGTTTATTACCATTCCATTAGCTTAATAAAGAATCGATTTTCTTCCCCCCATATACGTTGAATTTAAATCATTTAAATTCATAGTTTGAATGGTTTATTACTTAGTATGTATGCATAACGGTGATGAGTCAACTTGCATTCGTAGATAGCAGCCAACAATGGTTTTCCCCACTGCTAGTTGACAACTGAGTTATGATAGGTTGTCCCATTGTGTAAAAAAGAGTTAGCATTGTTAGATTCACTTTATTTGTCACTTGCATTTGTCTACCTCAACTCCCAACAAAAATATGAGAGTGATTTTTGGTATATACACATGAAATGCATCATAACAACATGCTTGAATATATTATACTTTATATTATTTGATACTTGAATCCATGTTTTTGGTGGCATATAGAGTGTGCCTGGTTACACTAAGACTAATATTGATGTAAGTCCTTGCTTCATAGTAAAACATAAAGTCACACCAATGCACCTAGAAGTGTGTGAGTTATGATGCTAACTATTTTTATGAGAAATATTAATCATGTTGGTGACATTATGGTCCTAAGGATGTCATAGAGGGGAGGAGAAAACATGAAAAAGGAATACCCTACTAGACAACATCAAGGACAATACCCCTCCCAAGGGAAGGAGTATTTTATTAGCCTCTAGAACTAACTAGAGATAGTTACACGTGTGTTTAATGGCATAATGATTGATAATATTTCTATCGAAATGTTCATGTAATTTTGTTTTTGTTGTTGTTGTTGTTGTGTGTGTGTGTGTGTGTGTGTGTGTGTGTGTGTGTGTTCCCTTTTATTGTACGCATTGGATGGGGGAGCACCTTATGGATGTTGGACACTACATTGATATTGTTATGTATTTGAGATATTTTATTATTATGCCAATAATCTTGTAAAGGGTGAAGTGTGTGTCCAATCCCACACCCACATAGGCACCTATGTCATATTTTGCGCTAGGTGTCATACAATTATTTTCCACCTGGTCACCTAATGGGAATCATCTAGGGGTTAGCAGTCTGAAACATTAAATTATACCACTTTTCCCCTGAGTTTGCAGTCCCTTTTTTCCTAGTTGTTGGTTGTCCCTTTATAGCCTGTGACCAGAAAGTGTTGGTCACTCCTTGTCCTCTTGCAAGGAGCGACCAGATGCTCCCTACAAGAATGCAAGGCGCGATTGGGTCTGTTACTCCCTATTTGGGATTAGTTTCGAGAGATAAGATTAAACCCCATATTTTTCGTGGTTCAACCTCGAGAAGCTTTTCATCTTGGGCATGGAGATCTTATCCAAACTACCCATTGATATTATCTCTACTATCCTATAAATAATAGGGGTATCTCATGGGAAAAGTGGGGAGAAAGCAGAAAGCAAACTTATTCTGACAGTTTGATTACAAAGCTTGGGCAAGGAACTTAGGAAAGGACTGCATCAACCTCTTTCTAAGGTGTAGTCCATTTGTTTTATCAATAGAATATGTACAAGATGTTTCCCTATACCTAGATGTGTATGTAATTGTTATATTTCCTTGTAGAGAATTAATGTTTTCATGTGTTATGATACATCATTAGATCTATCATTAATTTATACATGATTAGTTTGATCTTGTGAAAGGTTTTTGTGTCTCCATGTGTGCAAATCCATGTTGGTAAGAGCGAAGGGAATCTTTGTGGAAGCTAACAACTAAGGAGCGTGCAGGGATAGCCATCGGATCACTGGGTAAGCCTTCCATTCCATCAACTTGTAGATCATTTCCGTGTATGAATTAAATCTAGGAAAATGTGTTGTTTACATCTTTATTATGTCTTAGGTCTAGGAATAATCCAGATTTATGAGCAGAAAAAAATGAAACATAGATATATAACATGAACACAGAGATAAATTGAACAATAACAGAGATACAATGAAACTTAACTTCTATTCAATAAAGAAATATGTTGAAACTGTAAAATGTTGAATGAAACAATTTTGCTCAAATGGTAGTAGCTAATCTCTGAGAAGAGATGTGGTGGTTATGCGCATTCGCTTGAGCACATTACAATTAGGCCTCCAAGCCTTTTTAGCATCAAGAATTATTCAGAAAACCCTAAACATCCAAAAACCTAACCCTAGGAGATGAAGCGCGAAAAGTCATGTGGGCCCCGATGGGATAAGTTGGTACATCAACTTCTCGGGGTCATAACTTTTGCATATGATCTCCATTTTAGGTGCACAATAGCCCGTTGGAAAGGTCTATCTGAGGACTACACATGTTTTCGTCACATTCTGACTTTGTCGACAATGTGACTGTGGGGAGCCCAAAAAACGTTGTTTAGGGCCTCAAAACGGTCCCAGAAGTTTAGGACCCGAAAAGCTAGAAACAAATTGCCAAGATGAAAACTGTATGTGAGCCAGTCGGAAGAGGTGGGTGGCCACCGATATCCACCTAGATCAATCCTCCCACCTTAGGAAGCAATGGTCTCCATTGCATTGAGTCCCCCCATTAGCTGAGGAAATTTCTGCTGAATTTGGCCCCGAGTGAGCCACTTGCCTTGGTGCAAGAGTTGCCCCGCTTTGACAACATGATAAAGCTAAACTTTATGTTGGTGAGTTCCCTTGACCTCTGTGTCCACGATCTAATCAGTGGATGCTTGTTCCATGTAGTCAAGTTTGATCTTTTTCGGTGTCAACTCTTTTTCTATCTTTGAGGTGTTCAATAATGGTGGAAACTATGGCCGAAGGAGATCCACATTAAACACTCGGTGCAAACCAAGGAAGGGGGGAATGTTGAGATCAAAAGCATTGTCACCCACATCACTTGTGATGGTGTAAGCTCCATAGTGGAGTGGACAAAGCTTCTGATGGGATCCTGTAAGGCATTCTTTTTGCAAATGCAACTAAACTTTATCTCCCACCTGAAACTTGTGTGGCACCCAGTGTTGATCATGGTGTTGCTTCTACTTGGCATTGGACTTCTACAAAATATCTTGAACATGTTGGTGGATGTGTTGGATTCATTCAATGAACCGGGTGGCTTTTTCGGCTTCAGTTTGAGCATGGGATGATTATTTCTGTGTGGACGCAAGGGGTAGTGCAATATCCAGGGGACCCAATGGTTGAAATCCCAACCCCACTTGAAATAGGTTGTGGGCAGTTGAGCTATGTAGGGATCTATTGTAACTTTGTTGAACATAGGGAAGACTCTCATCACATGTGCGTGGATGCTTGGAATTGTACATACGCGAGATATGCACGATCATGATGTTGATGACCTCGGTTTGGCCATCCGTTTGGGGGTGGAAGGCAATGGATTTGGTGATCTTGGTGTCCAGTAGTCACCAGAGGGTTGACCGAAATGTGTTGAGGAATCGACTGTCTTGATCTGAGATGATGGTTGGTGGTATCCCAAAATGTACCCACATTGGTTCGAAGAAGAGCTTGGCAGTGGCCTTCGTTGTAATGTTCTTCTTGCAGGCGGTTAGAATCGCCATCTTGGAAAATCGATCAACAACCACAAAAATACAGTCATTTCCCTACTTGGTTGAAGGAATGCCCAAAATGTAGTCCATCGAGATGGATTCCTAGGGCTTGTCAAGAGTAGGAAGAGGGGTGTACATGCCTTGTTTCTTAATAGTCGGTTTGGAAATGGCACAGGTCGTGCAGGACATGATATACTTGTTGACTTCATGTCGAAGTTTCATCCAATAGAAATTTCATTACAACACTGCCACTGTCTTTTCTACATAGAAGTGTCATGACACCCGACTATAGTGAGCTTCCCAAATCAACTTCACTCGCTCGCTTGTTGGGACGCAAAGATGGCCCAGATGACACAAAACCCATCCTGAAGATGGAAATCAGTGACATTTGTGTTTGTGCCTAGCATATGGTAGATAATGGCAAAGTCAGGATCTCTCTCATAGAGTTGGGGCGATCTAGAGGTCTCATGTTCGTAGGAGTGTAGCATCGTGGTTAATGATGCAATTGGAGGTCGACTAAGGCAGTCAGCGATGTGTTTGGTGATCCTTGTCTTATACTTGATGTTGCGATGGAATTGTTGCAAGTATATGGACCACTTCTGATGGTGGTCATTATGCAATTTGCCTTGTGTTTGCATGAACTGCAGAGGCTTATGATCAGTGTGGATGACTATCTTCTTCCCGAGAATGTAATGCCTCCACTGGCATTAGGCTTGTACAATGGAGTACATTTCTTTGTCATAAGTGGGGTACTTATGGACGATATCTAATAATGTCTCACTATGATAGGCCACGGGATATCCATGTTGAGTGAGAACTGCGCCCACAACATAGTCTAAAGCATATTTCTCAATCTCAAAAGGTTGTTGTAGGTCGGGTAATCAGAGCATTGGGGTTGAGCACAAGCGTTGCTTCAAATCATTGAATGATTTATGTTGCGACTGGCCCCACAAGAACTTTGGCTTGCCACCACCTCTGGGCACTTGGCTAAGAGCCCATGCAATGTGGGAGAATCCCAACACGAACCTGCGATAGAAATTGGCAAGGCCTAAGAAGCTCCGAAGCTTGGTGAGTGTGGTCGGGGATGGCCAGTCACAAATGACTTCGATCTTGGCTGGATCAACATGCACTCCATGCTCATCAACAATGTAGCCTAGGTACTAGACCCTATTCACGCCAAAGGAGCATTTTTCCAAATTTGCATATAGCTTGTGTTGACGCAGAGTGTGCAGAACCTATTGAATATGTTGCAAGTGTTCCTCCCAACTCTTGTTGAATATGAGGATGTCATCTAAATACACCACCACAAAATAATTGGTGAAAGGCCGCAAGATATCATCCATCATCCTCATGAAAGTTGTTGGGTCATTCGTCAAGCCAAAGGGCATGACCAACCATTCAAAAAGGCCTTATTTGGACTTGAAGGCAGTCTTCCATACATCAGTCTGCTCTATTGGGACCTAGTGGTAGTTGGACTTCAGATCAATATTACTGAAGTATTTTTCCCTCTTGAGTTGGTCAAGGAGATTGTCAATTTGGGGAATTGGGTATCGGTTCCTGATTGTGATTTTATTTAGGGCTCGATAATCAATGCAGAGTCTCCAGGTCCCATCTTTCTTTTGCACAAGCATGATTGGGCTTCCACAAGGTGATGAGCTTGGTCGGATGTGCTCCTCTTCTAGTAGCTCTTGGATTTGGTGCTTGATTTCCTCATTTTTTGATAGAGAGTGACGATACACTGGCCCACTGGGTAATGGTGTGCCAGGGGTCAGGTCGATTGAATTCTTGACATGACAGTGAAGAGGTACCCCAGTGGGTGAGGAGAAGATGTCTTTGTATTCTTCCATGACCTTATCCACTTGCTTTTGCTGCGTGGAGAGACCTATCATGGAGGCCATGGATGTGGTTGCAACCTTCCGCTGACTTTGAGCGCAAATCACAAAAAAGACAAACTTCTCGGTCTGAGAGATGACCTTCCTGCATTGCTTGGTAGAGATCAAGGAAATGGAAGTAGGTGGGACTACCTTGGGTATCCTGTACAATTTCCTTTCCAAAATAAAACTAACACTATGAGGCCTAGACTCATATACAACATGACATTTCCATAAATAAGGTTGGCCCAAAAGAACATCACAAACTTCAATGGGGGCGACATCACACAATACCTCATCTTTGAAGGGCTTAATGTTGTAGGGCAGGCGACATTGTTGGCTGACGCGAAGATCGCTCCCTTGGTGGAGCCATCCGATGGTGTCTGTATGTGGGTGTGGTGTTATTAGAAAAGCCAACCGATTGAAGACCTTCGTTGAGATGAGGTTCTTATGGCTACCACTATCAACGATGAAGTGGAGTGGAGTACCCTTCACCCACATTTGTGAATGAAAGAGGCACTCACCTTCCTCTGGTTCATCAAGTTCACCAGGCTAGATCTTGGTGGTAGTAACGGTGGCACTAGGTTTTGTGTTAATGATCTATCTCCCTTTCTTTGGTTCTGAATTAGAGTTTGAACCCACATCTGATTCATAGGCTTTCACCTTGGTCTGCAATGACTTCTTTGAGCGGCATTCAGCAGTGTTATGTCAGGGGATCTTATGGAACTCGCACCACTTCCCAGTGTCTTTCTTTGTCTTCCCATTATCCTTCTTTATTTGCAGCTTAGACTGGTTGTCCTGAGGTTTTCCATTTCTATGTACTTGTTTCTATGAGTTGGGGCTGCCTTTTCCTTGCTTCTGTTGTGAGGGGTTCACAGACCCAAACTGTCATGTCTTTTGTTTAAGCTTCTACTTGATTTCGACAACATATTGATAGGTCGCGCCCAAAGACGAGATGTCTAGAAACTCCATTTATGTCTAGATGTATCTATGCAGACCGTTGCAGTACTTGAGCACCAGATATCGCTCAGAGACTTTGATACCCAGCTTGGTGCACAAGGTATGGAATACATTGGTGAACTCTGGCACTGTTTGGTCCATTTCTTGTCGCGGTGTGGTCCATCTTGTAAATAAGTCGTCATAACTTCCAATAATGTAGTATTGTTCCTTAATAACATCCTTGAAATAATCCCAAGTGGGTCAGACTGCAAATAATGGAGATTCCTCTATTTCCTTTTGCTCACAGAAAGTCTCCCACCAATCTTTGACATGGGGGACAACCTTAAGGAGCACAAATGTAATATTTTCTCTAACAGAAAAGTTATGGACAAAAAAATACCCTTCTAGAAGTTTTAACCATTTGTCTATAGCATCTGCATCTATGTCTATAGCATCTGCATCTATCTAACCTTCAAATATAGGAATATAAAAATTGATTTGTACCTTGAAGGGGGCAGGGCCTACGCTCGAGGAAGATGTGTCGCATGTCAGCAGTCGTAGAAGGATATGCACAAAATTATCCATCATCTCGTTCCTTTGTCGCATTAGGGCTTCCTCGAGCAACAATTTAAAGAGATATCTTGCCCCATCATCTCTCTTTTCTTCTCCCATGGGTTGTCGTCAGGTTCGGTGAGACCGATCTTACAAAGGATCAATTAGTTCGAGTCCCAACTGCTTATACCCTGACCTCATTGGGGACATGCACAAAGAAACAAATGAAGAGCAGACTGTTCTGATACCACTGATACAGATTTATGAGCGAAACAAAATGAAACACAGATATATAACATTAACACAGAGATACAGTGAACAATAATAGATATACAATGAAACTTGACTTCTATTCAATAAAGAAATATGTTGAAATTGTAAAATGTAGAATGAAACAATCTTGCTCAAATAGTGGTAGCTAATCTCTAAGAAGAGATGTGGTGGCTACATGCATTCGCCTGAGCACATTACAATGAATCCTCTATGCCTTTTTAGCATCAAGAAGTAATTAGACAATCCTAGACATCCAAAAACCTAACCCTAGGAGATGAAGCACCAAAAGTTATGTGGGCCCTGATAGGGTAAGTTGCTACATCAACTTCCCAGGGTCGTAACTTTTGCACACGATCTCTATTTTTGGCATACGATAGCTCGTTGGAAACGTCTATCTGAGAAATACACATGTCACTATCACATAGTGACTACTCAAATAGCGTGATTGTGGGGAGCCCAAAAAACGTTGTTTAGGGCCTCAAAACGACCCAGGAAGTTTAGGACCCAAAAAGCTAGAAAAAAACCACCAAGATGAAAACTGTATGTGAGCCAGTTGGAAGAGGTGGGTGGCCACCGATATCCACCTAGATCAAGGAATATCCTAAGGGAGGTATCTTCTATAGGGTTCATTTACCCTACAACAAACCGACGACTCCACTAGGGAAGTCATTGTTGTTTAGTCAATTTCTTCCTCAACTTTTAAATTCATTTTCTCAAGATCTTTGCTTGTTGCAAGCCTCGTAAAGGTTCTTGATCTGTTAGTAAGTATTTTCTGTGGCTATTTGAAAATTTTCAATCTTATATCCGATAGATCTACTTCATATCTATTAGTTTTTTGACTTGCACAAACACGTTCGCGGGTTATCCATGCCCACAGAGCGACCAAAAAACTTGTGGTCACTAGTTGCTCCATTGTAAGGAGTGACCAACCCCTTTTGGTTGCTAGTTTCTCCACTGTAGGGGGTGACAAGCTTGAGAATTGCAATACAGGGAGCGATCGGTATCTTGTGGTTGCCCTAGCGCCCTCTGCAATGAGAGACTAGAGCTTTGTTGTCACCCTATGGTCATTAACAAAGAGCGACCAGGATCTGAAAGCCAATTTTTGAAGGGACATCCTTCAAATACGGCTCAGATCTGTGGTTGTCCTTTCTCCCACCCCTCCAAATCTCTCTTAGATCTGTCTAAGCAGTAACTTTTGAGTTCTTTTGATGCTTGTCGACCTACTTGATTGCATTTTTTGATTTGCATTTTTTTGTTGTGCAATCCTTTGAGTTTGCATTTAGTTCTTTTCATTTCATTTGAAAGAAAGAAAACAAAAGAAGTTGCATTAAAAAAAATTCAATGCATTTGAAAGAATTGGAAAACCAATAAATAATTGCATTCTAGTTAGTGGGTGGAGCATGTTTGAGCTTGCATTTTAAAGCAAAATAAATTTCATTTTAAAAGAATCGTGTATCCTACAGTCTCTTTGACTCATATACCAAACACCTTTTGCATTCAAAGAGAAGTTCATGTTTCTTGCATTGAATGTTACACTTGTTTCTTTGCTTGAAACCTCGTGCTCCTTTCTATAGATAGGCTTCATCGAAACTAAAGATTGCATTCCATTCATTTTTTCTTTTGAAGTCTTCCTGGACTCAGAGTGATCACATCATAAGTTTCACTTCCATTTACCCCTTTTGAGTAACAACAACCATAAAAGGAAAAAGGTACCTAATCTAAAATAAACAAGACTTTTTCTTTATTAGAAAACAATCACAAGTCTAGGTTGTAGGGCCTTGGTTGTAGGATTGAGAGTAAATTCTCCAAGGCCACTAAAACAAATTAGGAACACTAATGAGCGAAAATCCATTAGTAACGTGAAGTGTTTGTTGGGAAAGCTCCTCTAACACAAGATTCAAACGGCAGGAGAAGTCAAGAAGAATGCTTGGACTGGTCCCCAACACTCTCTCTCGGCTAGGTTATGCGAGTCAAGGGGGAAATCTTAGTAGTGGCAAGTCCTCGGGGTGAAACCACTATCTGAGTTGCTTCAGGTCTAAGACATTTGTCTTATGTTCCCTGCCTATTCGCAGAAGCCCTCTCCCACAACCGTTATGTCCAACCACCAAGCGTGAAGTGGTAGCCCTAGTTGCTTTTCCTAGGTTACCTTCCTAGGTGCTTGCAGTGGTGGTACTATCAGTACCTGATACATACGTGCAACACACAATTTTGGCTCCTTAGGAGGGTACTTGGTTGCGTCTGGTACTTGAACCTCTGGATATCCATTACAGAGTAGTTGTGGGTATTTGTTTCTCATATCTTCATTGACGGCCTCATCTCCCGTCTACAGAAGATCCTTACTTCCTTTTTTCCCTGTTATAAGGGAATTGTTTGCTTGCTCTTATCTTATAGGGAATTTGGTATAGTGTGCTATTTGATTTAGCAGACCTTAGGTTGAGTCTGTGTCTATGGCAACAATTCTTGGGACTACCGACCAAGGAACCCCTTTTCACGGGGAACCTTTTGTTTTTATTTGTTTTGGAAACATTGGTCCTCCCTATATTGCTACATTGAGTTTTCTTGGATTCACTATAGGGTTACCGGTATGGTTGGTTTCCACTCCAGTTATCCCAAATGCTCCTGGTGCTTCAAATGTAAGCCCTCTGCCCCAAGAACATCAACCTCATGTTGACCCTTTTCCTTCTTCGCCCGTTGCGTCTTCTTCCCTTTCTTCTTCTTCGCCTCGTGAAAGCCTTAATGCTAGTAACCAGGAGGATAAGAAGAAGAAGAAACAAAATATTAAGAAGAAAAAAGATAAGCAAGGAAGCAATCAACCAACCACTGTTCATCATGTTGGGAGTGTTGATGATGTTGGAAAACCTACCAACATAGGTCGTAAGCCCAAATTCCCTTGATGATGTTGGAAAACCTACCACCTTCTTAGAGATTCCCCTGGTCTTCCCAAGGTCTTAGAAGCGTGGTCTACGGGTTCCCAGCAACCCATGTCGCCATCCTCTAGACATCATTATGATGACAACACATCAACTAGTGATCATACGATTAGGGGGGAAAAAGGTAAGGTCAGGATTCCTTTCTTGTTATGCAAGGAAACGCACCACACTTACCTTTTACCTTGTATGGATGAAGCTTTGAAATTGTTGGAAGACATTGTTTTTTCCCAGCAACAACCTCCAACTGCTTCCCATGAGTCCTCTCCCAACCCACCATTGGTTGATGAAGTGGTCGATCCCACTCTTCCCTTGGAAAGTGAAGTCGATACCACTCAACTTCTTCTTGTCACTATAGATTCCTCCAAACAAGAGGGAATTTCACTTGTTTCAACGAAACCCCCTCCAAGTACTTAAGTCATTTCCTTTGATTGGAATAGACAGACGAATCCTCATCTTCCTTCCTACTTGCTTTTTCAAATCATTGTGCAAACTTGCGATAAGAACATATGTCATACTATTATAGAAGAAGGTGCTTCTGCCATCATTTTATCCTCAACTACTTGGCAAGCTATTGGTTCCCCTCAGGTTGTGTCGGTCACCCATCATCTAATGACTTTTAATAGAAGAACTAATGAACCGAAACTTGGGGGGCATGTCTCCAACCTCTGGACATCATGTTGGAGTTAAGCCGCTAGCTTTTGTCGATCGTGTTTGGGGAAAAGTACCAACCTCTGGACATCATGTTGGGAAGAAAACCTGCTAATGGGTATCACCCTAGCACAGTTTCTTTCTCGGTTTCAAGCTCGCATAAAAATGAAACCAATCCCAAGCATAGTTTTTCTTTGTTTCAAGCTTGTGTAAAAATGAAACCTACCCCAAGCATAGTTTATTTTCTAGTTTCAAGATTGCGTAAAAATGAAACCAATCCCAAGAATAGTTTTTCTTTGTTTCAATCTTGTGTAAAAATAAAACCAATCCCAAGCACAACTTTTATGTTTCAAGCTTGTGTAAAAATTAAACCTACCCCGAGCATAGTTTCATTCTGTGTTTCAAGCTCGTGTAAAAATGAAAGAAATAACCATGAGCTTAGTCTTTGTTCTTTCTCTTGCTCATAAATACATGAGAATGAGTTATCGAGTATACTTTTATCACTTTTTGGGGATCATAAAAACTACACGAAAAAAGGAACTCTTTGGAGTCTCCTTTAAGCTCTTTTCAGACTCTCTAAACATGAAAAGATCGTCGAGTGAGCTTGTTTCCTTTCACACTCATTAATTTGTTTTGAAAGGATGTATATTCAGTGTAATTTTACCCTTTTTTCCGAACCGGATGGACTAATTATGAAAAATGAATACTCTATTCAACCTTGGCTAGAAGAGTTCTCCCTTGTATTGTTTTATCCTTTTTCGGGCTCGGGAGGCTAAATTTACGAAAAAACATACCCTTGGAGTCTTCTTTGTCCTTTTAGACTCTCTAAATATGAAATGACACACAAGCATTTACTTTCCTGGTCTCTTTAAATCCACAAAATTGTATATGGAATTTTCTTTCGAATATTTCTAGACTCCTTAAATATAGAAAGGATCGTTGAGCACCATTCTCCGCTCCGGGCTCGAGAATTAAATCCACGGGTGAGAATATCGAGCATACTTTTATTTTCTTTCGCGCTCGTTCAAACATGAAATAAAGGAAAAAGAGTGGGGCTTTTATGTCTAGACATCTTCACAAATAGAAGTTGTCCATCGAGTCGCCCTTGAACAATGCCCTTGTTTTTGCATCCATGTACAACAGTTGGGTTATCCATTGTGTGTGAGTCATTACCATCTCCATGAGTTCTTGAACTCCATTGTCTGGTTACTCTTCAAGTCCTCCATGGTGAGTGTTTTGGTCCTTATCGAGTCAATTCTGCCAAGTCAAGTCATTTTTCGTGTTGATTTGTTCAAGAGAAGTTAGCCCGTGTCGACCATTTTTAGTCCTTTATCCCATTCATTCACACCATCCCTGAGTCAGTTGTGCTCTACCATTACACTCTTCACACCATATACCTTTATATGTTTTGTGTTGATTGATGGGGAATACATCAAATCCCTCCTTTAACGGATTTCATCATGTTGACTCCAGATCATTATTCAAGATTGAAATCTAGAAACCAATTAGTACCTTGGGATTTGCAGACATTAGTGGCAGAGTCCCTTGCATTTCAGCATTGGGTTTACATTATTGGTTCATATTGAATGAATCTACGAGTGTTTGAATTCAACTCATTTATTCACACCAACTAGATTGTACTAGGTATCTTGGGGTCCATCATCATCATCGATGGATAACCTCGCGTCTGCTAACGGTATAAATCAATGACTGGTAATCAGAGGGTTTCTACCATGCTCGACATCAACTCATTTATTCGCATGTTGTAGATTCATACCATTAGGATTTGGGACGAATACCTTTGGTTGGGACAACCACATTCCTTGATGACATTTCCATCCCAATTTGTGGTGGAGGTATTCATGAGTACTTCAGAGATCACTCAAGCATCGAGTCATCTCACTGATTTGTATACCGTGACATAGATCCACATTTGTATTTGGTCGTGGCTATGTTTTCACTTGTGACATGGATCCATAGTGTATTCTTTCGTGGACATGATCTAATTGTCTACGTCATGCATGGATCTGCATTGTACTATTTTGGCGGCTATGCTTAGTTTCTATTATTGAGCATGGGTATGCCCGCCTTGAGGATGTTATTATTATGTCAGAATGATGATGGTTTCTTTCCAGGTTCCTTCGCTCAAAGCTCTATATTTTTTTTGTAAAGTATTTTGTCCATCAGACACCTATTCTAACCTCACACTTTAGGGGGCATCTGTTATGCAATTATTTGCCACCTGATCACATGATGGGCATCATCCAAGGGTTAGTAGTCTGAAACATGAAATTATACCACTTTTCCCCTGAATTTACAATACCTTTTTTCCTGGTCGCTTGTTGTCCCTTTATAGCTCGTGACCAAAAGTGTTGGTTTCTCCTTGTCCTTTTTCAAAGGGCGATCGATCGCTCCCTACAAGCAAACAGGGCATGATCGGGTCTGTTAATCCCTATTTAGGATTAGTTTCCATGAGATGAGATTAAACCTCATATTTTTCATGGTTCGACCTCGATAAGATTGTTATCTTGGGCATATAGATCCTATCTAGATTACCCTTTTATCTTATTTCTATTATCCTGTATATTGAGAGTCTCTCGTGGGAAAAGGCGGGGAGAAAGCAGAAAGAAAACTTGTTCTAGCAGTTTGATCATGGAGCTTGGGCAAGGAACTTGGGAAAGGACTGCATCAACTTCTTTGTAAAGTGTAATCCATTTGTTATTAATGGAAGACGTACAAGATGTTTCCCTCTACCTGGATGTGTATGTAATTTTTATATTTCCTTATGGAGAATTAATGTTTTCATTTGTTATGATACATTATTAGATATATCATTAATTTATACATGATTAGTTTGATCTTGTGAAAGGTTTATGTGTCTCTGTGTGTGCATATCTAAGCTGGTAAGAGCAAAGGGCATCTTTGTGGAAGCTAACAACTAAGGAGTGTGCAGGGACAACTGTCGGATCATAGGGTAAGCCTTCCATTCCATCTACTTATAGATCCTTTTCATGTATGAATTAGATTTAAGAAAATATGTTGTTTGCATATCTATTATGTCATAGGTCTAAACATGAAATGACAAATTGAGCACTATTCTTCACCTCGGGCTCGACATTAAATCCACAGGTGAGAACATCGAGCATAATTTTATTTTCTTTCATGCTCATTAAACATGAAAGAAGGAAAAAGAGTGGGTTTTTTTTTCCATATGGTCATCTTCACAAATGGCAATTGTCCATCGAGTCACCCTTGAACAATGCATATGTTTTGCGTCAATGTCCAACAATTGGGTTATCCATTGTCTTTGGTTCATTACCATATCCATGAGTTCTCAAACTCCGCCGACTGGTTACTCTTCCAGTCCTCCATGGCGAGTGTTTTGGTCATTAACGAGTCAATGCTACCAAGTCAAGTCATTTTTCGTGTTGATTTGTTCAAGGGAAGTTAGCCTGTGTCGGCCAATTCATTCCTTTATCCCATTCATCCCAACCATCCCTGCATCAGTTGTGCTCTATCATTACACTCTTCACACCATCTACTTTTCTATGTTTCGAGTCATCTCATTGATTTGTATATTGTGACATAGATCCACATTTGTATTTGGTCATGGCAATGTTTTCACTTGTGACATGGATCCACAGTGTATTTTTTCATGTCACTGATTTGATTGTCTGCATCATGCATGGATCTGCAATGTATTATTTTGGTGTCTATGCTTAATTTTTGTTACCGAGCATGGGTATGCCCGCCTCGGGGATGACATTATTATGCCAGACTGATGATGGTTTCTTTCCAGGTTCCTTCACCCAAAGGTCTATGATTTTGTTTGTAAAGTATTTCGGCCATCAGACACCTCTTATGACCTCACACTTCATGGGGCATCTGTTATACAATTATTTTCCACCTGATCACTTAATGGATATCATCTAGGGGTTAACAGTCTGAAATATTAAATTATACCATTTTTCCCCTAAGTTTGCAATCCCTTTTTGCATGTTTGCTAGTTGTCCTTTTACATCCTATGATCGGAAAGTGTTGGTCGCTCCTTGTCCTCTTGCAAGGAGCAACCGGTTTCCCCTGCAAGAATGCAGGGCGTGACCAGGTCTGTTACTCCCTATTTGGGATTGGTTTCAGGAGATGAAATTAAACCTCATATTTTTCATGGTTCGACCTCGAGAAGCTTTTCATCTTGGGCATGGCGATCTTATCCAAACTACCCTTTGATCTGATCTCTACTATACTATAAATAATGGGGTTCTCTCAAGGGAAAACGAGGGAGAAAGCAAAAAGTAAACTTATTCTGGCAGTTTGATTATAGAACTTGGGCAAGGAACTTGGGAAAGGAACTTGGGAAAGGACTACATCAACCTATTTGTAAGGTGTAATCCATTTCTTTTATAAATAGAAGATGTATAAGTTGTTTCCCTCTTCCTGGATGTGTATGTAATTGTTATATTTCCTTGTGGAGAATTAATTTTTTCATGTGTTATGATACATTATTAGATCTATTATTAATTTATACATGATTAGTTTGATCTTGTGAAAGGTTTTTGTGTCTCCATGTGTGCAGATCCATGTTGGTAAGAGCGGAGGGCATATTTGTGGAAGCTAATAGCTAAGGATCATGTAGGGACAACTGTCAGATCACCGAGTAAACCTTCCATTCCATCAACTTATAGATCATTTTCGTGTACGAATTAGATCTAGGAAAATCTGTCGTTTACATCTCTATTTTGTCTTAGGTCTAGGAAGAGCCTTAGGGAGGTATCTCCTGCAGGGTTCATTTACCCTACAACACTAGGTTAGACTATGGTTGAGGGTATATATGCATTAAAGTTGTTTATATTTATTTTAATTCCCCTAAGGTATTGAAAGGTCATATGTAGAAAATTAAATGATCAATAAATAATTTACGAGTAAATTTGAAGGTCACCCTCCTTAGTATACTTATAAAGGTTGGGTAATAGCATTGGGCCCTTATTATTTAAGTTAGTGATCTTGATTTATGGTGGATGGTTAGAGTGCATGCTATGAAGACATTAGATAGCCATCTGGATTATTAGTTGACATACTTGTATTGCGTGATAGTGCATAATTGGGTCTATTTAGTTTCGGGGAATGGAAAATAATGTATGCCTAGAGGTCTTGGGGATTGTGTAGACACTAGAGCATGGAAGTGGTATGAGTGGCCTCTAAATGAATCCTAATTACGTAGACAAATAAGTAATTTTATTATGTGTTTATTCAATTTTAAGTCAATAAATATAAAGTGTTGGGACAGGCCTTTAACTGCAGAGGAGAACGGATAATCCGAGATTGATGGTAGTGTCTAAATACATCGTTGCACTGAAGTAAAACAAGCATGATCCATGAAAGTTCAGAAATAAATCTCCTAATGATGATAGATCGATCACAAGTATCATCTATAAATAGGTTTTGATCATGGACCAAACCAACAATCACGGGATGGAGTCGGTTGCACGTGTCCATAAAACGTGGATATGGGATCCTAAGTGGACATGGTCAACCATCAATTTAGTTGGACATTGGACCCAAAGAATTGGTCAAATTCCTCAACTAACAAGGTGAGGTTTACGATGGAACCCAATGTTCCAACCCCCCCCATAAACTCAACTCATAGGAAAAAAAATTACATAGCTTTCCCCCTTGAATTTGTTCTGACTGCAAAAGTTGATCAACAATGGTACAACAACACTCTTTAAGAAGTATGATCACCACCAATCACTGATCAAGGAAAAAATGCAATCATCCATTGCATACTAGTTGCAAAATCTACTGTCCAAACACAGTCCCAGTCGGTTAGTCGACTAGACAACAAGACAACACAAGCCGATCGATTAATCGTCTAGACAAGAAACACACTAGCATAATCAGTCTCTATCAATCCAAAATTATTTTTATCAGATACAACAATAATTACATCTCTCAACAACATAGTCGAACATGGTTTGGTCGATCTCAACAAATCCAAGTCGATTCAACAAGAAGCAATTGAGTCAACAAGACAATACATCAGTTGGGTTTACACATCAATGAATTCAAGTACTTCCCCTCTTAAACAACTAAGGGATCAAAGTATTAGCAATAGATCTTCGTCAAAACACCAGTCGACAAACAATAACTAGCTGAAACTTAATCGACGGATACACAGTTGAAACCTTCAATCGACTGTCATCTTTGGTCAAGTCTTAATCGATGAATATCCCAGTCGAGCTCCAATCGACTGTCATGCCAGGTCGATCCTTGGTCAACCACTTTCAAAGCAATCAGTAATGAAGAGGGACACTGCACGACTATATAACCGATGATTTACAATGGTATGAAGTCCTCAATCATCTGGATAGATTTGCCCATGACCATTCATCAATCCAACCACAGTCTATTAGTGTAGTCGGTACTGGTCCATGGTTTTGTCTTCCATGTCTCTTCTACAAAGATCAGAAAGCATGATTTATATTTCTTTGATGGAGAGGACGACGATAAGGAACAGAGTGTTGTGACGGCTTATTAGAAGAATACAACTCAGGTTCTGGTGTACTCTCAGGAGTAGAACAACTCGACATATCCACAATAATGTCATCGACAACAATATTCTCATATTTTGGCATGTTAGGAACAACCAAATCATCAATTTGTTCAGCAGTAGGTTTCTCATCAAACAAACCATTATGAACTTCACCTACAACAAATAAAACTTCCCTGGTCATAGCAAGGCCAGGTGTAGGCAAGGAGGCAACAACAATGTCATATCTAAGACCTGTGCTTGGTGACTTCATCTTAGGCATAATAGGAAAAACATTACCCTATCCATTTTTCTTAAGTCCTCCTCTAGTATAACCCATCTTGTTGAGTAGTCGGGACCCAATACCAGTAGTGTGTTTTTCAAATATGGGAGAAACAACATAATCATTAGTCTTAATGCATAAATCAACAACATCTTGCTTACAAATAGCATCAGGGGGTGGAGAAGAAATGGGCAAGCCTGACAACTCAACAACAACAGTCTTCTTACAAACAACTGGGCTACGATAAAATGTAGCAAGGGTGGAAGAAGGAATAGGTGAGCCCGACAGCTCAACATCAATCTTCTTCTCAACATTATTCTCAGCATTATGTAGTCGGCGAAATTCTTCTTTAAGGTTATGTTGGCAATCCTACAAGCCCTAAATAGTTTCAGCCTTCTCAGTTAGCTACACCGATATGGCATCCTAATCTTCTCACAGTGCATGACATTTGTCAAATATGCGGTTGTTATCTTCTCAAAGAGGAGCAACTTCTTCACAAAGCTCATCTACGAAGGCCTATAAATGGAAAACTTCATTTGCTAGTTGGGTATTGGATTCTTCCAATCTATAAATGTTTATTTTCAAGATAGCATTGCCTGTATGAGAAAGGGTTTTCATCTCCTTCACAAGATCATCGAAAAAATCTATTGTATTGCCAAAATCATCTACCAGATCCTGAAAAATGGTTTCCAGTGTTCATTCTAGGTCAACAACTTTCCTATATTTCTCATCAAACCATTGCAAAAGTCTGGTTTGAAAAAGGGAAGCCTCATATTCCAGCTGAGTATGGGTTGTCTCCAATCCATTCTCTAATCGTTGATTCTCAGTATGCAACTCTGCAACGACTTTCTGGAAGTCAGTGACCTCTATGCGAAGTCGATTATGATATTCTTCCAAGGAAATGGCATTTTTCTCACAAATCTCCTGCAATTTCTGAAGCACCATAACTTCATCTTTATCAAGAATTTCCATCGTCAATAGAGGGAAAGAGCCACGACAACAAGAAAACCTATAAATCATGGTTTGGATGGGAAGTTGACCACAACAATAAGTTGGGCTTCACTAGTCATGATTTACCAGTCAGTCTTCTGACCTTCTGACCTCCACGAAGTAATCAACCACAAACAAGTGGAAATGGGTTGTCTTCGAAGAGTAATTCGACCAAAGGAGGAAGTTGATCTAACACAAGGCCAAATGAATTTTTCACACTTGATGCTAAGGCAATCGATTAAAAAAAAAGAATGTACGTATCCACCCTCCAATTGATATTTGAAGCCACGAGAGAAATTACCAATCGGAAAACCCAAAGATTTGAGAACAAAATCGCACCAGTCAATCTCATTAAAAAAAAGGACATATCTCCAACCAAGTCAAATCATTGGTTAGTCGAACTCCCTTTTAGTTGAGAACAAATATAGTCGGTCTAAGGCAAGGGTTTCAATCCATGGTCAAGTCAACCAATGACATGATTCAAACGTGCACTAGTCGACCAATATCAGTCGAGTCAAGAGTGGTCCTTTGGCTGCGAGAGTGGACGAGCCAGTCAAAGAAACGATTTTAGTCGCTGTCGATTTGAGTGAGGCAAGGAAAAGGTCAATCTACCTTCATGTTGGGTTCATGAGTTGAGGTTTTAATCCACATATAAGTCAATCTACCTTCATGTTGGGTTCATGAGTCGAGCGAAAGGAAGTCGAAGGTCGATTCCAGGTCGAATGCCTCTCTTCCAGTCAACAAGCACCAAAACCCTTCTCCACCAGTCAAGTTGAAGACATTCGCAAGAGTTGGGGCATCATGCGAACAAGACATGTTGTTTACTAGTCGGATTTCAACTAGCTGAGTCAAGTAGATGACTCCACTTTCTCAGTCGACCGTCCAATCCTTAGTTGTGCCTTCTGGTCAAGCGAATTCATAATCAAAACCCTGGAACAAATATGCATAGCAACGATTACTACCAATGAGCAATTTCATGATGTATGCAATTGACAGATCTAGAGTCAATATTCTCCACATCGATGCACCAACACAACCCCAATCGTCTTTGACATCTAGGGTAGAACACACATGGAAAAAGAAAGGGTTTCCTTAGTCCGCATCAAACCATTATCTCATTCTCTGCAAACTCGGGATCAAATGACCATAGATTTTGATATCGTGTTGGGACAAGCATTTAACCACAAAGGAGAATGGAGAATCTGAGATTAATGGTGGTGTCTTAAGACACCATTGCACTGAAGCACAACACAAACGCTCCATGAGAGCGTAGAAATAACTCTCCCGATGATGATAAGCTAATCACAAGGATCATTTATAAATAGGTTATGGTCACGGACCAAACCAACAATCGCATGATGGAGTTGGTTTCACATGTCCATAAAATGTGGATCTGGGATCCTAAGTGGACATGGTCAACCATCAATTTAGTCGGTCGTTGGACCCAAAGAATTGGTCAACTTCCTTAACTAACAAGGTGAGGCTTACGATGGAACCCAATGTTCCAACATAAAGTTAATTTTGATGCTTGAATGATGATCCTTTGATGTTCGATGTTGCTCTTGGTTATGATTGGGATATTAATATGTATTTTGTGTTTTGATTTATTATAATTATGTGAATTCCTTAATCTCTTTACATTACTTGTGCTATGTGTAAGTATGTTTATTGATTTTGATTATAGATAATTACGAATATTAACTAGTTACATGCATAATTTAGTATAGGGTTAAATGACTATGATGATGTGGATGCCCTATTCTCCTTATAATGCTTATGCCAAGTGTGTGTGTGTGTGTGTGTGTGTGTGTGTGTGTGCGCGCGCGCGCACACACACACATGTATAGTCATGTATAGTCATATGTGTGTGTGTAAATTTTTCCAAGGAAAAAGTCTAGTAATTTTATTATATATAACAAAATTACAGAAGTAGATGCCAATGAGAATTCCAGGTGGCATTTTAGCCAACTTATACAACACCAATCCATTGGTCTCCATATAGATACAAAAATGAGGTCTGTGCAAAAATTCAAAAAATAGAAAGGTCTTATTTTTCATTAATCAACCTTTTACAAAATAGAAAGAGCAAATTAGAATTCAGTCCACCTTCATCAGTATTCATTAAAACCTGTTAAGACTTCAGGACACATAGAGTAGAAGTAGTAAAATGTGTTACATGATTTTAAAACCAAGATTCATGAAAATATTATGAGGAGTGATTTTGGAGAGTTTCCGTGATTTTCCAGGTTCCTTTTCCAATGCAAGATCAACTTTGGATAATCTCTACCTTTGTGTTCCTGCTCCCGTAGACATGTTCAAAGGTGATGTGAGTGAAATCATAAATTTTGTGCTTGACTTCTTGGAATAGAGGAAGTAAAGTGAAGTTTTTCAAATTGAAGACTCCATTCATCCATTGTATAACTGGGAGAGAATCCCCATAAATTTGTGGATAAGAAATGCCTTTTTCCCAAGCCAAGCATAGGGTGAGCTTGAGAGCTAACAACTCGCACAAATTATTGGTTTCATTTCCTATGCCTACCGAAAAGGAAATGTTGTGTTCCATTAAAATATGTAGGACACATATAGCTCCTCGTCATATAGGATTCCCTTGAGAGGCACCATAAAAAAGGCCCAGGGCATGTCCATATTTACTGAGTCATGGGGTATCCAGGCGAGAGAGTGAGAGTTTGAATGTTGAGGGAAGGCCAAGAGGATGTTTATGCTTTGCAAAGCACATTTTAGTGGGATTATCTCATTATCTTCAAACAAAAAGGTGTTCCTTTCTAACCAAACTCTCCAGGAGATGGTAAGAGGAAGGGCTTTGTAGTTTGTAGTTGCAGGGTTTGGAAACCAAGTCTTTGGAGCCCCATCTGTTGAATTTCCCTTCCAAGAATTTTTTAGCCCTATTACTCAATCTACTTCCTTCCATACCTCTTTAGAGTAGCTACATAAGACAAAGTAACAATTTGTTTCAAACTTTGTCTTACACGGGCAACATCTACCTGGGCCTTCAAAGCTTTTATTTTGGAGAATATCTTAGGTAAGGGATTTGTTGTTTAAGAGGAGCCACATGAATAGTTTTTCTTTTGCTGGGCATTTGAAATTCCAAAGCTTTTTCCACCACCAAACCCATGGATCTTCTCTATCCCCCTAAGAAAGAGCTTTGTATCCAATTTTTTACGCATAATTTCCAGTTGGATTTAGAGACCAAACGAGTTGATCCTCTTCCTCTATTATAGTCACAAAATATTCAAAGGTTTTGTGTGTAATTCTCCGATATAGTTGCATCTTCCTTTTTAAGGTCAATTTCTCTCTAAGATAACCAACACTGTTGACCTGTATCTTGATTCCAATGGGACATCTATCTTAAAGTATGGTAGCCTTTGCTTTCGAGCTCCTCGATTAAATGTTCTTGAAGTTTATAGGCTTCCTTGCATCCTATTCAATGGTCTAATCCTATGAGTACTTATTCTGATCTAAAAATGATGAAGACTTGTATTCTTGAAAATATTTGCAAGTTTTAATTCATGTGTTCAAATGAAAATGGATCAATTTTGCAAACACAACTTTTATGAAAATTCACATTTAAGATGCACATAAACAACAGCAAATAATAGAGAACAGAAAACACATAACACAACAAATGATAAAGGAGTTCACCCCTCTCTTGGGCTACATCTCCTGGTCCAGCTTCCAATGGATCTTTTGTATTATTTGCTCAAAGTGCTCAAATATGTGCTTTACAATGCTCAAAATGCCAAATAGATGGCTCCAATGGCTTCAGAACGTCCAAAAACCCCTAGCTGGGCTTTTTTGGCACCTCATTTGGCCAAAAATTGAAGAAGATAGGCTTCTTGGAAGTTCCCCTTCAAACTTGTTGTCTCTGGATCGCCAAAATGCACCCTTGCCTCCTCAACCTAGCCCCCATGCGCATTTATGTGTTAAAACTCAGCACCGGGCGCAATCGCACAGATGGTGCGAATTGTAGGAGGGTTACGCGCTAGCCCCTAACCGCCAACGCCCGTGGGCACATGGGCCACCACATGACCGCGCGCATATACAAACAGGGGTTAAGTTTTAAACCATATATATATATATATATATATATATATATATATATATATATATATATATATATATATATATATATATATATATATATATATATATATAACCACGGGCCAGGGCTTAGCCCCGGCCCAGACTTCGCCCCATTTCAAATTATTTCAAATTCAAATAATTTAAAACTCGTATATATGTTAAGAACTACATGCGGGCGCGCCGGTTGGGCGGCCCTTCCCAAGGATTTACCCTTGCCCGGAGGTCGCGAGGTCGAATTCGGCCAACAACATAAATTTTAAACCATTATCTAGGTGACATGTGGCGGCCATTGATTGGGCCACGTGTCGCCATCCCATTCGCCGCAAACAATCCACATCATACGCCAACTATCCACACGACTGCCTGCCACGTGTCGTACGACTCTGCCACATCAACATCTGTATGGACTGTACGGACTCTACGGACTGTAGAGTCAACACATTTTTTTTTGCCTGTTTGTCGATTTGAACAGAACGCGATATCTCTCTCATCCGACGTCTATTTGAACCCAAACGAGTTGTGTTGGGTTCATGACGACGAGGTCTACACTCCTGTTCGATTTGAAGCGATTCCGAGCACTTTGAATTTTGAGCAAAATTTGATCCCCTGGATCACACCTCCCCATTGGAAAGCGTTTGGACCTCCAAAAGACTATTTTCAGTCTATCTGAAGATGAGGGTATAGTTCCCTCACCTTTCCAACCTCAATCCACTTGGCTTTGCTTGGATTTGTGCCTTTAAGAACAACTCAAAGATATTCCACATTTCCTCATTTTGAAGTTCTCATTCTCCTGTCAAGGATTGTGTCTTCATGCAGTTTTGTAAGATATTCTAGGGAGAAATCATCTATAGAAGGAATTTGAACATGTTCTCCTTGATCGTCAATCAAAGGAGGCTCATATAATTTCAGATTCTCAACATTAACAACTGCATACATTTGCATATAAGGAGGCAAATCTAAACGGAAGGCATTGTTACCAATCTTGTCAAGAATCTTGAAAGGACCATATCGAATTGGTTTTAGTTTTTTACCTTCTTCTTTAAGCCTCTCCTTACTAATGTAAAGCCAAACTTCATCTCCAACTTGGAAACTATGATCAACACGATGCTTGTCATGTCTTGTCTTGTACTTAGCTTGACTCTTTTCCAACTGCTCTTGTACCATTTGATGTATCGACTAAATTTGTTCAATGAACTTTTCTGCCCTATCAATGTCATATTGACCATCAATAGCAATATCCTTCCCAAAGATAAAATCTAAAGGAGATTTGAGCAAATAGCCAAAACATGCTTCAAATGGCGATGTTTGAGTTGAAGAGTGCTTAGCTCGATTGTAAGCATGTTGAATGTAGTGTAAATGCTCATCCTAAAGTTTAGGATGCTTGTTGCAATAACCACGAAGAAGATGTACCACTGTTCTATTTACCACTTATGTCTGACCATTGGTTTGCGGATGAAAAGCTGTGCTCTTTTTCAGTTTGGTGTCCATGAGTGCCCATAAACTCGACCAAAAACTTCCAATAAATCAAGAATCTCGATAAAAAATAATGGATTTAGGCAATTCAAAATGTACCCAGACATTTTGAAAGAACATTTGTGTCATTTGCTCAGCTGTAACCTGCTTCTTACAAGGCATCAAAATACACATTTTGCTAAATCGATCAACCGCAACATAAAGATAATCATGATTTCGTTTAGACATAGGTAGACCTCCTACAAAGTCCATAGAAATACTTTCCCAAGGACGAGAAGGA
>ML780328.1:795834-813738 GCA_009831015.1 Picea engelmannii
ATATATATATATATATATATATATATATATATATATATATATATATATATATATATATATATATAACTACGGGCCAGGGCTTGGTCCCGGCCCGGACCACGCCCCATTTCAAATTATTTCAAATTCAAATAATTTAAAACTCGTATATATGTTAAGAACTACATGTGGGCGCACCGGTTGGGCGGCCCTTCCCAAGGCTTTACCCCTGCCCGGAGGTCGCAGGGTCGAATCCAACCAACATCATAAATTTTAAACCATTAGCCAGGTGACATGTGGCGGTCATTGATTGGGCCACGTGTCGCCATCCCATTCACCGCAAACAAGCCACGTCATACGCCAACTGTCCACACGACTGTCTGCCACGTGTCGTACGGCTCTACCACGTCAGCATCCGTACAGACTGTACAATCAACACATTTTTTTTTGCCTGTTTGTCGATTTGAACAGAACGTGATATCTCTCTCATCCGACATCCGTTTGAACCCAAACGAGTTGCGTTGGGTTCATGACGACGAGGTCTACGCTTCCGTTCGATTTGAAGTGATTCCGAGCACTTTGAATTTTGAGCAAAATTTGATCCCCTGGATCATATTCTCCCCTTCCAATTTTCTAGGATAACCAGTTTCCAATCAAGTGAAAGGAAGAAAGAATAACTTTCCAAATGATTGATGCATTTTGGAAAATTTTTGGAAGTTTTGCAAATCCAATCCACCATGGATTCTTGAAGGAATATTTGGCTTTTGTGGCTTGTGCCTAGAGACCTGTACCTAGTATGAGCCTCAAGAAATTATTAGTAGCAAGGGCCTTTGAGAATAAGAAGATGTTCTCTAGTCCCTGACCTCCCAAATATTTTGGGACAACTAACCTTTTCCAAGAGGCCAATACCATTTTTTTTCTTTCCTACTTCTTTGAACCAAGTGAAGCGAAAACATAATTGTCTTATTTTGTCCAGTATACCTTTCGGGATCCAAGATAGAGACATCTAATAAATTGAGATGGTTTCTAGAAATTCCTTAGCTAGGACCAATCTACCTCCACAAAATAACCAATGGTTATACCAGATGTTTACACTAGATGTTTACTTTTTTTCCAGTTTTGCTAGGAGCCATAGCCAGTCTCCTTTCTTGAATTGATTGGCTTTGAGATGAAATCCCATATATTTAATTCCAACATCGAAATCACATATGTGATAGGGAAATATCTAGGTGATTCAAACCTTTTCAATCTCTAAGAAACCCCAAAATAACATCTAGGATTTCACTATATTGATTTGCATCCCCATGGTTTCACAAAATAGATCCATGCTCTCATGAACCCTTTCTACCATGTTCCTTGAAACTTCACAAAACACAAGTATGGCATCAACAAAAAGAAGGTGAGTTGTATTAAAGTATGCACCCAAATTTGTACCTTTGAGACCTCCTTTTGCCGAGGCCACCTTTAATGATCTACTAAGCCCTTGGCTACCATAAGGAAGAGTAGTGGTGACAAGGGGACATCCTTGTCTAATTCCACATTCGGATTTCAAGAAAGGAGATGCATATCCATTAAGAAGAATGACAAAGGATGTTGATCTTATACAACTCAAGATCCAAGAAACAAAGGCATGACAAAAATCTAAATGTATGAGAATGAGTTTAAGATATAACTAGCTTACCTGGTCAAAAGACTTCGAGTAGTCAATCTTTAGAGTGAGGGATTTTTGGTTTCTGGTCTTGATTGAATGAATCCCTTCACGTGTCACTCCCATAGCTTCATGAATCTATCTTCCTTTCAGAAAACCAAATTTCTCCAAAGAAATATGACTTGAAAGGATACCTTTTAGCCTCTGGGCAACAATTTTGGAGATTATTTTGTAGATATAATTGTAGAGAGATATGGGTTTGAAGCTCTCAAATTGTGTAGGGTTATCGGTCTTGGAAATCAGAGCAGTTATGGTAGTGTTGAAAGATGCCAAGGTTTGACATGTAGTGCGAGAGTATTCTGCCACTTTCAGAAGATCTTCTTCGATGAATTCATAGCAACCTGAGAAGAATTCTATAGGAAGTTTATTTGGGCCCAGAATTTTGTCCTTTTGAAAGCTCAATAAGGTTTGAAGAAGTTATTCCTTTGTAAAATCAACCATTAGACCCTGATTATCCTCTTGATTAATAAAATATTAGAAAAAATATTGTTACCTTGAGGATTACTACAATAGTGGCTCTGGATTTCGTCTTAAAAAGAGTGATGAAGTAGTGCACCCCTCTCGATTCCATTTCAAAGAAGGTGGTTACCATAGATCCATCATCCTTATCTATCCCCCATACAATATTAATATTTTTTTCTACAGTTGGCAAAGCAGTGGATTTTTTTTGTATTTTCATCCCATGCTTGCAAATTACCCTGCTTTTGGTTCTCCATTCATTTTCTTTAACTGGTAGAATTTTACTCCACTTGTCCGCAAGCAACTTGATTTCATTTTTTTGGTCATTAGCAAGGAATCCATGGCCCTCTCTGTGGTAACATATTTCCTGTTGGGCTTCAATATTCACATGCAATTTCATAGCCTTCTTTCTCTTTTCCTTGGACCACTTGATGGAAACTTGTTTTGCTCTTTTCAAGTTTTGATGGAGCTTAATGGGAGCAAACTTTAGAGAGGAGTTGTTAAAGGGATTCCAACTCTCCTTAATTTTTTCCAAAAAAATCTCATCTAGTAACCATTCCAAATTCAATTTGAAAGGGATGGGGGGCTTGTCATGGAGAGAGGCCATTTCCAAAGGGACTAGATTGTGATATGAATCTCCCATAGTAGAGACCCATTATCAAAGATGGAGGTTTTCTTTGACTAAGGATTCATAAATCAATAAACAACCAATTCATTTTGCACCATGTGCCTCCCTCATTCTCGTATTTCTCCATGTGGGCAAGAGTTTTGCAGGAAATATATCTAGTAGACCAACATTCTCTAACTTAGCAATAAAGAATTATGCTAGTGGATCCACCTAGGTTGTGGGTCCCCAAATATACGAGGCAGACAAGGAGAAATTTAGATCACTCCCTAACACCACTAAACCGTTTTAAAGCCGATATTTTTGAAGGAGGGCCTCCTAATAATATTTTTGATCTAAGTAAGGGCCATAAATGTTTATGTATATGAGCTCCTTTGCCAATTCCAACAAATACAAAGAAATTCCAAGGCTAGAGGGAAAAGCCCAAGAGTTTCATAGGGATAGAGAGTCTTTTCTCCAACCAAATATTAGTCTCCAAAATCTACCTTGAACATCAATAAAGGAAAAGTTCCAATTTTTCAAGAGAGCGGACAATTTTTTTGACTACTTTGTCTCCCTCTGTCATAGTTTCTTATAAGAATAGGATTGAGGGATTGTGAGCATCCACCAATCTTTTTGCGGCTATTTTTTGGGGGGGAATTGGCCAGTCCCTGATAATTTAGAGAGAGGGCTATCGTTTGGTAACCTCCCCTAGGGAATTTACTCTAAGATCCCCAATCAAAGATCATTTCTTTCTAGTTCAAACTTCCGAGGTTGCTTGCTTTTGTGTCAAAGAAAGGTAGGATTTCCTCCCTCTCTGAGTAGGTTTTAATTATTTTTCTTCTAGTGTCCTTAGACCCCCTACTACTCCACTCGCAAAGTGGAAAGCTCCTCTAGCCCTGGATCAAAGGTTATATTTGGATGCTTCAATGGATTGGGTGTCCATATGAGGACTAGGGTCCACATAGAAATCAAAGGAGCTGACATAGATATTCAAAGAATATTTTTAATTAGATATAGGGTCTGATCCTTCAAAAGGGATAAGAGAAGGGGGCTAGGTAGAATTTATTCTTGAGAGGCTAGATAGAAAGTCCCCATGGAAGGGATTCCACTTGTGGATGCAGTTCCACCTCCCATGAACCGAAAACAAATTATTCTTATAATTTTGTAAAGGTACAGGGGAAGAAGTAGAAGTTGTCTTACCCAAATAATCTAGACTAAAGTTGGGTGGTTCTTGGAGATCTCAGAGCTTTCCAAACTAGTTCCTTGCTAGGGGTGAAACCAAATTGCTATGATTTGATGGGGCTTCCTCATTCTGCACTTGCTTTAAAGGTGATTGGGGCAGAACCTCAACTTCCTTATAATCCTTGCGAACCCATACTTTCTATCTGAGAGGAAGAGAGCAATCCTTCACTAGATGCCCTTAGTAGTGGCAACAACCACATTTAAAAGGGATTCCTTCATAGTCTATAGCTCGATTGTAAATTGTTGGCCCCTTTCTAATCTTGATAGACTCTACCAAACCTTTTGACTATTTCAGGTTGACCAAGATGCGGGCCATTGCCATATATCCTGAATTCTTGTAAGAATTGTCCACATCATTAAAAAATACCTAGAGCATTCCCTATTTATTTGAAGACATCATCCGATCAAAGAATTAGAGGTAAAATCGGGCACCTGACCTACACAGGGACAAAATCCATATGGGTAGACTTTGCATCAAATTCAATTTGCCATTTTTTCAAGAATAGGGCTTGGGATCCCCATATCCATCTAGCTTGTAAGATTTTATTTGCATCTTCTCTTATGCGGAGAATCCAAACCAACCATCCTTTAACGAGTATCATGCTGCACGAAGCATATCCAAGCAATCCTACAAAATTTTCTAAAGTCTAGGATTTTAGGGTTCTAGAGTTCATCCATTTGCTTGGGAATCTCCCTATAATGGTCAAGTCTTCATGTTCACAATTTCATGAAGTTTTATTCCTTCTCCGAATTCCAAGTTTATGGCTTCTTCTTTTCTTTTGACACATTTACGATGTTTTTTGGAGTTCCCCAAATCTTCTGATCTCGACCCTTCTTGGTTAGGGGACAAAGCTTTACAGATCGAGGCTCTACTCATCATTTCTCTAGACAACATACTTCCAATAAACCCATGTTCATCAATACCTCCCACTGATTCATTTGAACCCAAAGATAGAAAAAGTAAAATACCTTAAAACATATCAAGATGTGTTGCACCATCATCATTTGGAATGGGTAACAAATAACTATGAGGTGAGTGTGGTGGTTGGTTTGTGTCTGAACTCAATGAATAAGCACCCTGGTTCACCAAATCCTCTCATCCGTGTAATCAGTATTGCACTACCTTGGTTTGATGATGGCTTAATGAATCAATTGTGATAGAAACTGGGGAATTTAACCCCCATTGGGCCCACTTCAAATGGTCAAGTGTTTGCAAGATCACAAATAATATCCCTTGAATGGTTAGTGTGTCATCCTCCAACGGGTGGTCTCCAAACTGCTTGATCTAATGTGGAGGAAAATCAAGTTCATGGTACAACCCCACTTGTATGGACTAAATCTGATGTTCTTGCAATAGGTTGTCTGAGTAGTCGATGGCCTCATCCTCAGTAGAGCCAAGATTGCAATAGAGTCTCGGAGTTTGCAACAAAAGAAGAAGGCATGCAAAAAAACCCTAGTGAAACCCTAGTCGCATACTCGTTCGACCCAAACTCTAGATCGAGTATATATATATATATCCCACAGTAAGACCTATCACCGTAGTGATGATGTCAAGAGTTAGAGCTAGGCAAACTCTTCTTGGAAATTGGATCACCGAAGCTACAAACATATCATAACAGAATGAAACCCTCCAACGAAAGAGAAATTACACCATGAATATGCACAAGTCTAGTGCATGGATTTCATATTGATCTTCTTGCATATAGTCCAAACACACTAGAAATCACTACAACGTTGAAAGTAGATGGCGATTATGATAAACGTTCTCTATGTCTCCCATGACTAAAGGCAATGGAACTCCTACTCAACTCGCGGTTCTGTCGGCTCCTGGTGAGGGTGAACTGTTGATTTTGCAAGCTCCAAGTTTGAACGTTGGGTTCCTACAACCAATTTGAAGCACAACAACCCCATGTCTCTCAACAACTGGTTATAATGATTTTTTTATTCAACCAAATATATTTCTATTATTGATAGGAGATTATTGAAAATGTTAAATAACCACACTAAAATTGATTTCAAATTAAATATACAATCTATTGTTAATTAAAGGCATATACTTTTTTTTAATAATAATCATGATTAAGCACTAGGTGCCTTAGGTTATTTGAACGGTTATGTATGTACAAATTCTATCATGCTTATGTGGAATTGATTTCAAATTAAATATACAATGTATTGTTAATTAAAAGCATATATATATATTTTTAATAATAATCATGATTAAGCCCTAGGTTACTTGAGTAGTTATGGATGTTCTAACAAATTCTATCATACTTGTGTGGTTTTAGTAAAAAATACATGATGTCCTTTTATGAGATTGAGTTGACACAATGACATCATGCAATATGCTTAAGAGTATAAAGGCCCTGTGTTGGACAAGTCCACGTGTCAAACATATTTTTTATTAGGAAAAGAAGCACATACTCAACAATCTTCTCCATGATCTCTACGTCCACTGTAGGATATACGCATCTTTAAGTCAAATCCCTCCTTTTGCTCATTTGGAAGGTCCACCATTTGGAAAAAATATTGAAAAAAAGGTTCATATCACAGTTCTATAGATATATTAATTCCTCATCCAAGTGAAGGCCAACAGCTTTATTTTCTCCCTCCCCTTTTTATATCATTTTAACACTTACTTTCTTAGCCTAAAATTAGGGTTACCTAGAAAGACTTTCAAGCATTTGTTTTAACCTAAAAATGGCCTCTCATCATAGTTGAGATTCGTACCTTTGCTTGTGATTGCACTTCTAAATTCCAGGTTGTTCACAAAGATGGATGTTCCTCCATCTTCATTTTCACCTTTCATTATTTTATATAACATTATTCAATTTATTCATAAAAATGGTTTTGAAGATGGTTGGTAGTTGAGTTTTAAATAATAATATTTGATTTAAATTTGATTTTTAAATATATTTTGTAATTAATTAAGTTAATAGTTTTTAAAATAATATATTTGAAGAGTTTTAGTTTTGAAGGTTAACTTAATTAATTAATGTTATTGTTATTAAAATATTGTTGGTAATTTGACACGTTATATGAGGATTGATTTAAATTTATACATATTAACTACACTAAGTTTACACTACTTGTTTGACACGTTATATGAGGATTGATTTAAATTTATACATGTTAACTACACTAAGTTTACACTACTTGTTTTACACTAGAAATTAACTACACTAAGTTTACACTACTTGTTTTACACTAGAAATTAACTACACTAAGTTTACACTACTTGTTTTACACTAGAAATGATTGAGAATTTTCCAAAAAATTATTTACAAAGAAAAACATATTTCAAGAATTTTGATCATATTAATATAATGGTTGATTCACTAGGGAGTGAGTATTTTTGTTTACTAGATTTCATTTTTCTTATGTTTGGAGAAGTGTAATTGGGATTTATATTGCTCGATTTTTGTCAATCTCCTTTAAAATCTGACAAACTCAACGCCGTTGAAATTTTGAAATTTGTTGTTCAAATAGTGATTTCATCCAGTCAATTGAGAGACCTCATTATATCCCAAGATTGCAATTTCATTTGTGTGAGATCATAGTTTTACGTTGCAAGGATTTTTGTAGGTATTTTCTCTCTTTATTTGTCTTAGAAAAGATGTGAAAAAGAGATGTAGTTGGAATGCTCCTTATTCCATTTGTTTGGATTGTGTTGATTTTTTTTTCTTTTTCTCCAAAGGTGGCAAAACCTATCATAACTCATTTGTCAATCGGTAATGAGGACGACTGTTACCAGCTACTATTCGCTAATGCAAGTTGGTTCGTCATCGTTATTCAAGGAAAGCCACACCACTTGAAATAACTCGCTAGTAGTCTGTAAGGGGGTAGATTTTCGCTCATGATGGATGCCTCTGGGTCTTGGGCCATTAATCTGTTTCCTTACGTCCTAGGAAGACAAACTCTTAGTAAATGAGATTTTTTTTTAGGTCTTACTTCATGAACAAAAGATGGTTCCAACCTAGATAATATCTACAAAAAAGCTAGTTTTCCTTGTGGTCATCACGAGACTACTTATAACGGGGTCATGCCTTTTCTAATTTTTCTAATAGTGATAATAAATAACAATAATTTAATTTTAAGGTCACAACATAGCCAAACACCAAATTAGTGTATGAGAACCCGTTGTTTATGGGACAAGATACCCTCTTCGTGCAATGATACAGAGGTGTACCTACCCCTTCTGAATTTGAATTGATAACCTCCTAAAAAAAATACAACTTTCAATTTAACTTCTTACATTAAAAACCTTTTAACAACTTTATATTTTAAAATCTTTTTTATAACTTAATAATAATTTAATTCGAAATCACAACTTAGCAACTTAGAATTAATGTAAAAGGACTTTAGAGTTTTGTCCAAAACTTTTTTTTAGGGGAAAGATCATTTCATAGAGAATCGCTTCTTTCACATTGGAGGACGAAGCACCACCTTTGGGAAAGAAAAGATGGAGCGTCGGCTTCCTCTCTCCCACCCTATAACTAAGCAATTGGGTTTCACTAGAATCCATAGATAGATGTGTGTTCTTGCGAGAGAGGAAGGGCTAGCGAGCATCGGAGGAGGAAGAAGATGAAGCTCGCAGGGTTGAAAACAGTGTCCAACGCGCATGGAGAATCGATATGGGCGGTGACTTGGGCTCCTGCCACCGCCTCAAGGCCCGCTAAACTGCTTAGCGGATCACTGGACGAGAGCGTGAAGATATGGAGTGGCGATGAATTGGAAGAAGAGGCCACCAACACTGGCCATTCCCTCGGAGTGGTGGCGGTGGCCGCCCATCCTACGGTCGCAATTGCCGCTTCCACTTCCCTCGACAGCTTCGTCCGCGTCTTCGATGTCGACACCAACGTCACCGTTTCTACGCTTGAGTCCCCCCCTTCAGAAGCCTGGAACATGCGGTTCCATCCCAAGGTACCCTCCCTTTATTTGCTCTTTCTAATATTTTTCATCAGATGGTTCTTCATGAATATTTTTCATCAGATGGTTCTTGATGAGTAATTGCCCAAGAGAAATCCTTGATTTTGTTTATTTCAGTCACTGATTGCCCGATCCCTTCTAATAGTTTGGATTGCGTCCATTGATTTTGGGGTTTAGGGTTGATATATTGTATTGAGTAGCTCAATTTTATACATGGGTGTTTTTGTCTGTCTAGGTTTGCAAGCGCGCCCAGCCAAAACCTTGTTTTTAGCCTCTGTACGGACTCTATCTTGTCCAAAGACAGTTTTGCAAACTTTTACCCCGTTTTTTTAGTTGTAGCTGTGAGATTTGAACCTAAATGCCCTGGTGGGGGATGTGCAATACACATGGATATTCATGCCGAGTTATATCTTTTTGCGGACATGCAGAATGGAATTACCATGACTATTTTTTTGGAGGTGCTTCGATAAATGTGTCCCGAGGGCTTGCACTTCACAGAGCAGACTTATTTTTGTTGATGTGCCAGGCTTGAGTGGTAAGAATTCCACCAAAGTTGCCCAGGACTAGCACCCAGACTCATCCCTTTGAAACTGGGGAAGATTACAGTGAGAATGGAATCCTGGTGGATGGCTTAACACCACCCCATCAGCCTCAGTTGTGAGCCACTGCTCTGTTGGCCTCTAGGACTATTTTCAGACCCAGAACATTGCATTTTGCTGTTAAACAGAAACCCACATCAATAAAGAGTGATTCTAAGAATTTCTATATTTCAAATACAGAACAAAAATGTTTTACCCGAAAAAGCAATGTGTTGTGATTAGACTGAATCCATATATTCTAAAATGAATTTATGTGGTAGAGCTAGATCATATTCTCAGTCTTTGAGCACGGATCAAGGTTTGCAAACATCAAAGTTAAAAGCTGTTATTGTGGCACGAATATGAGCCCAGTTTATCATAGAGTCTGATTCCACATTGTGTATCTCTCTCTCTCATAAAATGCTTCATATTTCTATTAAAATACAAAAGATATACATGCATTTTACACTATAAAGTGCTGTAAGACAGTCACCACAAGCTACAAGTCACAAGGCAAAAAGCTTGTCCAATCGAAATCGGCCACACAGGGCCACCGAAATTAATGTGTCATAAAGTGCTGTAGTACCCAAAGAAGTCATCTCGCCATAGTAAGTAGACTGATCAAGACACTTAAGGAATTAAATCCACGTTAGGAGGAGGGTCTTTGTCCTCAAGAGGAGGTCCCCATTTGTCAGCGGCGAGTTTAAGATCAATCACTATGGGCTCCCATCTGTCATTGCTTTGCACGAGTTCTTTTGAGTGATCTGGTCGGAGATGGCCAAAGGCATAGTTGGAAATTTGTTAAACAGAAGGACCTCATGAGTTCATGTTGGGGGCTAGCTTCTTCGCCTCTCTCGACACTCTCTTACAGCTCAGCCTGTTTTATGTTGGTACCATCAACCTCTTGATGCTTGGGAGTTTGCAGAGTGGGTAGGAGGTTGTCCTTCAGGAGGCACCTTGCTCATGGTGCATGTCATGCTTTCAAGTAGTCCATAAGCTTGAGTAGGTGGGCCACTTCCATCTCCCCCTTCCATATTTGAACTAGTATATGTAGGTCACCATGAATTAGGGACCAATCCAAACAAGGCTATTTGGGCTCTAATTTCCACTTCTAGATGTATTTCATTCAATAGAGCTATGCCTTTTCTTTAGACTCGAATCTCTAGATTTTATTAAGCTTAAACTTGTATTTCATTCAATAGATGTATTTCATTCAATAGAGCTATGCCTTTTCTAAAGGCCAAGCGTATTTGGGACCAACATTGGAATCTTTTCTAGAAAATTTTTGTTTGTAAGATTAAGTTTGAATTTTGCTTTCAAGATTTCCCGGTTTTTCCAATCTTTGGATTGTCTATGTAGCTAATTATTAAAATAAAACCTTCAATTTTAACTATGTAGCTAATTATTAAAATAAAACCTACCTCGAACTCAAAGAGAACCATGCATTTATTTTTTTGAAATATCTATTATTATTCTTAGGAGAGAGCGAGAGCGTCCTTCATCTTCAAGAGATGCATGCTCGTGTTCCTTATCAATTCCTCCTTGTTTAGGGAGAAATTGTCCCCACTTTCTTAGTAAGATGATGAAACTTTGCTTGAAATGCTAACTAAGAGAACTATTTTGCTTGGGTAGGCAATTGTCACTATTGTCTCGTGGAGCAAGTGCACACATCTAGCATCGTATCGTGGAGCAAGTGCACACATCTAGCGTCCACTTCCTTCTTCCAACTAGGATAGTTCATATTAAGTTATTCGCATGATTACATTGTGATTGCCTAGTTCCAAGCGATGAACATTAGTGCCAATTTGCTGTAGAATAGTATGGGGAATGTAACACAAAGACTCGAGCTTATGATGGCACTTGCCCTTGAACCATTGTTTGTCCAAGTGGAGCTAGACGCGGTCACCTACCTAAAACTGCATCGGTAGGTGATGACTATCATGGAGAGTTTTATAGTGTGCTTGAGAGGCTTCCAAAGATACAAAAAAGGATGAGTGTGCTTTGCCAACTTGTGAATCTTTGCCAACTATTGAACAAAAAAGGATGCACTTTCATGTTCCTTATGCTAATGTTGTGTGGTAGTGTTTGGCAAAGTGACGAGAACCTCATAGGGAGCGAGTCGTTGATAGCCATAACATGCATCAAAAAGAGAGTCTCGTAGAAACATTGATTGCTCTACTGTGGTTATGTTGAAGGATATGTGTTGTGAGAAATCTTACCCTGTAGAGATGTTAAGCTCCCCTTAGTCGGGTTTTCTTCGACTAAGACAGAATAGAGCAAGTGGACACTAACATCCCTTTCTTTTGTCTATCCATACACATGAAAATGAGAAGAAGGAAAAAGAGATAAGAGTACACCTTTTTCGAAGGTTTTCCTCACTGCTCCTTGTTGCTCCAGCGTTGGATCTAGTCCTAGCTCGATCATGATCTCCCTGCACTTAGACAAAACGATCTTCCTCTTCTACTACTTGCACAAAGTTAGATGAAAGCAAATCTAACTAAATGAAACAAGCATAAACATTTATATGTAAACTAAATGAGGTAGAAGTATGGGAATAGGCCAAGCTTATATTCATGAGAAACAAAGGATAACACTTACAATCACTTGATGTTGAGCAAGCTTCCTTCAATGCTCCTCCTATCCAGCCCCTTTTGTGCACTGCCATAATTCTATTGAACTATCTCTGAATGTCATAAGAACAAAGGTTTGATACTTTTCACAATTCTCCCCTTTTACCCTTGAGTGGCCTCCTTATATAACAAATGAAGGCTCAACCACCATGGAGTATTTTAGGAGTATGGTTGAGGATATGGCTCAAGTAATTAGGATTTTCAACCTAGGATCAAGTAGATAGATAGGACTCGAATCCCTTTAACCCAAACAAACTCCAACCTCCCGGAACCTTCCCTCCAAAAAAGGTGGAATTGGTTGTAACCAAACTGACGCTCCCCAAAGGTTTAGCACAAAGCGTCACCGATGCTCCCCCACAGTTAAGTAGGGAGTGTCACCACGGGACTGACTCAAGGTATATGGGCAGGGGGCGTCAGTCCTAAAAAATGGTCAAAAACTCAAGGTAAAAAATGTTTTTTCGACCTTCAAATGATGAGTTATCTTCACCAATTTGTCTAGGGAACATAACCAACACTGCCTCATTATGATAGAGTGTATTTCGGCCTCCATATGATGGGTTTTCTCCCCTAATTTGTCTAGGGAACATGACCAACACTTCCACATGATGATAGAGTTGCGACATTCAATTACGACGCTTAGTAGAATATAAGTGTGACACTTAGGAATGTGGCAAATCGACACCTACATAAGTGATACTTAAATGCAACACTTAGTAGTGTGGAAATTTGATGTGTAATGACATGGAGGTAAGAGTCCCATTGTTTATTTCAGGTGTAATAGATGCAAAGTGCATGGACCAGATTTTGATTGATCACTTCAGTCAACCCCTCATTTTGGGGGTGGAATGTTGTAGAAAATGGAGTTGACAACCGTATAAGTGCCAAGCGTTTTCCAGAATGTGTCAAGGAAACTAGCATCCCGATTTGAGACGATGTTGAGGGGCAAACCAAAATGGGACAAGACATGAGAGAAAGAAAGTTCAACGGTTTGGCATGCAAAGGTAGTTTTTGTAAAGGAATAAAAAGCGTTGACTTGGAGAGTTGATAGACTACTACCAAAATGCAATTGTTTTTCACGAGTGTCATGGGTAAACCACTCAATCCATAGAAATATACTCACAGTCATGAAGGGATGGGCAAGGGTTGATAAAGTCCTTGTTTGTGCATGGTTGGATTACTGGTGCTACAGAGAGGGTATTGATGAAGGAAAGATGCAATCTGGTGTCGCATGGATGGCAAGAAGAAATGTTGTTGTAGATGTTGGAAGGTTTTAAGCTTACCAAAATGACTGCTATAGGGAAAAACATGTGCCTTGCGAATGAACTCGAAACAATCTGGTGTTTGGGGCACAAAGAGGTGGTTGAGGTGGTATGGTCACCCATCTCGAATGGAGTAATCGAAAAAAGGAGTCCAATTGACTTTTGTGAGATGTCGAATTGCTTGCCAAATGGGACCAAAGAATGAATCTAATGGGATGTCGAATTGCTTGCCACCCAATTGGAACTGCCCTTTTTGTACTTCGAGTAGGAAGCCGATTTGAGCTTGGTGTTTGTCAATGTCTCCAAATGATAAGCCATAGGGTGGCCTCCCTAACTAAGAACAACACCAATGGAAAAATGTGAAGCATCGGTTTTAATCTCAAAGGGATACTATAGGTCAAGGATGTGCTAAACCGAATCAGAACACAAGGCGTCCTTCTACGTTTGAAATTTCTTCGTCGTTGCCTCGTTTCATATGAAGACTAGTTGATTGGACAATTGATTCAAAGGGTGTGCTAGGTGTGAAAAATGTGAGATGAATTGACGATAAAAATTTAGGCCACCCAAAAAAAGCTCTTCAAGGTAGCATTACAAATGTCAACCTGATCGTTTCCAAAATCGAGATATTAAAATGAAGTCTACACAAAGAAAGATTTCTTTCGTTTAACCTGCAATTTATGAATGCATAGCAGTTATAGCACCAAGTGCACAAGTAGTTACTGTTTGTCCCATCTCTTACTAAAATTGAGAATATCATCCAAATAAATCACAACAAAATAGCCTAGGTACAGGCAAAAAATGTCATTAATCAACCTCATAAAGTTAGCAGGGGTGTTAGTGAATCCAAAGGGCATTACAATCACTCGAATAAGCCATACTTCGTTTTGAAGGTAGTCTTCCAAGTATCATTGGAAGCCATGTGAACTTTGTGATAACCTACAGTTAGGTAGGTCCAAATTGGTAGAGAATTGAGCACCATGGAGGTGGTCTAGGAGATCATCAATATGGGGTAAAGGATAACGATTTTCGATAGTGGCTTTATTGAGAGCACAATAATCGGTAACCAAACGCCATTCGTTAGTGTCTTTCTTAGGAACGATGAATGCTAGAGAACCACAAGGTGATGAGATGGGTTGAATATGACCAATTTCGAGAGATTGCAATTGATGTTTGAGTTCAATGGCTTCACAAGGAGTGAGGCAGTAGGTTGGAGCATTTGGAAGAGACACTCCATGAAGTAAATCAATTGTGTGTTGGATAGTGTTAATAGGAGGTAGGCCCACAGGAGGGTGTGAATCATTGTTTGGTTTAACTGGGTGTGTAGAGGATGGGTGTGAATAATTGTCTGTTTTAACAAGCCACACCACTTAGAGTTAGAAGCATTTAGTCAAGTGCTATTTGAAAGAACGAGGGAGGGGTAACTGTAGAAGATGTGAGCTCATATGTTTTGTTGTCTTCAAAAAGTTTGTAGGAGTTACTTTGGGCGTCAGATAAGGCATTACGTTGGTGTCAATAAGGGATACCTAGAAGTAGATCAACGCATTCCAGTGAAGAAACATCATACTTGACTGTGTCCTAAAAAGGGCCAACGACAAATGTAATAGCACGACGTTTAGTGATAAGCAAACATGGCTCGTCATTCTATACACACCCTAGATGATAAGGAGAGGGATGGTCAGTGGTGGGAAGGTTGAGCCAATTGAGTAATTCTTGAGACAAGGTTTTTAAGAATGCAATTGTCCATGATCTTAGTGGCGGTTTGTGTTTTTATCCAACAATTGTGTGTGAAGAGAAGATATGTAGGATGTTCGGTTGAGGCTTTAATTATTGACAACAATTTAGGACTGGGATTTGTAGGATTTGGGAGAGCAACGACCTTAAATTCCATAGGAGGTGGAGATGAGAAGGGCTAGTTGATAGGGTTAGTAGTATGTGGTTGAACATACATTTCTTAGCAACATTTTGGCATTGGAGGAATCAATACTCTTCAGAGGAGTGGGATGGCACCTCATGTTAGTGGCACCAACGCCCAGATCTAAGAGAGGAATGCAAACTAGGAGAAAGAAAGGCTATGACTTGTGGTGAGGAAGGATTTGGGTGTGGAGCAAAACAACTGGGGGAAGCCATGTGAGGATGTTTTCCATGTTTACACTCAACAACAAGGGCACAAATGGAGGCTTGGTCAAGAGAAGTGCTCCAAAATAAGGTTAGCTCATGTCTAAAAATTGCTAACAATTTAGAATTGCATTTTAAAATAAATACCTCGTCAGATTTGTAGATGTTAGTTGAATTTGGAGCTTGGTAAAGGTGTCAATGTATTGCTATACAGATTGCCTTGGGGCCAAGTGAAGCTGCAACCCTTAACACATAAGGGGGGGATAAAATTGTCGACAAAGAGCTAGACATAAATCATCTCACATCTTGATCTATGTGAAGGGTGGAACTGGGTGTGGAGCTATTGGACTAGGCAAAATTTAGTTCGATGTATATCTCGAGAGCTTTAGATTGGGCCTCCCACCAAGTCTATGCAATGCCTTCCAGTTGTAACCCAACAATTTGGTGTAGATCCATACATGTTTTCAAACATGTAGTGAGATTGTGTATCCAAGAGTCTAGCAACTCACCCTGCATTTGCTCGCCATATTTTGGTAGAGAGAAGTGAGTGTCTAATTGGAAGGGAGAGGAGGAAAGTCGAGGTTGTAAAATGACAATCTCCTTGAAGGAAATAATGATCTCCTTTGCCAAGCTAGTGTTGGGGGCCTCATATTCTTTAGAAGACAGATTCCTATATGGAGGCATGCTTCTTAGAAAAGATAAAGCTAGCAAAGAAGAATGAAGCTAGAGCAAGAGAGGACAAAACTTTGTGTGCTGGGTGGGAGAGTGTAACTCCAGATAACTAGCAAGAGCAAGAAAAGGAGATCTGGGTGAGAGGGTGGACCTTTGAGGAACTAGATCAAGGAAATAAGGATCTGTTGGGTGGGAGGGTAGACCTCCAAGAAACCAAACTATTGCAGATGAAGTGGGGCTGGGTAGGCATTGAGCCAATAAACCAAAATAGATGCCAAAGGACTACGGTGGGCGTCTTGAACCAAGAAACTAGATTTGTAGAAAAGATAGGCCTAAATCCACTACTTACTAGAGAGTGCATAGCAAAACATTGTAGAAAAAGGTACTTGACAAGATAGAATGCGGACAATAATAGGAACCAAGGAAGAGTGCTTATCCTTCATTGTTCAAGTGAATTACTTATAAATTGTTAAAAAATGATCCCTCTTTGTTTATTATTAAAGTCGTTTTTAACTATCTAACAAATTATTGAAATAAAACTTGTACTAAACTTGAAGAGGGCTTTGCATTTATTTATTTGAGATGTCTACTATTATTCCTAGGAGAGAGCATCCTTCATTTTCTAGAGATGTGCGCCTATTTTCCATATCAATGTGTCTAACATCTCCTTTTTTAGAAAAACCATATACTAAAAAATTTCAACATCACATCTTCAATGTTTTCCATGATCTCTACTTCAATTGTAGGATATAAGAATCTTTAAGGTCCACCATTAGAGTGGATTGATATGGAAAAAAAATATTGGTTAAAGGTTCATATTACTATTCTAAAGATATATTGATTCCTCATCCAAGTGATGGCTTCCAACTTTCTTCCCTCTTTCGCCTTTTTATATCTATTTCAACACTTACTTTCTTGGCCTAAAATTATGGTAGCTTACAAAGGCTTTCAAGCATTTATTTTAAGATTCATACCTTTGCTTTGATTGTACTTCTAAATCCTAGGTTGCTCACACACATAGATGCTCCTCATTCTTTCTTCTCACTTCTCATACAATGCATTTCTCATTATTTCATTTTTATGTGAGAATTGTTTTGTAGATGGTTGTTGATTGGGGTTTAATTGACAATAGATAGGCATAATTTATTGTATTTGGTTAAAATTTGATTTTCAATATATTTTGTAATTAATTAACTTGTAAGTATTTAAAATAACACATTTCAAGAGTTCTGATCTATGTTGCATTGGTTTTCGGGACGGGGGAACGGCGGGGACGGGGGGACGCGTCCTCGGGACGGCTAGAGCGCACCCCCAAATTTTTCAGGGGACGGCGGGTTGGGGACGACAATAATATATATATATATATATATAAATATTAAAATTCACCATAAACATTTGTAGTTGCTTCAAGCTTGTAAGCACAACAAGCTATACCATACAGTTTTATGCACAACCCTTACACTTGCCAATACTAAAAAAGCTCGAGCAATTTAAAAAAGAGCCAAGTGACATTTCATTATTGGCTACTAGACAAGAGCAAAATGCAGTTTAGCTTTAGGAAACTTAAGTGAGAAATGTTTCTATAACAGTTTTTCTTACTCATATTTCTTGTTAATGACAATTATGTTAAAACATAAAAGGCATTCCCTTATCAATAGGTTTTGCAGATTTTTATGGTTGTGTTGAAAACCACTATAAAACACTTTGGTTCTATAAAGAGATTAGATTC
>ML780328.1:813788-851000 GCA_009831015.1 Picea engelmannii
ACTTTTACAACAGATTTAGATTCAATGCAATACAAAAATAATGGATGGGAAAAATGATCTTATTGTCCAATCATCAATTTCCATGATTTTCAAGACTGAAGATATATGCTCGAAATATCCCCAAAATCTGCCCAAAAAAATCCCTGAAATCTACCTAGAACATCCTCAAAATCTGTCCGGAACGTCTTGGGGACGGCCAGCAAGTCCCCGAGTCCCCAACGGAGTCCCCAACAATTTGGGTAAGTTTCCTAAGGGTCCCCAAGTCCCCGGAACGCGGGGACGGCGGGTACGCGGGTTTTTTTGAGGGGGACGGGTCCCCGTGCAACATAGGTTCTGATCCTACAGATATAATGGTTGATTGATTGCAGGGTGAGTATGCTTGTTTACTTGACTCCCTTTTTCTTACAATTTGAGTAGTGTAGTTGGGACTCATATTGCTCCATTTCTATCTATATCCCCTAGAATTCAACAAACCCAATATCAATGAAATCATGAAATTCATTGTTCAAATCACGATTTTACCATCCCAGTCAATTGAGAGACCCCATTATACTTTGAGATTATAGTTTCATGTTATAAGGATTTTTGTGGGTGAACTGATCAATACATTACAAGAATTAAACCTGTGACAGGAAGAGGGTATTTGTGCCTAGGAAGAGGCCCCCATCCTCTAGTCGTGGGATTAGGATCAACCACTATTGGCTCGCATTTGCCATTGCCCTTGTTTGGGTTCTTTAGGGCTCTTTGGTTCAGAGATGGTGAGAGGAACAATAGGAAACTTGTTAAACTGAGTGATCTTTGGAGTTCTTGTTGGGTGTAGACTCCTTTGCCTCTGTTGATGCTCTCTTACAACTTGTCCTATTCTCTGTTGGCGGCGTTGACCACTTGAAGCTAGAGAGTGTGTAAAGTGGGCATGACACTGCCCCTTCAAGAGGCACCCTACTTATAGTGGATGGTGCACTTGGCCAGTCATCCATAAGCTCACATAGATGGGCTACTTGCATCTCCACCTTCTTTGTATGGACGTGGATCTACAGAAGTAGATGGGAACATATTAGAGACCCCTCTTGCAAAGTAAAAATACTATTGTGCTAAAAAATGGTGAATAAACATTCATTTCTTGCTTTCCAGATATGATATAGTATGTTGATTCTAATCCAGTACCATGCTACATGAAAATGTACAGTCCAAGGGAGAGAATCTCCCAATTGGGTAGCTTAGATGGGAGCAACGACTGACAAAGCTTATAAGTGCATGCCTTGGTTGATTGATCATATTTATACAACCATAATAGGTGCTTCGAGGTTTCATTCTTGCAACACAGTGGGCACTGAGGGTACAAAATTCCTGGATACTTTGAGTGTGTTTCCCAATGCATAGGCCACCATGAATTAGGGATCAAGCAAAACAAGGCGTTTTGGGCTCTAAGTGCTACTTCTAGATGGATTTTAGTTGATAGAGCCATGTCTTATCCTTAGATTTGATTCTCTAGATTTTATTAAGGTTGCTTGCAAGCCCAAGGTTGTTAGAAACCCATTTATACCCATTGGTCAACTTGTACTTCAAAAAAACATTTCTTTGTTTCCATCACCTATCTATCTACCATGTTTGCAACCCTGGAATTCCATGCTTAAGGAAGAGGTTATTTAGGACCAAACTCAGATTCTTTTGTAGAATAATTTTGTTTGCGAGATTAACCTAAATTTCACTTTTAAGGTTTCCTGATTCTTCCCATCTTTGGATTGATTGTCATAGAGGTCGTTCAAGACTTGAATCCCTTTCTTGTATAGCCTCTTGGTTAGGAACCATGAGTTTTGGCAAGCAACTTTCCCTCATGAAGAAGTTAAGAACTACTTGGGACCACCATAGATAGTGCTTAGTGAAAGAAAGCCCAACTTTCAATGAGTCACTTTTTTATACCAATTTGTGCTTGATGGCATCTTCGGTTTTCCAAATGCTTTTGGTTACAAAGGTTCCCTTCACTGGAATGTAAGTTGAAGTGATCAACAGGGTTTGCAGATTTAGGTTGCTCCATATCTTGTTGGCCAAGCGGGGCTCCTAAGGTGATGCAATTTCTGAGTATTCTCTTCCATGCCCCATTTAGTGCAAAGAGCCCGGGCTTGTGTTTGGGTGGCCATAACACCTAGACCTCATTTCACTTTTGGGGTACCACAGAGGCTCCAATTAACTTTATGAAAACCTTGGCTCCATTAGAGTTAGGCCATAGAAAATTTTTGAGGGGCTTTTCTAACTTAGCATAGGCATGGGTAGAGGGAACCCAACATGATGAGTAATATACACAGGTAGCAACTAGTGCTTTGGTGTAGATTTCGAACTTGCTTGCACGGGAGGAGGGCTTCATGCTTCCCATAGCTCCTCCAGGAGATTTTGAAGGTGAAGGGGATCCCAAGCAATTTGAACACTTGGCCATGATGTGACCAAGGCCACCCTTGGCCTAGCAGCAAATCACGGACAAAATTTTGATTCTGTGATGTTTACTAGTTGACTGTTATTTGGACCTGAGAGAGGAATACCTTCGAGGAGGCCTTGTGCTATGGTGCTGCAGATGAGATAGCCTAGGGCTTCATTAGCCATTACATAGAGGGTTGAGGCTAGTGGGCAACCTTGTTAGGTTGACTAGTAGAGCCCCATCTCTTGAAACGTAGCTTGATTGATAGAAAGACATGCCATGTCCTCTCGAAATAAAGTTTCCTCCGTCTTAACAAAAAAGGGGCCGAATCAAGCGCTTTAAGCATGGCAAGGATGAATTACCATTCAACTTTGTCATAGGATTTTTCAAAATTGATCTAGAGGCATCTAGAGGCCTTGGTTTCATCCTGTTCTCTCTTTTTGTGTGTCTGTATGTATTTAAATTTTATTTATTTATTTTTTCCAAGGAAAACCTCGTGGGATCCCCCCCTCATACCTGGAATATCTGGATGGAGGGTGGCTCAACGGCCAACAACTAGACTAGATCTATATTATCAAAGGCCTTAATTAGGCACATGCACTCTGGACATGGATACTACTGTTCCATTATTTAGATGTATAATGCTTTTTTCACCCATATTTGTCCGTCTTGTTAGGCTGCAAGTTGGGCAAGTAAGAAGAGAGTTGACATGTTTTCTAATTCTCTAGACCCTATATAGTTTGTCTGAGCAGAGTGTTAAGTAACCACAGAGATAGAACGAGGTTTTGAGTGTTTGGGAATACTCAATAAAAATGATTAGGAAAACATGTCATAGAGGGAGAAATGGCATTTAGAAATGCACGAGGACATGATGTAAAACCAAATGGGTTGCGGGATGGAGGACTAGCAATATGCACCCATTAGCAAACATGAAGCATAAGCAGGAATACCAGCATTAACAAAATTTACAACGATGCAGGAAATCCAATGATCAAAAGAAAAACATAGTAGCACGAGAAAGCATTGACTAGGTCATCTACTTTCCAGTATAATGTTTGATGTTCATTGTTATCTATATGTGTTTTCCACCTTGTATGTGTTTTTTTTTCAATTCTCATGCCTAAGGTAGCATGAACATAGGCCATTTTAGGCATAATTTCCAAGTAATGATGACACGTGGCATCCTTCTTGCTGTGGGTTTGATATGTCTGAATTGAAATTGGCATTGAAATTTTAATAATGTCCATGAATGGCCAAAATAGATCATTGTTGCATGAGAGTTCATCATGCACTACTAACTGAGTACTTTTTTGTTGAGCATTCTAAAAGAGGGGAGCTGCCTGAGTTTACATCATAGTTACCATATACAGTTTCAGATTTGGATTCAGATTTGATACGATTTGGAAAAATATCATATTGAAAAATTCAAATTCGAAAGTATACATCTTGTTAAACGAAAAAAACTTGCAAATAATGTGGATATAACAATTTATCAGTGCAAAAATAACTTTACAACAAAGTTTTTTTAATCTTATACATAATTCCTAAATGCATCTGAACTAGAGTAGGAGACTTTGGCAGGGCTTGAACCCTGGTTGTTCAGATTGGTTTTGTTGTGGGATCCAGTAGTTGGGACCTTGATGGTCAAGGGAACTATCTGTGAAGTAAGTGGAGGAATCACAATGCCGACAGCTGACAATGATAGAAAAATTAATTAAAATTGGCATCTAAACATTTCAAGTGGATTTATACTAGCACAGCCGACTCGTGGCTGGAGCCGAAAGGTATCGGCAACTGAAACGCCGTCGTGCTAGTTGAAACGACGCCCAGCTTCCACTGCATCCAGCTACCACTGCCTCCAGCTATAAACGCTTAATCTCAAGGAACGTGGCAATGCAAAGTTTTATACATATTAATTTTTCTTAATCAGTTAACCTGTCAGTCAATGGTTAGAGAAGTAATTTCTTAATCATATTAAGTAAATGTGAAAAAGTAAACAAGGTAACAGAAGTATTCAAAAATGCAAGGAAGTTATGAGCATTAAATTTCATCCATTGATTAGAGAGTACGACTAAGAATATGCCAGCATCTTCAATTGTTAAACATAAGATTAGAATTTTAGATTAAAAGGTGATTAATTGTGCCCATTGTCAATAGGTGTACGCCTTTCGGCGTAATAAATTAGTAAAAAATGTATATAAAAAATTTGATAGGTGGTGTGGCGACCTTGCAGGCAGCAATAATGGGACTGCTCATGGGATTCCTTGCCATAGATAGCTGGAACTTGGAAGAGACAGGGCATTTGTCTCGAGGACGTTAGCGACCATGTTGCAATAGCAGATTGTTTGGCACAGTTAGCCACGATATGGTTGAGGGCAGGGTATCGAAGCACTAGAACCAAATCTGAATTCGAGCAGAAATTCAACCAAATTGAATTTCTACCTGAATTTTCATATGGATTGACCCAACTCAGTCGAGTTCTGTTACTATGGTTCATGCTTGCATAAAAAAGTCATTAAAACAACAATGCATCTCCTTTGCACAATCTAATGACAAAAGCAGCAAAGCTATAAGAACTTCTCAAATTTTGAGAACTTTTTTCAATCATTTTAGATCGAAGAAAGTACTCAAGATTTGAGAAGTTCTTAACATGCAGTAGCCAAAAGAAATAATGATGCTTTGTTACTCTTCTATTATCTGTCCAGAAAAAAAAGAGCTTATTTCTTAGCTTAGCTTTCATTATTGATTCCATAGACCGGTTTATGGAGTTAATGATTCCATGTAACTGGTAATGCGTATAACCTACAATGGAGAGCAATATTGGGAACGATGAAGCTTTGGAATATTCAAGAAAGCACTTTTGAATACTGACAGATTGTAAAATGAGAAATATTGGTCTTCCATGGCATGCATTTGGAACAAAAGCAAGAAAACACACATTAGAGGATGAATCATAAAGAAAGTACAATTGGTTGGCAGATTGCAGTTTGTTTGTTAAAACATGACAATTGAACATTCAAAGTGTTAAAATGAATATGAACTAGAAACCAATTTGTTGAAGTAAAGTTTGGTAGGACAAAAATTAAAAACAACTATAGAAATCCTAAGTGCCCAAAGTTATACTTGGAGAAGTCGAAGTCATTGCTCAATCAAATGGAAATCTGAAGTCAATGGGAGTTTGTAAAAATGTTTAGCTAAGAAAGAAACTATATAAAAGTTCAAAGATGTTGTCAAGTCCATGTTAGTGGCTTGAAAGGCTGAGGTGATTTATTTCTTGCAAAGATTATGAATCACTGATGTAGTATTGCAGTCCAAAAGGTTTACTATTCAACTAGGTAGCAACACACAACCATTAGGGGGGTCGTGTCAGTATCCTTTGTATCAAACATGTGTCTGACACGTGTCCAACGTGTGCCCTAGACGTGTCCTGACACGTTTGACACACGTCTGTGAAATGAGACCCATAGGGACTCTAAAAAGCATTTCTTCATTTTTTCACTTCAATTGCAGGGAAGGAGCTCTCGCAGTCTGTCATTGTGCAGGTGAAGGGTAAAATTGAGAATTGAATGGATTCCAAATGCTTGTAAGGCATATTAGCAAACCATATTGGTTCTTTTTTCCAACAACAATGTTTTTTTAATTTATTCCACAGAAATCATGGCACATTCATCAAGGGCAGTTGGCAAAGGTCAAAGGAAAGGGAGGAATGCCACTATTAGTGTTGCCCCCCCCCTCCTTCAAGTTCATCTATCTTTGCTATTGTTCCATTTGTTGCAAGTGGAGCTGCATGTGTCGCTTCCAATGTTGAAAATAACCCTACCATAGCAAGACAACAAGCTCAAGAAAATAAATATTTGCCGTGGAAGTATGTAACACAATAGGAAGGGATCAGGGAAAAGAGAGGATGATATTGGCTTGGGGAAGGCGGTAGCAGCAAGTAGTAAACACAAAAATGAGGATCCTTTTCCATTCTTGAGGAAGCCATTTAGCAGATTGGGGAGTGGGACTGTAATTTAGCCAACAAGAAAGAGGCCATCTCCAAGTGGTGGTCCAATGGACAATATTTTTCAATAAGAGAAGCGAGAGAAGGTTGATCTTACCTTTGGATTCTTTTTCTATCTCAAATTCATTTCATTTAATTTTGCATGGTCTCCTTTGTTTATTGAGATGTGTCGAGCTCTAGTTGAATAGGCTCCAACCAGATATGTGCCTCCTAGTTTGGAGAAGCTTAGAACCACATTGTTGGTTAAGGAAAAGAGAGAGGTGTATAAAATCCTAGAACCTATTAAATCATCATGGCCTTCATTCAGTGTCAGTATTGTTTTTGATGGATAGATACATGCAACACCAACCATTCATCAATTTCATGGCGTCTTCCTAGAATGGTCTAGTGTTTTTGAAAGCGATGGATGCTCTTAGAAAATACAAGCATGTGCAATATATAGGTTATATAGGTGAGTTGATTAAAGTTATTGAAGATGTAGGTGTTGGTTCTTGTGTACAAATTGTCATAGATAATGCACCTATTTGCAAGGTTGTTGGCATCATTTTGGAAGCTAAATATCCATGCATATTTTGGACACCTTACATTGTTCATTCTTTGAATTTAGCACTTAAATCTATTGCTTCAATCGTGACATGGATGGGAAGTCTTATTGATGATGTATGCCATATCCACAATTTTGTGTAAAACCATACCAATGCCCTCACAATTTATAAAGAATACACACATTTATTATTGTTGAAGATTGCAGATACTTGGTTTACCTCCTCATTCATCATGCTTAAGAGATTGAGGGAGGTCTAGACCGCTCTTGGGGCCATGGTTATTTCATAGTTTTGGTCTCTTTGGAGAAAGAATGATCAAACTTCTTCCAAAAAGGTCAAGAACACAATGTTAGATGATGGTTGGTGGGAGATGGTAGATCTTAGCATTAAAATCATTTCTTTGTTGTGGCTTGCAAACACATCTTAGGAGATGTTTATGAGGGGTGGGATTACATGATTGAGTTTGTGAAGACTGCTATTTTATAGAATTACTGCCCATAGTATGGGACATCAACAAAGATCTTGTTCACCACCATAAGAGATTCTTATCACTAGGTGGGATAAGAATTGCACATCTTTGCATTGCTTGGCTCACTCGTTGAATCCCAAATACTACAATAATGATTGGCTCAATGGTGGGCCTTCACGCAGATTCCCTTGCATGGATGGAGAGATTTCATAGGGGAGGAAGGAAACATTTAAGAGGATATATCAAGATAGAGCATCCCTTGATGAGGTGGACAGGGGCTTCGTAGAGTTTTCCACTGGCACTAGGAGATTTAGAGGCTATGATGTGCCCAGAGACAGGGGGTGAAGGAGCCCTATGCTTGGTGGACAACTCATGGGGTAGCACACCCTATTCTACAACATTTATCTACGGGGCTCCTCTCTTAGGTTACTTCATCCTCTTGTTGCAAGAGGAATTGGAGCACATATGAGAATTTGTACAATTTGAAGAAGAGTAGGCTTGAGCAGTACAAGGCATAGACAATGGTGTATGTGCACTCCAACCTTCATCTTATTTACAAGCAGAGGGAGGAGTGGTTGAAGGGAAAAACAAAGATGTGGGATGTGTTTCTTGGTGATATGTATTTGGATAATAGTGTTGAGTTGGCATTAACCAACTTGGATGATAATGAACCAGTGATAGAGCTGATCATTTTTGATGATGGTGATCTTTTTGAGGGGTCATCCTCCACACCAACAGTTGCAGATCTTGCATTGGATATAGAGGAGGGGGATAGGATGGAGGAGAGAGCAGTGGCAGTGGTGGTGATTTTGATGATTCTGACATGGAGGAGGACTACTAACAATGATGGGCTATGAGATTCTTCCATCTACAGTTCTATTATCTACCCTATTTTGTATCACCATTGGCATTCCCACCTATAGTATTAGTGACTTAGTTTCTATGTAATACAATAGTGTTTAGTTGGCATTAAGCCAACTTGGGTGATAATCAACCAATGATAGAGCCAATCATTTTTGATGATGGTGATCCTCTTGAGGGGTCATCCTCCACACCAACAGTTGAAGATCTTGCATTGGATATAGAGGAAGAGGAGAGGATGGAGGAGAGAGCAGTGGAAGTAGTGGTGATTTTGATGATTCTGGCATGGAGGAGGACTACTAACAGTGATGGGCTATGCGATTCTTTCATCTACAATTCTATTATCTACCCTATTTTGTATCGCCATTGACATTCCCACCTATAGTATTAGTGACTTAGTTTCTATGTAATACATTTTGATTTTGATGACTTAATGAGAAAATTATAGTTTATGGTTCTATTTTCTTGTGTGTTTGATTACCATTGATGTAATAACTAGTATCAATATTTTGTAAATGTTCTAGTTTCTAAAAAAATTTGGATCATTTTTGTATTTGTAATTTTTAATATATATATAATTGTCCCCCTGTTTTCGAGGTCGACTTGTTCCATGTCGGATACTCGTAATTCTGTGACCTGTGTCATGTGACTTCACTGATCAAGAATCAAGTAATATAAGTTGTCATTCCATTGGGCACTTGGTCATGGCATCATAAGTCAATTGTTTTGTTCACCATATTTTTTGGATATTGTTTACCAGGATACTTTTGGCTAAAGTTGAAGTCCAAAAGCTATTCATTGTTGAATTTAGAATTTTAGATACTCTCAACAGTGCAGAAAATAGTAAGTAGAAGACAAAGATAGTAAGATTACTGGACCAAACAAAGAGTAAACTTTATTGCAGTTTATAATACCAAAACTTACTACTTTGAGAGAGCAAGAGCAAAAATAAAAATTTCATCATGAAGAAAAAGGTAGAAGGCAACAAAAGATTCATGTATGGATAATTCATATATGGTCATTATTTTTATTGTGAGATGGATGAATTAAATGCCAACAAATTTGCTGTTCAATGCCACATGAAAGAAATAAATAACAAATAAGGACTCCTTGAGATAGTCATCTGGTGGTATCAATTGCAGGTGGAGTGACTGGTTATCAATCCACTTAGGGTATGCTGGTAGCACTTGAGAATCTTCAACATTGTCAAATGAACTAGAGCTGTTTGTGGAGTGCTGATAGGGTTGTAGCATGCACTGAGTTTTAAATTGTTAATAAGGTATAACAATAGTGTTGGAATTATTGGTGTAATCTATGCATGTGTGCACGGTCCATTCATATGCATCATTATTGTACTTGTAACCATGGCCAAGGCAATGCTTTATTCTTTTATTGTATTACTAGGTGTGGCTGACTTAGTCAACTTTGATATTTAGGTTCAATAACCCTCTTGGGGAGTGTGCCCTATTTGTGTGGGCCCATAACCCCTCTTGGGAGGATGCCGTACTTGAGTTGTGTATAATCACCCAACTGAATCTCATTTGCACATCATCTTTTTAATCATTGAGCTAAGGCTCTTTAATATATATACAGTGTTTAAGCCTGTGGGCACTCTACATCTTTGGCATTCTCTTGTGGTTGGCATATTTTCTCTTTTGTGTATTTGTGCATCTCATGTGTAGTGCACTCGTGCTTGGGCATCTTTCTCTCTCTAGTGCATTTTTGGTTCAGCCCTAACACATCTTTTAGTGCTATTTTTTTTCTTTTTACTGTAGGTTTTTTGGTTGGTGTTTTGGTTCCATTTGATCTCCTCTATCTGTGTGATCTCAACAAGTAGATGGCAATAGTGAGCAGGTAGGACCTCAACAATGATCATTTCAGCAGAGCTGTGTATAAATACACACTTCAAACCGCATTTGTACATCATCTTTTAAATCATTGAGCTAAGGCTCTCTAATATAAAGTGTTTAAGCCTATCGGCACACTACATCTTTGGTGTTTTATTGTGGTTGGCATATTTTCTCTTATATGTGCCTTTATGTATCTCATGTCTAGTGCACTTATGCTTGGGCTTCTTTCTCTCTCTAGCGCACTTTTGGTTCAGCCATAGTGCACGTCTTTAGTGCTGTTTTTTCTCGTTTTACTGCAGGTTTTCGGATTGGTGTTTTTTGGATCCCCTCTATCTGTTTGTGATCTCAACAATTAGATGCTGATAGTCAGCAGGTAGGATCTCAACGATGATCGTTTCAGGGGAAGTGCAGAATGCAAATTTCTAAAGAGGACTTGAAATTTCCAAGGTCATCCTATTGGCATGTGGGAGTACTTGGTTTAAATCCTACCCTGTAGACAATTGGTTTGTGGAGTATTACAAGAAAGAAGACATCAAGATCAAAGAATTTATTATTTTTTTGGAGTCTTTGAGATCAAATTTTGAGTCCACTTATTTATAAAGAAGTTAGCACAAGTATGGTCACATGATAGTTAATAGAACCCTGAAAAGAGGGCTAAGGTGTAAGTTATTGTTACTTTTGAAGAAGGTGATTGTAATTGTACTGTTGTTTGCATTATTTTTTTGGGTCCAAGTAAACCCATAAAAGCAAGTGCATGTGGAGCCAAGTCAAGACATACTTGCTGGTCAAAATTTGTCAAATTCATGGTTTCTTGATAGGGTATAAATCAATATTAATGCCAGATCTATTAAACACAGAGATATAAATAAAACCCAGTACAAATGTTTTGCTGCTTAAAAGATATGCACCTCAGATGGATCTTTGCTAGTTTATTTATTTATTTTTACTTTTTTCCTGTTCATTTTTTTGACATTAGACTCGAAGTCCAACCTTTTTTTCATTTAGTTTATTAGTGTGACACACGACGCATCTCTTCCACCCTGGGCTGTAGCATGCATGTCGTTTCTCTTCGTGCAACAAGTGTCATGGTGGTTCAAGTGAGAGATTGTAAAGCATAAAAAATATAATGTATGACTGAAGTACCAAAAGATGTAATATACGACAAGGCATGATATTGAACGACTATAAATATATGAGAGTGGAGCTGTGGAGATTGAGAGAGTGGATTTTGTAATTGTATAATGTGCCAATATTTAATAATGCAACCTTTAGTCTCTCTAATCAGTGTCTTGATTATTTTTTTGTCTTTGTTTGTCAATGCATAATCTTCCTTTACATAAGATAAAAGACAAAGATTTGTATGGAAATAGTACACAAAATCTTTTGGCTTTTATGACCCCAACTGATTTCCTTTCATAGAGTGAATGAAACCATACGTGCTCTAGATTCTCTCTATTATAAAGAGCAAGGTACTTGGGATATGAAAATTAAAACACAATAAATAAATTATGATTGTAATTGACTGAAATTTATAATCTTTATGCTTAACTAAGAAAGTACTTGAATAGCTAAGGGCAATAGCTTATAAAAGCCAATATAAAAGCCAATAAAGGCCAATAAGCTTGATTGGCCTTAATGAGCACATTGGCAACAGTTTACACATTCTCCAAATGAACTAGTACCAGTGGCAAACATGGGAAATTGCTTACAAAACTCCGAGGCCTTGCTTGGTTCAAGACATGTTTTGGGAAATGTAACTTGTAATCCGACTACCACCTCCTTATCTTTGGAAGTAACTTCTTATCTCTGTATTGTCTCAAGTAGATCATAAAGTTGGGATTGGTGCTTGTTTTCCTTTCACACTTTTCTTGTAGAAGTTTGTGTATTGACTTTTTATTTCATTTGTGTTTTGCAGGGTGATATGTTGGCTGTAGCTGGAGGGGGTAGTGCCTCTGTGAAGTTGTGGGATACCACTTCATGGCGGACAGATGTTTCTCTTGAAGTTCCTAAAGGAGAGGGTACTAACACAAAATCATCAGAAAAAGCTGGAGGGAAATTTGTTTTGGCTGTTGCATGGAGTCGAGATGGAAGTCGTCTTGCATGCAGTACAATGGATGGAACGATAGCAATATTTGATGTGCCACGTGCCAAATTCCTGTACAATTTGGAGGGTCATTACATGCCTGTGAGATCCCTTGTTTTTTCTCCCACTGATTCTCGGATCTTATTCTCTGCTTCAGATGACAAGCATATTCATATGTATGATGTTGATAACAAGAGCCTTATCTGTGCTATGTCTGGACATGCAAGTTGGGTTCTGAGTATCGACGTCAGCCCAGATGGTTTAGCTGTTGCCACAGGATCCAGTGATAGAACAGTTAGGCTTTGGGACCTTTCTATGAGGTCATCTGTCCAAACAATGACCAATCATACTGATCAAGTATGGGGTGTGGCATTTCGTCCAACTGGGTCACCCGGTTCTAGAGCAGGCAGGCTTGCAAGTGTTTCTGATGATAAAAGCATATCATTGTATGACTTTACCTGAGATTTGGGTTAGTCTGCTTTCAGGGATTTTGTGTGATCTCAATGGCATTCTTTAGCACGCGTGAGATTTGTGCTTTCTGTCAAATTTACATAGTAGTTCTAATCCCCACTCCGAAGAGAATGGTTTATTGGTAAATTATTGTTTTGTGGAGTGAAGTTGCAACCATCCTTTCCTAGGCTGTTTAAGTATCCAGAGTTTTAAGCCAAAGAAAATCAGATGCAATTCTTTGAAGGAGATAAAACTATAATTTTACCTGTCCCATACTGACTATATTGGAAAGGTTTCTACCTTTTTCAAGTTTGCTTGCTTGACATTGGATATAAGGCATGGGTATATATTTGGTTATTAGAGTTTATTCAAGTGGCCCGCGTCTATAGTTCCAAGCCAGTACATCTGGATTTTGAAGATGGGATAATTACAGTTGGTTGTGTGATGTGAATGATTCTAACTTTGATTGGCGTTATCTATGTAAAATTATCTGGCAATTTTGTTCTGTAATGATGGTTGGCAATCAATGGCACTCGAAGACAGCTTTTTTATTGGCAACTGTAACTGCATATTCTTCTTTATTATATGTTAACTGAGTATTTCCTGTGGAAACGTATTGGAAATGAAAATTTTCAAAATTCATGATCGTTAGGGTTTTCTTGGTCAATGTAGGATTACAGTATGGTAGAGCGAATGGTTTTAATGGGAGTTTTCTGAAAAGTCTGACTGGACTGTACTGGATGTTTTCTTGTTTCAGATCAGCTTATGATGAGTGGTTGCCTAAAGTTTTCCAAAATCAGATCCGTCTGTGTGTTTTTAATGGTCAACTTTTCCAAGATTAGGTCAGAGATGAGGCTCTTAGTGCTTGATTAAAAATAGGAAAAACAGATGTAAGGAATATATGCTTTGTCCGTAAAATATTTCCCATCCATCAAAACTATCGTTTTGTCATTCATTTGTGGCTGATGTAGAGTTGAGCTATCCAATTTTAGGCATTATATTTTTTTATATTTGAAATAGGGGTATTGTATATAGGAATTTAGATTGAAATCCCCTGCCTTGTGCATCTTTCAACTGTTTTGACAGCGGCCATTTTTAAAGTTGTCAGCGGTTTCTACAGATCTGTATGTTGGGTATGAAAATAAAATGACAATGAATTCTAGTTACCAGTTGTAGAATACGCTCAGGCATATTACTAATGCAGGGCACTTACAAGGATACTGGATTGTTCTTCCCTGAAGACCGACTAAATCTGGAGGCAATGTTTAAACTTTAAAGACATGCCGTTGTTTATCAATCTATCAAATTGATGATTGGAAATTAAATTTTGGGAAAAAATAAGGCTTGATTCAATTCAATACATTTTTTATTAATTTATTGTTAAAGAAAGCAAAAAGATTAACCAATGCATTGCATCATACTATAACATTTTGGATTTTTTTTTTCATTATGAATTAGATGATGGAAGTCAAGCTCGCTTGTAAACCAAAAGCATTTGTTATATAAATTGGTAAGCTATGTTAAAATTTAAATGTTTTCCTTAAAACACTTATATTTCATCTTTGTGCCATCTTTAGAAAACTGTATGCATCTTTATTAAAAGATGCTGTGAATTGCAAATTTAATTGAATACAGTTCTTTTTATTTTGTTTTATTTTGAAGTTGTTCATTTATTGCCAATTTTCTCTTGAAAAAATTTGTTCTAACTGCCTAGGAGATATTTTTACAGAGTAATAATAATTTCCTTCTTGTAAAGCAAGTTCTGTATCTTCTGTTTTAAGGCTCTTTTAGTTTTTTTGTATTTTTTAAAATACATGGATTATTGAATTTTGTAACCCCTTTTTAGGATTTTTAAGTGTTTTTTATATACATGGACTGTTGAATTTCTTTTAGTCAAAGCTCCTTTAACATGGTCTAAGGCATATAGTTAAATTTGTATGCTCATAGGCACTGTTAGTACTCAAAACCATATGGTTTCAAATAAAGACTCTGGAAGAGGTAACAATTGAATTTTGAAAATTTAAAAGGTAAATAGAGAAAGTACTCTCTTAGGAACTTTGGGTTAGTGCTTCCAAACCTTGGGGGAGATTCCTATGCAATCTGAAAACAAAGTTTGAACTTGGGAACTTTGGGTTAGTGCTTCCAAACCTTGGGGGAGATTCCTATGCAATCTGAAAACAAAGTTTGAACTTGGGAGACTAAAAATAATTTCAAACTGTAAATTGTATTTTTTTTCCGAGCAAGAAAAAAAACTTTATATTCAACAAAAAAAAAAGAGTATACATATTCCGGTCTCTCTTGAGACTTTCATTACATCTCTCTCCGTTCTTTCCAAAATTATAGAGCAGTAAATTGTACTTATTGTTATATATAAATCAGATTTGAAATCGGCATTAAATTAATTTGAACAACAAACTTAAACACAGGTACATCTAATAGTAAAGTTTTGCTTTGGGAATCCCACAAATCTGTTGTTAGAGAATCTCAAAGCTGCCTATGAAAGTCCAGATCCATGGCAAAAATCCTAAAAACAAACAAACTTTAAAGCTGGAAATGATCAATTAAGTGCTTTGAATTCTGTGGGTTATGGAGTCTGAAAATCCATTATAAGGGAGTAGTTTTTGATGTTAATTAAAAATTGAAAAAACGAACTTTAAATCTGGAAATTATCAATTATGATTTTAGTGCCTTGAATTCTGTGGATTATGGAGTCGGAAAATCAATTGAGGGAATAGTTCTTAATTTTAATTGATTCAAAAAGTTCAAGTGAAACAAGAGAGCACAAAACAATTGAGATATAGTTCCCAAATAAGATACCATTTATTCCAGAGTTGGAAGTATACAAAGTTTGGGGGATATTGGATTTAACTACAAAGCATTTCAAGGGATGTTAGATTGCTTCGAAAGCACCTTATCTTCACCAATGCTTAAGGATGAATTCACGTGAACAAGTAAAAGTGATCTCTACATCTCAAAAAAAAAATGTTCTATCACACTCACTAAAAGGACTTCTTCTCCTTGCTACCCATCTAGCCTTTACAAAATAGGCTTGGTGTTTATAGACAAATTCGTTTATGCGAACACAAACTGAACTCCATAGTTTGGGAGTCCAAAGCTAGAACAAAACAGCACAGAACATGTTTCTTCCCTTAGATTCATATAATCGAAATATTAACAAGTAAAGACTAGACTCCTACCTTTTGACTAAAGGTCGTCCTTGCTAATTGTGGCTCCCAGCTTGATCCAAATCTTTGAGATGGAAACCTACACAAGGACACGAGCTAACCAACGAAAACAACAACAATATTTTGACAAATCTATACAAATGATCAAGGAGAAATGTAATAAAGACAGTTAACAATCTTTATAGGAAAGAGAATATGTTACTATATTGATAAATAGTGGAAGAGTTACAATCAATGCCTTGGTGTTGTGAAGCTCCTTCCAACAAGTTCATTGCTCCAATACCCACAATGCATCCATGAGATCCATCACCATCAACTGACTACTTTAGCTTAGATTGAATCTCCCAAGGCCAAAGAAATGCTAACAATCTTCTAATCACAAACTAGACGCAAAAATCTATCAACCATTATTCTCCATTAACTATTAGCCTTTCCTTATGCGAGAAGGTCCCTTTTATAGATTGAAAATGAGGTTAGGATCTCCCAAAATCAAGAGTACGGGTGAGATCCAAACCGATCAGAGGACACCTCATATCCGAAGCTTCTCTTCTAGAAACTTTGCGAATTTCATTTTTTTTCTCATCTTTTAGATAGTGTTGCACCATGCAGTGGAGCAAACTGAGACACTGTCGCACCCTACAATTGTGCAACATGTGACAATTAAGGGTGTCATGCTGCAATGGTGCAACATGCGACACTCTCTTGAAATATGGCTTTAATGACCCTTTTTTTGTTGATATTATGGTAGTTGCGGGAGGTATTAACCTCTACGTGTAACCTTGACAAGAATAGAATATTACGGGAAGCAAGACGAAACCCTAAAGCATTGGATATAAACCTAGAAGACAAGTCGACTAAAGAAAATAATTTAATATTGAGTCCTTAGCCTCCAGAAAGAGAAGTCGGCCCAGACAACTAAGAAAGAGCAGTGTAAATACAAGATGCTAGAGCTCATTTGTACACACTTAGCTTGCAACTGCAGAAATTCAGTAAGTGCGCAAGTTTGGAGAGTAGCTGTAGTTGTAGCTATTACAACTAGTATTTTTCGTTTTAGGCTTGGACTTTCTCTTGGTTATGGTTTGGACTTTCTGCTTGGTACACTAGCTCTAGAGAGTGGTACGCTACCTTGATTGGATTTTGGACCTAGGGGTTGCTTCCAGAATTATTCTCTCTGTCAAGGTTAAGGTGCTCGGGGGTGGCTTCGACCTATGGTTGGGTGACAATATCGAACACACCTACTTTTCTAACAGGTTATGGGCACACACTATCTTCGGACAGTCTAATTGCTGGAAGATAGATTGGGAGGATTTGCTCAATTGCAGTTGTAGTCAAATTTTTTGCTGCAACAACGAAACCCTAGCACTCTTGTTGAGGCACCTTAAGTGAAGAGATTGACCTAATTTCTGGATAGCCTAGTGCACCCTAACCTAGCACACCTCCAGGTACTCTTAGCAAGCTAAGACATCAAGTTTGAGTTTTTGGTCGAAGTCAAAGGTTGAGACTAAGTCAAAGTAGTCATGACTTACTCTATGAAGTCAAAAAACAAGTTAGAAAAGGCTTCTAACTTTAGAGCATGGAAGACAAGGATTGACCTCATCCTTGCCAAGAATAAAGTGTTGGATATCGTGAAAGGAAAGATCATGGAACCACAATTTGAAGAAGGAAAAGAGAATGAACCTCAGAGCGTTGCAATTATGGAGAAGTTCAAGGACAATGACATCAATGCCATGAGTATCATAGTGGACTCTGTAAAGGACCACTTGATACCCTACATCTCTCATCTTGACTCATCTAAGAAGATGTACGATGCCCTAACTAACCTCTTCTCAGTGAGAAACATTGGACAAGTAATGAGTGAAGAATTAGCTATGTGACATGAAAATGAATGATGATGACAACATAACATCGTACTTTGTAAGAATCTTTTAGTTAAGAGATCAACTACAAGCTATTGAAGAAATCATTTCAGAAAATGAACTAGTAAATATCGTACTCAATGGCCTTCCCAAATGGGATGCATTTGTTGCAAGCATGAACACAAGAAAGGAGTATCCCACATTTGAAGAACTTTGGACTTGCTGTGCACAAGAAGAATCAAGGATTTACACTAAAGAGAAATCCCAAAATAAATACGAAGATAAAGCCTTCACAACAAAGTTCAAGAATTTCAGGAATAAGAAGAAGTTTGGCTTGAAAAAGAAACCAAATCAAGAAAAAGATATGTCAAAGATACAATACTTCAACTGCCGAAAATATGGTTACTATAGGAACCACTGTCTTGAGTTAAAGAGAAGGAAGGAAATAGCAAAGCATCAGTTTCCGAAGAATGGGAATCCTCAAAGAAGGCCAAGCGGGATAAAACAAACTTATTCTTCTAAGTCAAGGTAACAATATTCTTCAAACTTCTTGTACATACCATGTTTATATAGTTTCTGTACATATCATGCATATCTATTTCTTAGAAGATAAGATGTTCAAGTGAAACAATACCTATGGACGGATAATAAGATAAGGATTGCTATCACGATGACTACAAGTCAAACAATACACATGAAAAGATGAAGTGCGTTGACAATCCTTGGTAACAATTCCTGTGGAAGTTATTATACAAGTAACAAGTGCCAGATAAGTCGAAATTAGAATCAAACTTGAAGAGACCCAGAAGAAGTCAAAACAAAAAGAAGTCAGCAATCAAGATGAAATTAGAAAAAGACTTGTGATACTTCGAAAAAGGCAATAAGGATGCAGACGAAAGCGTGGACTCTCTTAGATGGAGGGAGTTGATTACATAATTCCAAAAGAAGAGCATGCATTCATGCATGAAGCAAGGATTATGAGGGAGATAATCCTAAATGATATGATCCATTAAGGGTTATGAAGTATCTGTCCATGTTCCCATTGAAAATAGCAACCATAATAAGCAACACATGTTCAATTTGACTCTAGAAGAAGTCTTCTTCGAAAAGAAGCCTTAAAGTATCCTTGGTTGTCCATCTACATCCATGATCCTATGATGAAAGGAATAAGTTGGAATCTTCAAGGCATGGAATCTATAGAAGACTCCATGGACCCAAGAGCTAAAGATAAGCATGAGGAAGAACATGAAGATTCCAAGAAAGAAAGAAAAGCCAGAACAACCGGTTATTATATCGAGAATAACAAAGACTACCAGCTTGGTTTGTACCCACTAAGAAAAAATCGAGCAGAAGAAATGGAAGTTATGATACAGAACATTGTATGTAAGAAAATGTGAAAAAGACTTATGAATGGAAGCATTGCAAGATTCAAAGATTCTTTCAGAAGGAGGGAGAATACTATGACAACAACTTGTTCTAGTAAACCAGATATACCTCTTGTAGTATCCATGGATTGAAATTTACATGTAAAAGACTGTTCTTCCCAATAAAGCAAGTAAGAAAAACTTATACTAGAAATAGACTCGTGTATGCAAATATAAGAAGACCTTGCATGGATTCAAACAACCTGATGTAGAGTATCTCATATACAACAAAAGCATGGTGAAAAGCTTTCTATGACAGAGATGGTGTATCAGAATAGTTACTCAGAAGTCTCAGATGATGGATTGCTAATCCATGGAAAACTTTCATGATGACAGAAGAAGTGCTACTTGGATATGTTTGAGCCTTCCCATGATGTTATGAGCTAGCAGGAAACAAAAGCGCTGAATTCGACCATGATATATTGTAATGATCAGAGCTATGTGAAGCCTTCATAGAAAACCAATATTCCATGACAGATCGAAGTACATCGAGATCAAACATTATATTCTCCATGATAAAGTCCAAAAGAGAGAAGTGGTTCTCCAGTGTATCTCCACCGATGAGAATATAGCAGATATTTTGGTAAAGTCTTTGTCCAAGATGAAAAGTTTGCGTACTTAAGAAACAAGATGGGGCTCATGGAGACAACTTCCTTATTGAAAAATAAAGAGATTACTCTCAGGTTGAGAGGGAGTATTGATATGTTATTGATTTATGGACAATCATTTTTTTTGGTTGAAAAATGGTCCAGGATGAGCAGTTCCTTTCCAATTTGGAAGTGGTTTGAGATTTCTGACGGACATGCATTTTCTAGTTCGGAAAATGGTCCAGATCGGACAATCATTTTCGTAATGAAAATGGTCTAATAGATTGCTTATGTACCATAGACAACGATTCCCCTTGTGGCCAGTGTGGGGGAATGGTCTAGGACAATCATTCTTCTTGGAAGTCACTCTGAGTAGTGGTAAAGTAGAATGGTCTGCCTCGCCGGGCAATCATTCTTTCGACATTCACAGTTGTGAGCAGTTTCAAAGAATGGTTCGTTTTGGAGGTTGGTGCAGGACAATCATTTCCATTAGGAAATGGTCCGGACAGTAATTCCCTAGGGAATACTCATTCTATCCAAGTTGCACTATGATTAGTGCCAGAGGAATGACCTTTTTAGGTGAATGGTCTAGGTTCAACAATCTGGGACATACATTCCTAGGGCAGATTCATTCTATCCAGGTTGCTCTATGATTAGTGTTGGAGGAATGACCCAATTAGGTGAATGGTCCAGGCTCAGAAATCAGGGACAATTATTCTTCTATGCTTGAGAAAAATAGTCCAGATAACCCATGGATGATGTTTTACCTCTTGAGGGCAGATGCTCTTCCAGATCTCACAGATGTGAGTGGAAGAATGGCCCAGATGACTCAGTTTATATCATGATATTGTTTTATGCAGGTTGATATCAGATGATATGATTGCTATGGAGATTGTATGTCTCCGGACAGTAGATGTATGCTACTGTGATGGATGTGTTCCACTGGTTGTGAGTGTGTGTCACTGATTAAGTAGCTGTGTGCTACTTGGTGTGGTTGTGTACCACTTGATAGTAGTTGTGTACTACTATGGATATAGACAACTGTGTTCTATTGAATGGAATTGTTATGATTGTCATAAATACTATCAATAGTGTTGGAAATGATTACCAACTAGATGGATAGTTAGTGTGCTGGTTGACAAATATTCTCTAGGCAAAAGATGATCCAGGACAATTATTCTTCTAGGGTGTATGTCCGGATTATAAAAATAGTCCTTGTAGCCCATGGCGTGGCTTCCAGTATCTGTTGGAACAATTATTCTTCTAGGACATATGTCCGGATTAGAATAATAGTTCTTGTATCACTCTATGGAGTGAATGCCTTATTCAACATCATGCCTGATTACTCAGATGGAGTATGGCTTCAAGAGATGATGCAGTTGATGCTATCAAATGATACTGATAGTGATGATGGTGCTCTTGATTTAATCATGAGATAGTCTGAGTGTCTATGATGATGCTACCGGTTGAATGGTATGTTTGTGCTCAAGACCATTGCCTTCAATACCTCCCTAGTTAGGAGGGAGTGTTGATATTATGGTAGATGCAGGAGGTATTAACCTCCACGTGTAACCCTGACAAGAATAGAATATTTCGAGAATCAAGAAGAAACCCTAAAGCATTGGATACAACCCTAGAAGACAAGTCAACTAAAGAAAATTATTTAATATTGAGTCCTTAGCCTCCAGAAAGAGAAGTCGGCCCAGACAACTAAAAAAGAGCAGTATAAATACATGATGCCAGAGCTCATTTGTACACACACAACTCGCAACTGCAAAAATTCATTAAGTGTGCAAGTTTGGAGAGCAGCTGCATTTGCAACTACTGCAACTAGTATTTTCGGTTTTATGCTTGGACTTTCTCTTGCTTATGGTTTGGACTTTCTTCTTGGTACACTAGCTCTGGAAAGTGGTACGCTACCTTGATTGGATTTTGGACCTAGGGTTTGTTTCCAGAATTATTCTCTCTGTCAAGGTTAAGGTGCTTGGGGGTGGCTTCGACCTATGGTTGGGTGACAATATTTCTATATTGTCTATGGTTAAACGAGCACACCTACTTTTCTAACATTTTCCTTCTTCCAAAGAAATGTTCTTCTTCAACAATCAATACTTTTATGCTCTGGATGATAGAGGATAAGTGAACATTGTCAATTGCAACAAAATATTGTGTAACAAAATGCCCCCCAAAGTATGAAGCTAGAAATGAGTGAGAGCTGAAATATTTTGCGGTGTGGGTATTGAAACAAAGAACTTATCGGTTGGAGACCTGTCAACAAAAAACAAGGAATTACAATATCATTACTGAGGTAGGAATTCCCATACTCATAATACAAATAACTCAAAGCATAAGAACTTACATACAAAGATCCATGTCAAGTAATATAGGTCATGGCCATTGAATTACACTGTGGATCCATGCCACAATATCTCAAATTTGAACATAGCCACAAATAAACACCGTGGATCTATATCATAATGACTCAAATTTGAACATAGCCATGAGACATACACTGTGGATCTATGTAACAGTACATTCTCTGAATACTCCATCACAACCTGGATCTATCAGTAAGGATCCAGGGTCATCATTCCCATTGTCCCATAGTGTTAGCGATAAAAAATGCACTGGCATTTTTGAAAGAATGATGCCTAATATTGTAGGGAAAATTTGATTAGCTTCCCGAGCTCCAAATGCAGATTTGAAAGCACCATTGGAAATCTTAGGATTTGTAGATGTCGATTGACTATTTAAGCATGGAAAACAGACTCTCCATGACTGAGAAATTTGATTTTTAAAAAAATCTGCGCTTTCACCAGCTAACCCGTCTTGAATTTTGCTAGTTAGCTGGTGAAAGCTCTGCCTTTTACCAGCTAAGGAGCGGATTTTCGGGTAAATTAACTGGTGAAAGCCTGTCAYGGCCAGAATAGCCGAATTTTTGCCCAGATCGTAAATTTTTGCATGAGAATGAATTGAAACCAGAGAGCCTTGGGAGGCTGAGCTACACATCATCAGATTTCAACCACATTTTGAGGGCCAACAGATAAAGATTTACCTTATTTTGAGGATCTATTCCTATTCCTTTGTAAATACTGTTTGTTTACTATTTCTAGAAATTCAGATCTATAGTTTTAGGATTTGATAACTAAATTGTAAAGCTATAAAGCTACAGAAGGAAGATGAATGGGGGGGGTTCAATTCTGGAGACACTTTTTGGCTATGTAACTTGAGCATTATTTTGCTATATGAATGACAATTTTCTTTGGTCATTATATATTAGTCTGTCCACGTTTTCCACTATTCTGTATTTAGTTCTATTCAGCTCAGTTGTTCAGAACTATCATCTTCTGATATAACTCATGAATATGAATTAGATCTTCTTACATTCTTGTATGACCCTGTAGATTTGTACTTGGTTATCTTGAATGTCATTCTTCATATCTTGATTATTTTTGCTGTAATTGATATCTAGTTTCTCGAAGCACTGGTTTATTTAGAGGCATGATATGTTATCTTCTTGCTTAGCCATCCTCAGTTATCCCATTGATCCACACTTTGATTATTTATAATTTCTTAAGTTACCAAGCATTCTTAGCCTACAACCCTAAGGAGTTTCTTGGAGTGATAACACATAGCACGAATCTAACCATGTGAATATATGTGTCGTGGTTGAACATGGTAGAAACTATATGATTACTAGTCAATGATGAAAACTGTTAACAGATGTAAAAGAAACCACCAATGATGACGATGGCCTTCAAGGTACATAAGTACATTCTATTGAGTGAAAATAGATGATATGAAGTCGAGCACCCATAGAATCATTTGATCGAAGGTCAATTATGAAAACCCATCGTCGAAAGCGAGGAAACTTTCCATTGAGGCATTCAAGTTCCAAGGTACCGTAAAGTATTTAAACCAACCTCCTAGATAATGTGCTGATGTTCATATAAAGTGATCCGTCACAGGAGGGTCTTGATGTATCCCCCATCAATGACACAGAACAAGTACAAGGATTTTGAGTAGATCAAAGTATAGAGTGATTTAAGACTGACTCAGGGATGGACGACACTTTAAAAGGTTGACGCGATAGAAAATTTTTGGTTGGACTTCTCTTTAACATATTGATGACATGACTGTTGATGTTTGGACAACATCGGGAAGACATTCTCTTAGATTAATAATTAATAATATAATTATTGATTATTAAATACTGTATATAATAAGTAAATGATAATAATAAATAGTTATTGTTTATCCAAGGGACACATCCTTTTAGGGATGGTCACAATATGTTCTCTATATATGGAACACTCATCATTGTAATAATATATCGATCATATCTCATATGAAGAAAAACAACATGGTATCAGAGCGAGACTGGGCTTGACTGCTTCACAGGAGGGCCCAAGAAAATGAGAGTAGAGTAAAGTGTTGGGAGTGTTAAATTTATGGGGTTGCTACAATCTCTATGTACAACTTATTTACTTTTTACTCCTATCTAAATTATAGAAACAATTCCATAAATTATGGTGGGCAATAATTTCTAGTATAAACGTCTAATTACCTAAATATGAGGAATGTAATGCATATTTATTTCTACCTATATTTATGCAAAGAATCACATGAATTAAGGAGGAACAATTTATATTTGTGCAAAGAATTGCATGAATTATGGAGGAACAATTTAACAAATCCAAATACTATGTGGGCGGATTATAACCAAATTAATCTTTAGGTAGTTACGAGAGGTATTTTCCAACTATTTATAAGAAAGAAAATTGTATTAAATTTTAAATTAAATTTTCAAAAAGACGTGTCATTTTGGATCAATCTAATATTACTATAAAAAGACACTTGAAAGACACAACAATAGACATATTTTCTCTCTCTCACACGTGGGAAGTGATCTAAGGAAGAGACCGAAGCTTCTAAATAGTTGAAATTTTCCGAGTTACTTAGTGATGTTCTAGAGTTTAATAAAGTAATATCATATATCATTGGAAGTAATTACCACTTGCGGAAAAGTTGTTCTTGTCTAATTTAACACTATAAAATCAACATGGTTAGCCTTATGACATCGAGTATATGATGGATGTGTGTTGGTAGCCGTCTGACATAGAGTATATGACGGATGTGTGTTGGTAGCCGTCTGACATAGAGTATATGATGGATGTGTGTTGGTCATAGTAGAAGACATATCATTTGGATGATCACTGTATATAGTTGTGCACAAGATAAGTTGATCTCCTCTAGGAGATGATTTTTGTTGTTCTTGTATCTTGTTTCGGGAAAGTCACAGGTAATAGCTCTGAGAAGGAGCCATAATGACGGTCCCAGGAGGCAGACATGGAGGTAAAGACATTCCAACATGATATCAAGGAGAGACATTGCTAGACATGATGCTCATAGACAAGAAGTCTCTAGGAGCAATGTACCTCCCAGGACGTGACCATGCCAAATAACAGAGACAGTTTTAGTGATCATGGATATAGCCTACCAAGAACGACTGTAGCACAACTATGGTGATAGATCCAAGTAGAGGAGGCTGTACTACATCCATAGGGAGCATAGATTGAGTTACCACTAGAGAATGAGGAAGAGCTACCTTCGGTGTCAGAGGGAGTGAAGAGAGAGGAGGAGTCACCTCCAACTCTAGAGGGAGTATTGATGTTTGAGGAAACATCATGAGACATTCTCCCTGGAGGATCCTGTGTGGACTAGTAGGGGGGAATGTAGACTTCATCTTGATGTGCCTCAGATGGTGAGATGAAGGAACCAAGACATTGGTTTCACAAGGAAACCTCGATATGTCTTGTGAGACATTGGTTCCATGAGGGAACCTCAATATGTCTTAGACATTGGTTTCATGATGAAACCTCTATATGTTAAATATGGTCCAAAATGAAATTACCTTTCAGAGGGAGATAGTTGAGCCTATTGATAAAATTGGTCCCGTTGATCATGTAGCTCCAGTTAATGTTCCTAGAGATATTGCAATAGGTCGGAAGATACCTGCATGGGCTCATCAGACTCTGTAGGAGGTAGAAGGACATGCAACTCCTCGTGGTACATTCCAAGTGAGAAAGAGACCACAGAGATATTCGTGCTATGCCACAACTATGATCCACATCATTCATTTTGAGCCTTCATGTTATGAGGAGGAAACTAGACATCCAGTATGGAGAGATGTCACGATGGAGGAATGTCAATCCATCATGAAGAATGATATGTGGGATATTGTTCCGAGACCTGAGGGGAAGTTTGTAGTGACTTACAAATGGATCTATAAGATCAAACACACAATTCACGGGAGCATCGAGAGGCACAAAATGAGATTTTTTTCTAGAGGATTCTCTCAGGTGGAGGGAATAGATTACGATGATACATTTTCTCTTGTTGCTCGATACACTTCTATTTGGATGATTATTTCCCCTGCAACATCCATGGGTTGGAGAGTACATCAGATGAATGTAAATACAACCTTTCTCAATAGAGAGATTGAAGAAGAAGTATACATCGAGCAACTAGATCATTTCATGATACATGAGAAGGAGTCTCATGTGTGCAGGTTGAAGAAGGCCTTGTATGGACTCAAGCAGGAACCTCAAGCTTGGTATGCGAGGATTGATGGACACTTGATGAGTTTGGGCTTCAAAAAAAGTGTTGTCGATCCCAGCCTGTACTACAAGACTATTAATGGCGAGTCCTTGATTTTGGTCCTCTATGTTGATGATTTATTCCTCACTGATACAAAAATCCTTATTGCTGAATGCAAGTATGCATTGGCCTCTAAGTTTGAGATGAAGGACCTTGGTATGATGCACTACTTCTTGGGATTAGAGGTGTGGAAGAGAACTGATGAGATCTTCCCGAGTCAGGGGAAGTACACAGTTGAGATATTGAAGAAGTTTGGGATGGTGAACTTGAAGCTTGTGGCTACACCAATGGTGATGAATTTGAAGAAACTAAGTGTGTCTTCTTCCGATTCTGACGAAATTGATCTGACTCTGTAGAAACAACTGATTGGATCATTAATGTATCTGGTTAACACCAGACCATATATTTTTTATGCAGTGAGTAAACTTAATCAATTTATGAGTCAACGGAGACATACACATTGGATTGCTGCGAAGCATGTGTTGAGATACCTACGAGACACAATTGGACATGGTCTGAGATATACTTCTAGTATTGACACTCTGATTGGGCAAGGAGCGCAATCGACAGGAAGATAACCTCTGGGTGTTGCTTTACTTTGGGATCTTCCATGGTTTCTTGGTGTAGCATCGCAGAAGCAGAGTACATTGCATTGAGTGTGGAAGTCCGCGAGGCAGTGTGGCTTTGCAAGCTTCTTGCAGATTTATTTGGATATGTGTTGGATTCCACCGTTATTACAAGACATGGTGTAGAGAAAGGAAGTACTGGTGCAATACCTTCCTACAAATGAGCAGGTTGCTGATGTTCTTACCAAACCAGGACGAAGTTCAAGTACTTTCGTGATAGACTTGGCGTGGAAAAGAATGCCTCCCTCGCTAAGAGGGAGTATTGATGTTTACAACTTCCTGAGACATTCTCCAGATCGTACTCCTATGTGACTGAGTTGAGTTGATTTGTGAGGAAACTTATCCGAGAAGGGATAAGTGGGTTTGGGATTATCTGAGAAGGAATAAGTGAGTTGATATGTGAGGAAACTTATCCAAGAAAGGATAACCCAATGTCCCCTTGTGGAGATCACACGAGGACATGTCAAATGAGTTTACCTTGACGTCACACACTATGGGGAGTTGACCCTAATGTTTCTAGAGGGAGTAGCCTCTAGAAGTCCACATGGGAGTGCCATTTGTGACATACATTCTCCAGATCGTACTCCTCTGTGACCTGAGTTGAGTTGATCTGTGAGGACACTTATCCGAGAAGGGATAAGTGGGACACTTATTTGAGAAAGGATAAATGGGTTTGGGCTTATATCCCAAAGTCCCTTGTGGAGAGCAAATGAGGACATGTCAAGGGAGTTGACCTTGACGTCACACACTATGGGGAGTTGACCCTAGTGTTTCTAGAGGGAGTAGCCTCTAGAAGTCCACATGGGAGTGCCATGTGTAACAAACCTTTTTCTACTACAATGGTTGTGTACCACTGGCAGAGACTGTGTGTATCTGGACAATAGCTGTGTACTACTACAATGGTTGTTTACCATTGGCAGTGACTATGTGTCACTAGACAATAGTTGTGTGCTACTAGCAGTGGTTGTGTACCACTGGATAATAGTTGTGTACTACTATGGAAAGATACCTCCCTAGGTAAGAGGGAGTGTTGATGTTTCAACATCGGGCGGACCTTCTCCTAGATTGGGATGCAGACCAAGGGATATAGGATACATTTATCACAAAGGTGTAGTTGTGGTAAATGGGCCCAAGTGTAGTCCTTCCTTGATCATGACAATGAATAATAAGGACTCGAGGTGCTTGAAGTGCTTTCCACATGTTAGTTAGCATCATGCTGACATTCACTCACAGGTGTGTACCTGTGGTGAAAGATCCTAGTGTGGTCTTTGTCCTAGTCATGGTGATTTGACAAGGAATGATAAAGACTGAAGATACTATATGCTATTACATGCAGACCCAAAGAGAGCCTGATCTCAGAGAGAGTCAATTGGCTCAGAGGGAGAGCCGCAAAAGGAGTTTCTCCTCGGTTCAGATGAGAGAGAGATGTCTCTCAAGAATGACAAAAAATTGTCATGAGTCTAGGGTGAAGTTTGTATACTTCAGAGACAAGCTTGGCATGGTGTAGAATGTCTCCCTCATTGAGAGGGAGTGTTGATGTTTGGACATCAGGAATACATTCTCCTAGATCAATAATTAATAATATAATTATTGATTATTAAATACTATATATAATAAGTAAATGATAATAATAAATAGTTATTGTTTATCCAAGGGATGCATCCTTTCATGGATGGTCACGATATGCTATGTATATATGGAACACTCATCATTGTAATAATATATCAATCATATCTTATATGGAGAAAAACAAAAATGACAACTGTCTTGGAAGCATTGAATCAAAATGAGGATCACAAACCAAAATATAACTTTGGATAAAAACATGAACAACAAGAGATAAGTGGATTTCCCGATCTGACATGAGGAGTGAAAGAGTGTCATGTTCAAGAGTGACTTGCTGCCAATAATTAATACAAATTTGATACAAGTTTCCTTCCCAATTTCCCCCCACCATTTCTGGTGAGTACGTATTTATTTTTACACAAGCTTGAGGAGGATAACATATGCTTGTACTATAAGCTCATCCTTCAGATGAGTCCTTTAGAGTATTTTTAACGAACCCTAGGAAGGAATGGTTCGGTCCCATATGGGTTTTTCAGTGTACGTTTTACGAGTCCAAATAAAGTAAACTCGATGGTTTTTCATATTTAGGGAGTTTGAAAAACACTTAAAGGAAATTCTAGGATTAACTTTTCATAAATTTAGTCCCCCAAGCCCGAAAAAGTGTAAAATAATACCTAGGAGAACTCTTCTAGTCATGATTGACTAGACTATTCCTTTTTCGTAATTAATCATACTTAGCCCGAAAAATGGGTAAACTAATACTGAATAGATGCTCTTTCAAACTATTTAACGAGTGTGAAAGGAAGCAAATTCTCTTGACAATCTTTTCATATTTATAGGTTTTTGAAAAGAGCTTAAAGAAAATCCCTAAAAGTTCATTTTTTCGTATAATTTTTACAAGTCCGAAAAAGTGATAAAGTATACTCGATAACATATTCTCATGTATTTTTGAGCACAAGAAAGAACAAATACTAAGATCGATAATCTGTTCTCATTTTTTTACGAGCACGAGAAAGAACAAAGACTAAGCTCGGGATTGGTTTCATTTTTACACAAGCTTGAAAATAAAGTAAAACTATGCTTGGGTAAGTTTCATTTTTTCGTGAGCTTGAAACTAGAAAATAAACTATGCTCGGAACTAGTTTCATTGTTTAATGAGATTAAAACCGAAAACTAACCGTGCTCGGAACTTCCCAATGTAATGTCCAAAGGTTTCGAGGGAGGATACCCATGGGTGGTTGGTACTTTTTCCCCAGCTAGAGAAGCTAGTGGCTTAACTCTAGCAAGAGGTCTAGATGCTAGAGACATGCCCCCTAAGCTTCATTTCATCTGAAATATTATGTGGTCACCAATCTATGTACCCAATTAGTCTCTTGTCTACTAATAGGGAAATGTTCACCAAAAGAAGAAAGACGATCAACTGACATAGACAGATGAAAATAATGTTCAAGTACAAGATCTAGTGAAAGAATCAACTCCATGGGAGAGTGTCTATTTCATTTTTTAATGAGCTTGACACAGATAATGAACTATGCTCGAAGGGATTGATTTCATTTTTGAATGAGTTTGAAATTGAAAATACACTATGCTCATAGCTCTGGGTTCAATCCCCAGACTTCTGTTTCATCTTTTAACGAGCTTGTCATAGAGAAAGAAAAACTATGCTCATAGCTCTATCTGATCATGGCTTCGAAGAGGACAATGATTTGGAAGGAATACACGTCAAGGGATATGCCTCGATCATGGATTCCAAGAGATCTTCATTGGATGAAATAACAAAACTGTGGAAGGAATACATGTCGAGGGTTGCAATAGGGGTAGGGAGATTAGGCTCTAATAGCCCTATCGAATATATCACCATGTCAACTACCAGATCTAAGTCAAAAGAAGTTGAGCATACTGTGAGAGGCTCAGTCTCATCGACAGTTGAAAACATGGGACATGTCGCCACATAATTAACCTATGGCGCGGTGGATACCGCTATAGTGGGAATGTTAAGCGAAGTCATATGGTTGGCCGTCATATGAGGGCCAATGATTGAAAGCTAGTCAATGGTCACAATGTTTCCATTATGAGGGAAAGACATCACTCGAAAGAGCGTGGAGACAATAACTTTCATAGCATAAACATAGTCTCACCCAAGGAGTAAATTAAAATCCAAGGGGCCTTGGAATATCATCACATCAATATGGACAGTTTTCCCTCTTAAGGTAATAGGTAACTGAGGAAGGATCCCTAAAGATTCACTAGCTCTTCTGTCAAAAGCTAAGAGATTCTGGTTAACGGGCACAAGCTGAGGGGAAGCCAGAGATTTCCAAGTGGTTGATGATAAAATAATAACAAAAGAACCTTCATCTACTATAGTGTGACATATGTTTATATTGAAAACTTTCATAATGGTTTCAAAAGGCAGGTAGGAAGGAAGGTAGGGTCCTTCCAGTCTATGCCAATAAAAGGAAATAACCTTAATACTTGGAGGGGGTTCCGTTGGAACGAGTAAAATGCCTCACAGTCTAGAAGAATTTGAAGAAATGAGAAACACCTGAGTGGTATCGCCTTCACTCTTCGAAGTAAGAGTTGGATCGACTGATGATGGAAACGAGTCGACCACTGGAAGTTCACTCTTCAAAGGTTGAGTGGGATTGACCGACAATGGAACTGGATTGACCACTTGATTAACTTCACTCTTCAAGGGAAGAATGGGATCGAACGATGATGAGTTGGGAGAGAATCTATTGTAAGCACTTGGAAGTTGTTTTTTAACAACAATAATCTCTTCCAACGATGAGGCTTCATCCATACGAGGGAAAATGTGAGATTGATGACTTCCTTTACATAATCTACAAGGAAATTTGATTCTACTTTTCTTTTACACAACAATACTATGGCTAGTTGATGGGTTTTCATCAACATGATGTCCAAAGGATGGAGACGTGGATTTTTGGGAACCCATAGACCACACTTCTAAGACCTTGGATAAACCAGGGCAATCCTTAAGAAGATGGTCACCCTTACAAATCCTGCAAGGGAATTTGGGCTGACGAGCTGTCTTGGTAGTCTTGACGACATCATCAACACTCCCAACATGATGACCAATAGCTGGTTGTTTGTTTCAAACATGACCTGCAGTTGTTGGAAGCTTGGCCCCTTGCTTACTTTTCTTCTTCTTCTTATCCACATGGTTACTAGCTTCACAAATTTCACTAGGTGAAGAAGAAAAAAGGGAAGAAGATCTGATGGGTGAAGAAGGAGAAGGGTCAACAAAAGGTTGATGTTCTTGGGGTGGAGTGCTTGCATCCGAAGCACTTGGTGAATTATGGATTATCAGAGTGGAAAACAACCATACCAGTAACCCGATAGTGAATCCTAGAAGACTCAAAGTGATAATGAAAGGAGGACCAACATTTTCGTAAGAAGGAAAAACAAAAGGTTTCCCAGGAAAATGGGTCCCTTGGTTGGTCGATCCAGGAACAGATGCCACGTACACAGACTCAACCTAAGGTCTACAAGGGAAAAAAAACAACACACGTTAAAAAATATAGGAAGCAAGCAAACAAACAAAAACCTTCTTACAATGAACACACTATTTGGTGATCAAATCCAACGTCGCGATATCAAAATAAGAATGGGTTGAGATAGAGCGGGTGTATCAATTACATTGGCGACTTGTTTAACGGACTTACACCTTGGTGCAAGTTCCCTCATGGTATAACCATAGGTTACCCTCAAAGGAACCCGAGTGAGTTTGACCAATGTCTGTTCTAGGTACAACAAAGGCTTTCTCCTTCGCTATCACCTCGTGTATGATCCCTAAATATTATGGCCGCTAAGGTTACTACTTACAAAAACAATGCATGGGGAAAAAATCGATAGTCAGGTATACACACAAGGGGAGGGACGTTTAAGACCTCAAATCTCCTTGAGAGGTGCCTCCAACAGAGGTGTGATCCTCTCAAGTGATCCCCAAGTGTCTTTCAACACCGTTTATAATACGTGCAAACCACTCCACCAAGACCAACGAAACAGGGTTTTTTACTCTGCTGGCCCCAATGTGAACTAGTGATTGACCCTTGTGTGAGAAGGGTTTCATAGGACAATGATGCAACAAATGGATTTATCTCCCTAACTCAATATTTCTAAATTTGTTTTGTAGCTTTGGAGAGTTATTCTCAACACCTATTCCAAAGCCCTATGACTAATCTAATGTAGGTTTGCTACGAGTGAAAAGTGAAATTTCTGAATAGATTTTGATTAGTGCGTTAATTTTATGGCTGTTGTTTACTCACAAGGAAAATGGCATGGACAAGATGATGTTTTGACTGAATCTAAACCATGCAAATAAATGAAAATACAATGTTTCACTTCGATGAAAGCTATATGGAAAGGAGAAGAGTCTTTTTCATTCCCAAATGCAAAATGCCCCAAAATTTCATAAAAATCAGGACATTCATTACTCAAAGCAGCAAAATATGCCTCCCAACTGATGTAATGCAAGAATAAAAAACCTTTGAAATCAAAGCTAAAAATATGTAGCAATATATATCCTTGAAAAAAAAAAAATTCAAGCAATATATATTTTTGTGTTTTTGCAAAATGAAGTACTTAATCAAAAAGAAAAACTCTCTTTTCACTAAATATTTCAAAGAAAAATACTTTGAGCAAAGAAAATAAGAGCTAAAACAAAATACACTCGAAGACAAGGCTAAGAGATTATACCTCTTTCAAAAACAAGCAAACATTGCAAAAAACAAAGTAAAAAATAATGGAAAATCACAATAATTGAAACAATGGTAAAAAACAAGCTCTAAAACAGTTGAGAAGAAGACTGTCAAGTAAACCTAAAAATCACAACAAAAGTCATATCTGGTATCCGGGAAGGAAACAATCAAATAAAATTTGTTTTTCAAGTAGTGTCACAAGCTAGTTCAGAACAAAGTGCGACAACCAAGAGTGTCACAGGCTGTTGACTAATACAGTGCTACAATGTCGCTCTGTATATCAAAGACAGGGTGTGACATACAATAAAACTTGGAAAAAACAAAAAGTTATGCAACATTTTCAGTGAATTCCAAGGCCTATTAATGAAATAGTTTGAGGTGATGATTCAAGAAATTAAAACAAGGCAAGGCAACAAGACCAAGAGAACAAATCCAAAGGATTGTCCCGAGTGGAGTTGCCAATTTTGTTTACAGACAAATTCGTTTATGCGTACACAAACTAATCTCCCTAGTTTTGGAACCCAAAGCTAGAACAAAACAACACAAAACACGTTTCTACCATTAGATTCATATAATCGAAATATTAACAAGTAAAGACTAGACTCTTACCTTTTGACTAAAGGTCGTCCTTGCTAATTGTGGCTCCTAGCTTGATCCAAAGCTTTGAGATGGAAACTTGCACAAGGACACAAGCTAACCAGCGAAAGAAACAATAATATTTCAACAAATTTATACAAATGACCAAGGAGAAATGTAATAAAGACAACTAACTATATTTATAGGAAAGACAACATGTTATCGTATTGATAAATAGTGGAAGAGTTACAACCAATTCCTTGGTGTTGTGAAGCTCCTTCCAACAAGTTCATTGCTCCAATACCCACAATGCATCCATGAGATCCATCACCATCAACTGACTACTTTAGCTTATATTGAATCTCTCAAGGCCAAATAATTGCTAACAATCTTATAATTACAAACCAGAAGCAAAAGTCTATCAACCATTATTCTCCATTAACTATTAGCCTTTCCTTATGAGAGAAGGTCCCTTTTATAGATTGAAAAGGAGGTAAGGATGAGAGGTTAGGATCTCCCAAAATCAGGAGTACGGGTGAGATCCAAACCGATCGGAGGACACCTCATATATGAAGCTTCTCTTCTAGAAACTTTGCGAATTTGATCTTTTTCTCCTCTTTTAGACAATGTTCCACCATGCAGTGGAGAAAACTGAGACACTGTAACACCCTACAGTGGTGCAACATGCGAAAATTAAGGGTGTCACATACTGCAATGGTGCAACATGTGACCCTCTCTTGAAATAGGGCTTTAATGACCCTTTTGCCTTCTTCCAAAGAAAGGTTCTTCTTCAACAATCAAGACTTTTATGCTTTGGATGATAGAGGATAAGTGAGCATCGTCAATTGGGAAAAAATATTGTGTAACACTTGGAGGTGTACAAATAACATCACTATTAATAGAATATCTAATGGTAAAGATAAGTCAAATAAAGACATCAATTAGAGTGTTGAACAATTAAAAAAAATTCATCACGATAGACCAAAACCTCTAAGTCTACACAAGCTGTGCGCTCCATCTCTAGGCATAAATAGGGTGCTCCACCAAGAAAAATCTCTTCCATTCAAAAATAGCCTTCTTGAACTAATGAGCTCCACTCCTAGGCTAAGAATAACGTGTAAATAAGAAAAGTACAGAAAAGCATCTTCTAACTCAAAAATAGCCTCCACCACTTCTGCGCTTCATTCCTAAGACAATATTAACATGTATGTAAAATAGGAAAGTCTACAAAGAAGTCATCCTCAAGCCATGCTCTTCCTCTGCTTGGAATAAATAGTACGTGTCTCTCAAAGTCAACAAATTCAATCTCAAGGTGGATGCTCCTCTCCCCGACCATAGAACAATGCATAAGAAAAGATAGATCATGAGAAACTTTTTCAAGTCGTGCTCTATCTTTTGGTAAAAATAGTAGTAAGAGGAATCTCGATCAAATTCTAAGTAGAAACCTCTAAACATAACAACTCTCAAAATGGATCTAGTCCTTGAAAATTTTAACATCTTAGAATGGCCTTAAATTCAACTTTGACACTGTGTGCCATACTAAGTCCCCAATAATATAGTCAATGTGCTAAAAATAAAATGCCAAAAATAGACAAAATTTAATGGTCTTGGAATCAATTGCAATTTGAACCATGAACCATTCTACACACCAGGTCTCCAAAAATGTGATCACCTTGCGATTTGGACCAAATTTCTCAAAATAGAAATATTAGGAAATGGTTTTTTTTTTTTTTTTGCCTAAAAGTAAAATTTCTTTGATTTGCCTTAAATTCGAACCACATGCCCATATTTCCAATGGGTATCTAAATCTACTCATTTGTTGCTGAAAATGATCAACTTTCTAAAAATAACAAAAATTATAATTTTAATTTCCCATTTGATTGTCCTCATCCCCTATGCATCCTCCAAAATCTGTGTAAATTCAACACATGGGGAATTATTGCCAAAAATAGATCTCTGGAATCCTGCTAGAAAGAACACATGCTGTTCTCTTGGAGTAACAATGTTTGAAAAATATCCAAAACTCATACATTGTAGATCTAATTACTACATTTGGGGTCAAAGAACAATGTTAGCACATTTGAATTTACCTTCAAAATTGTTGTAACATGAATGTTTTGTGGAGGCATAGGTTTATCCATGTTTTAAGCATCGAAATATCCATGTTTATGCATCACTATATCAACATATATATGTCATTTTGATTGTAGGGGTGTCAAAAAGGTAGAGTCATTTTGATCAAAGCATGCTAGGTGCGCCTCTTTTCAAATATATGTCAACAAAATGATATTTCCTTGTACTTAAAAATTAAAATTACAAATTGATTGTAAATATTTTATTGTGGTAGTTAATAAAAGAAACATAGTATTTATATTAAAAAGAAAGATATCTAGTAATTACAATATTTTTTGGTTAAAAAGTGAATATTTTGTACCTCTATATACTATGCGATGAAATCATAATCTCCCCTAAATCCAAATGAAGGCATGCCCAATAAAGGCAATGCTGATGCATGGTGGATCTAGAGAAAAATTGAAGAAATTCTCAAAAGAGTAATATTTATTATGATGATTTTTTTTACAATAACGAGTATATCCATCTACAAGCCATGATGGGTTGTATTTTGCACGTTCTTCTAAGGCTCTACTTCAACATAAACCAGACACTTCTCTTCACAAATTCCATGACATGTTTGACTTCACTTATGCCATAATCCAGTGCTAGACCTTGAGATCGTAGCACATCCTTGTTTTCCTCTAAAGCCAAGGAAAGGCCACATAGGGAGGGATCCTCATAAGGAATAGAATCTTTATGAGTGGGGATGTAACAAGTTCATGGGGAAGGGCAAGGTGGGCCACAATTCTGCCAACCAAAAACTAAAGAGATTTTACTTGCTTAATTGTGCCTTTTGATGTTTCATTTTCACAACGCTTCACACCATGCTTCACTTTGCTAAGTTCCCACAATAGAAAAAAACTACTTTTATAATGGAAACATGCCATTGAAATCCTTTTTCTCATTATATACCCGTCAGAGATAAAACTCCGCACTTTGAAATCATTTTCTAGCACTATTCTCTTAGCATTGTAACTTGTATCTTCCATCTAGAGTCCAATGCTCATCCAATCTCACACTCCCCCAATCTAAGATACACAATGTGGTAACCAAAGAGTATGGTCTTGAAAAAGTCCTAATTTTCAGTTGCATGCACCCACAACCAAAGTTGTGGCAAGAAAATTCTAGCCAAGACACAACACTAGCTTGAATGCCACTCAACCACCACTCACCATTGTTAGGATATTTAGACACTTAGGAGTTAGTTAAGATCTACTTGGTCTAATATGTC
>ML780328.1:855471-967900 GCA_009831015.1 Picea engelmannii
TCACAAAGTCTCTTACAGAAGCGAAGTTTTCCAAACTTCGATCTATGTTAGGAGTTCAGGAAGCTGTCATTAAGGGGGGATAGGCTCTAATGCTTCCTTCCTTCTCCTATTGTGTCATTATTGTAAATCCTTCAATCCTATCCAAGTTGTTCTTAAGGGGGGATGTTAGGATATTTAGACACTTAGGAGTTAGTTAAGATCTACTTGGTCTAATATGTCGTTAGGTAAAAGTGTGTTTCTTTAGTATGCATTAGTATGCATTTGTAGTTAGGAAATTCGACGGTCACGATATTTTCCCGACATAGAGTGATCCGACAGTTCATACTCTCCTCGATCTTAACGACCATTGATCCGTGGATTAACACCTGATTGGTCCATGATCTCTATTTAAAGAGCACGGAGGGTCATTTGCCGATGATCGATTGTAAGAAACTCTCTTGTAAAATCTCTCTGTAATATTTTTCTTTGCATTAATAAACTTCTCCAAGTGGCCGCGTTGGTTGGGGCCGTGGATGTTTCCCCGTAGGGGTTTTACCACGTGAAAACATTGGTGTGTTGATCTTTGATCTAGTTATGTGAGTGGTTACTGAAGGTGTTCGTCCTTTGTTGGAATACTTGTGTTGTCGAACAACCATTGGAGAAGCCGTGATCTATGAGAGATTTAGAATCAACAATGAAAAAACTTCAGAGTCACAATTTCCTACAACAATGAAAGGTGATACAACCAAGGATTATGGTAGACAATTCATTCTAGGTATTGATTACATACCAACTTAACCCACACACATCCCTTTGTACCACCATCATACCCTTCTTAATCCTTTGCGCTTGCAAATTGTAGTGAATACATAGGTTACAATAGTATAATAAATTGATTTACCATCGACCTTGCATGGCAATATGTGTGTTGAAATGAGAGGCGCTCATCATTATGTTCTTGGTGTAAGGGGGGGAGGGTAATGTTGTAATTCCTCCATTATATCACAAATTCCTTTCACCAACCTAGCTCCCTTATTTGCTTGCTCATCATGAGATTTATTTTCTCTCTTAAAACATGATATATATGATTCAATGCTTTGAAAGTCTTGGAAATCTTGTAGGATCCTTGCACAATCTTGCAAATCTTGGGGTTCTTTTGAGAGCTTTGATGATGTAAGGAATTACTGATAATTTCCAAGTCCCCCACCATCATTTCTCGACAAACCCCTTGATTATTTAAGATGGAAAGACCTTTATACAGAATTAATGCTTTAGCCTCATATTGGTTGATATCTTAGTTCCCCATGCATATGCATTTTTTGTTTTTCCTTTGAGGTCAACGATGATCCCCCTTGCCCTACCATTTTCTTTCAAAATTCCATCAAAAAATAGAATATGTTTTTTTTTCACTTCCTTCAATATCTAGAAGTCTGCATCTCCCATTCTCAGTTTCCATTTTGTTGATTTCCTTGATCTTCGTATCTACTTTTTTGGTTGATTGGGATGAATCACAATTAGATTTTTATTCGAAATATTTTCTCCTACTTCATAATTGAGCAAGGAATTTGGCATATCTCTCTTTGAACAAATTGTCTCATGCAACAAGCCCATGGCTTGACCGATGACTATCCTTGGCCTAAAGGATTCTTGTTTGAAAATGTAACAATTCTTTTCTACCTCAATTTTCCAAGACATATATTTTGGCATTGCAACTGGGACCCTTTTCAACTACTTTTTGTGCATTATATTTCCTCGATACTTGGATTTCCATGTCAAGATCATTTGCCTGCAGTGTTGGGGAATTTGGATTTCTTTCCCCAAGGATGCAAAGGAAATCTGCCAAACTTGTTTTGTGAATATACATTCTAGAAATATATGCTTTATCATTTCTTATGGTTTTAGGCATAGAAAAAATTTGATAGGTCCCCAAATCCCCTATTTTCTAATATATTTCTTTATCAAGATTTTGTTTTGGGTCAAGAACTAGGTAAAGAAACTTACTTTTGGAAGGTAATATCGACCCTAGATCTGCTTCAAGATCATTGACATTGCTGGTAGTGCTTGCATGGCCAACATTATGGAATATTCATGACTTACCATGTAAGAGTCCCCACTTGAACCCCATCCCCTTGAATCCTTTATTGATTTTTTTATGGGGGCTGCTCCTTGCAAATGAGAGAAAACCAACTTGCACATAGTCTTTAGAACTTCTATATGGGGTAGGAATTTCCATCTTGTCCATCTACCATTTTCATGTTTCTCCCAAGTTGATAGGTTGAAGAGAGTTTTGACCCCTTACTCTATCAACCAAGCCTTTATTTCTATTAATGATGGATCTTGGTTTAAGGGGTGTTAGCCCATTATTTTGTCCTCCCATATTTTGATACAACATCCATTTCTTGGAACTAGGGGAGATGATCTTGAATAATGGGTGTGAAAGTTAGCTTGCATAGTCTCCAAATAGGTTAGCCTTGATCTATGGGAGAGGATTTTCTAGAGTTCACAACCTTCCCCTTTTCATATGTTTATTTCTTGAAACTTCTTTCCACCACTTTGTTTTCCTAAAACATATTACCACATTATCTTGGTTCCCAAGGTTTGATTCATTAGCGTAAGGTCTCTTATTACTATCCATCCTTTTTCATAGGGTGCTCTTACAATGTTCCAATTAACTAAGTGATATATTTTACTTTGTGATTTCCCCCTTGCCATAAAAACCCTTTGATTTCTCTTTCCTTATCATATGCATAATTCCCACTAGAACCATGAGGGACGAGATTATATAAATGGGAAGAGTTGCTAAAACCAAATTTATTAGCACTATCCTGCTCAATGGGTTGAGCCATTGCACCCCCTAGCTAGGTATTTTATTCTTAATATTATTAATGTTTGGAATCCAATCTATATCCCTAGAATGAGTGAGTGCAATTAGAACTCCCAAATACTTGAAAGTGTTCTAGTGAGCTTGCAAAGAGAATTCAAGGACCTTGACTATTTCTTGCAATTTTTGATGTGTTGGAGTCCACCCATATATACTACTCTTGGATTTGTTGATTTTACTCACAAAAGCATCTAGATAATTGTCCATTGTATTCTTGAATATTTGAGATATGACTACTTAGCCACCCTTAAAGGTAGGCCGTCATCTACAAATTGAGAGTGGTTTATTGCTTTGACTCCTCTTACTATTTTGAATACCGACTTATTTCCACATAGTTTTTCTTGTTCAAGATTTCTTCTAATAGATTTTGCCATCAAGATGTAAAATAATGGTCAGTCCTTGAGAACCTTAAGAAAATGAAGTAAGCCTCCCAATCCAAGAGCCACTTATGTAGGTTTTGATCCTACCAATAAATTTCTCCTCAAAGCCATTTTTTCTAAAAACTTATTGACGCAGGAGAAATGCCTTGCAACAAACAAGGGATCTCCTCAGTATGAGGTCCCAATTAGACTTCACACTATTTGGAATAAGAGTCCCATATGGATTCTGGTCCGACTGCCATCATTTGTACAATGGTTGAATGGATGATTGATGGGATGAGGGAATGCAAATGTATGCAGATGCAATCTCTTCTAGATGCAAAAAATGAATCTACTCTATCCTATCCTATCCATGAGAAACAAATATTACAAATAAACATATAGGAATGCCAATAATCCCTGCATATAATATTTACCCAGATAGATGTTAAAAAGGACAAAGACTGCTAGCACATACATGTACAAATACATGAAAAAAAGAGTGTATTGCATTAACTCATTTACACCTAGCCATTCACCATCTTAGAACATTAATAAGAGAGAGAAACAAATACTATAAAAGGACATACATTCACACAAGAAAAGTCAATTCATGAAAAATGTAATCTTACAACATTTCGTAATAGCTGGACATTAGTTGGAAATAGTTCACAACCAAATAGATACCAGGAAAATGTGTTTCTCTCTGTCAAAATGTCCCTAAGGGATTCTCACTATTACTTTCAAAAAAATAGTTCTAAGAAAATTACAAAGTTGAAGAGCCGTTTCAAAATGGGCGCTCTTTGGTTTAAATACGTTAGCTTGATAACTGCTTCTTGTCACTTCTTGAATTCCAAAGAAGCAGTTAAAAGACCGTTCATTTTCCTATTTCCGTTTCCTCCTAATTTATATAAAGACAAAAAGAAATCATGCGATCTACAAATTTCAATTTTATTCTATATTTTTCCTTTATCTTTGTCCCTAATGTAGGCATCCCATCCTTAATGATATTTTGAAATAGAAATTATTTTGCGATACAATGGGGAATCTAGGGAAACTTCATGAGTCGCTGAGTTTTGGGAGAGGGTATTCATGTCTCTTATCAAATTAGACATGAAAGATTGGATCATATTTTTAGCTCTGGATGTCCTTACAAGATGATGATCCATCAAGGTGCTAGTTATTTTGAGTGGGGTCTTGGAAGCCATTTCCATAACTTGGATGTTCTCTCCTAACTCTGCGTAAACCTACTCATTTGATTTTATTTGGCTTGATCTCCAATTCGAGGAATATGACTTTTTTCGGTTAGGATGATGGTAGATTATGGAGTTTAGTGCATATCCCAAGTGGATTTTTTAACTCCTTCTCTAGATTCCCACCACTTGTTGAAAAATATCAAGGACAATGTAGTTTATCTCACCTTCCTAGTCGGTCATTTGTGGTAAGTCCTCTATGGAATTTGGATTGTTTGTTTCCCACTGCTTCATCTTGTCTAGACATGCCATGATTCCGATGAATTCTATATTTTTGGTTTGAGGCTTGTCTAGTTGCTACTTGCGCCATGATATGAGCAACCTTTTTCTAGAACATTTTCATTCTAGCATACATCTTGTAACCGACCCAACCCCCTAAGTACCTTTTTAAGGGATGGGGTATTCAATTTTTACTTATTATAACAACCTTAAATATTCTTTATCATAGCTCCATCGTATTTTTCTTGTCAAGAGCTTTCCAAGGTCGATAATTTCACTCAGAACTGAGCTATGGAACGAAATCTACGACCTTCCGAAGTTCTTGGGTTTACATAGACAACATCTCCCTTAATTTCATGAGGCATCCACGTGATGTTTCATTGTTCATGCCAACTGACATGGCAACACCCAGATCCTGATGTGGCACTAGCATATCCTACCATAGTGGAACCCCACTCAGGTCATCATCCTGTTAGTAATGGACATCTACCATCCTAATGGCGTTCTATCCACCTTGCTGGCAAGTTGTGTCATCCACATATGCTTCTCCTTTCCATGGCCCACGTATTCTACCATACTTAGTCACCTTACTGTATTCATGGACTCACAGGCGGCGGTCTTCATGAAAGTATGAAAAGTATGGCGGGTTCCGTTTTAATGAAAATTTTTGGATTATGAACAATCCATACCTGCACAGGATATCTCTAGCCCAAGCTAAACTGCATCAAGCCATAATTTCATCCCTAATAACAATGAATCATATGGGGAAATATTCACATATGTGCAAGGATATACATAACGCCAACAATATATATATATATATATATATATATATATATATATATATATATATTCATGAGTTTATGATTTGTGGGACCCACCCATGTATAGGTGAGGAAATGTGATTTTGTTGCTAGTGTATTGGCGTGACAATGCTATTTCATTTTCGGTGTATTGGCATAACAATGTGATTTCTTCGCCAGTGTATCAGCATGGAATGAGCATTTTCTGCTGAAACAAGAGGAAAGTTAAATTTTGTGCATATCAGCTGAGAGAAGTGATTTCTCGCCCGTTGTATCGGCCGAGAGAAGTAATTTCTCAAGACTCAACTATATTGGCAAAGAATAGTGATTTTCGACTGCTGTAAAATGAATGAACACTTGCTTGCATATGGGCGAGCGACACAAATTTTTTGAGGCTTGGCTGTATCGGTGAGAAATGGGAATTCTTCGCCAGTGTATCAAACGAGAAAGAATATTGCACGCCAATGTATCAACCAAGAATGAGGATATTTGAAAGAAGGAAGAAACAAAATTTGTCTAAGGGTCAAATACAGTTAGAGGAAATTCAGAGTAATACGGTGTCGGCCCAAGATATGAATATATCGTCGATATATGCTGTGTTGGTGAGATAAATGAATTCCTGGCTGGTGTATTGGAGAGCAAAGTGGATTACTCGCTGATACACTATGTATTTGGCACATGAGCGAGATCTTTATTTTTTCTCAAATGATCAGGTTTGGAGAGAAGATAAATGAATTTTAAATTTCAAAGCTTTGCAAGCAAGAGTTTCTAAAGTTTATAGTGGCAAGAAATTTCAAAGGGGGCTTTGATTTCTTTAGTTAAAATAAATGGCTTTAGAGTTGAAGTAAAGAAATTGAGGGAGGTATTGTTGCTGGCACAACAAAACTACAAAGAGAAACTGATGGCATACTTTGTCACCATTCCTTTTTCCTTGTTTGGCCGACTAGAATGATTGGCCTCTTGAACTAAGATGGCATAATTAGTGATTTGCATCTTTGGTACATAACCCCCTTACTAATTTGAAATAAGGCTTGATATTAAATGAGTTAGTCTATTTACTATAATTTTTTTAGGATTTTTATATGAGGCAATGCTTAAATATATAGGCTAAAATTTAGCAAAGGTTGTTGGGTTATTTTATTTAGGAATAAGTGTAAGGAATGAAAAATTAATTCCCCTTTCTTTTAGTTTCATTGAAAATGCGACAAAGGTCATGTTTAATGATGCTCCAACAAGATTTGTAGAAGTGTAAACAAAACCCATTTGGCCCTAGTGCCTTATCTCGCTCAAAAACCAAAGAGCATTGCTTCTATCCTTGTTAGTAAGGAGCTATTATCATCACTTGACCCACTTCGAGGGATGGCTTGTAGAATGTATTGTATGGCCATGTCTAAGGCTAACACTCCCTATATAGATTCTTAAAATGCTTACGCATTGCCTAAAGAGGCTCTTCAAACTTAGACACCTTTTATCCATTTTCTAATTCTATCTCCTACACATGATTGTGTGTTTGTCTAGCCCAAGCTTGCTTGTGAAATAAATTTGTGTTTTTGTCACCTACTTTTAGCCACAAACTCGTTAATTTTAGAAGCCATATTTTTTCTTCATTTTGGAATGCTTGATGCATCTTCCCTACTAACTATTTTTCCTCAACCAAGAGTTCAACTCTTATTTCTTCTTATTCTATTACTAATTAGAGACTAGCCAAATTTCGTTTAGCTTCTTCATCCTCTTTAGAAGGAGAGATGAATGAGGTTTTGGCCCATTATTTTAACTTCCATTTGGTGGTTCAGAATTTTGATTCCCACACAAAGGATGATGAGCCTTGGACCATATGCAACCATGCCTCGGTTTTGATTTCCAGAGTAGAAGGGTATTGCAACCATACCAAAATGAATTTAAAATGAATGGGACATAATTTTTTTATGTTTGAAAGCTCAAAAGGACGGTTTTTTGATAAGAGACTAGAGATAGGAGAATGGAAGATGATATATGATATTTCTAAATAGAAAAAATATTTGAATTAAAAATCTATCCAACTGCTCAGTAATATGTCCCGAGCTTGTCTGATTGTTAGTCCATGTATATTTCCCTTTCTTTGGTTTGGGATCATATATATTTCAATCTATTATCAAGTCGTTGATCGTTTTCCTTACTATGTCCTTGATAAATGTTCCTCCTCATTTGTTTCCATAGAAAAGTCCATGTTTAAATTACCCACCAAGTTCCTATTAGAGATGGGTAGAGAGTCTCCAATCAAGGATAACCATCACTCTCATTTAGTGTAGTTGTTGGTCAATTTATAAGGTAGTAAATTGATACTGTCAACCCAGATTACTAAACTTATGAAGTGCTCAACAAAGTATACGTAGAACAATATCAAACATTCGTCTCAATCCTAATAAGCCACACCACAAGATTAAGAACTGATACATGAAGTCAATCCATTTTTAATCATGATAAGTCATTCAGTAATAACTTGATGATCATAAATTGAATAAAAAGAAATGAAACTCTACTAATCATAGAATCACCTAGTAATTACTAATGTTAAATCATGATATCACTGCTAACAAGCATCAGTAAAAACCATTTGTTGGTTATTACTCTTTCTTTCTACTTCGTGGGACGACCCAGGTTCATATCTGAAAAGGTTTCCAACAAAACCCTCTAAAAATATGGCCCTTTTGATGAACAAGAAGGAAACACAACACACATAATGTACTATGCAGTCTCACCCGAGATAGTTCTATCGGTGACTGCAATGCTCAGGTGCTTGCAGTCTAGGAAAGAGTGGGGATCTGGGATTGGATTTGATTTTCATCTGGCCTTAAACATATTACTCTATCTATTATTATTAAGATCCACTCGTGTAATCTTATACATGCATTCTAATAGATCTAGCTAACCAATTATGTGTAAATCAATCATTAGCAGGAATTAAATATGATCAACCATTAACAAAAATTAAACATGCATTCACTCATCAAATAGTACATAGGTTTTATCATGGTTTACCCCCTCCTGGGCTACGTCCACAAAGATATGGCTTCTTAGGCTCTTTTATTTAGATTTCTACAAAATATGGCACTGCACGCACTACAGTTCCGATCATACAATTCTGAAACAGGTTCCACAACCTTTGTGAGGTGGAATAGATCACACCAAGCTCCTCAACCTATCATCTAACCCTCAAGATCTAGCTACCTGAATCTTCTACAACTCAACAACTTACAACAAGGTATCACAACAATTTCTTACAATTCAAAATTAACTTGAACCAACAACAACCACTTGGAACCCCAACCCAGACCTCCTAGGTTCTTATTTATACTAGTTTTCAAGTTTACCAGCCGTTACAATCTATTACCAAAACCCTAGCCCTAACATGGTTAGATTTTCTTTCTTGCATGCCTTGCATTCTTTATCTCTTTGCATGCAGCTTTCCCTCGCACATGCTGCTTTTACTACCACTTGTTCTTCTAAAAAACTAGGTGTTATTCTCCAAAAATATGTATTGCTTCAAAATAGGCTTGTTCCAAACAAGCCCCCAAGATTGAAATGTGGCTTGTCCTGAGCCACCTAGGTATTGAACGCTCCCTGAACAACCTCTGCTAGGCTGTGGAACTTGTCTACAAGTTCCCTTTCTCTTGCCTGGACCTACACTACTTTTCCTGTCACTACCTCTACCAACTGCGTTGTGATCTCCTCATGGATCATTGCTGTGCTCTCTGTGTGTGACTGCACAATGCTCTTCTCCTCCTCCTCTATCTGTGTGATCATATGCGCGGTTTGTTCTTGTAGTGGTTCCACTTTTGCTTGCCTATCCTATTTCTGCATCTGCGTTGCTTTCAACTAGGATTGCAACTTCTTCATATCTTGAGTACCTTTCAGGCATTCTATGATACTCATTGTCTTCTCCCTCTGATTGAGGTCTTCGATAGCTGCGCTTTCTCTTTCTTCTTCCTTGTCACATTGCTGGACCTACTTGTCCTCCTCCAGCGCTGTCCAGAACTGCACTCCTCGGTCAAACAATTCTGCGACTGCACTGATGTTTTTCTCCATCTCGCCTATTTGAAATGCAACGTCTTCCTTCCTTTTTTATGTCACCTCCAGAGGAGTCGTGGGGTTCGGTTTTTCTTTTAGATCCTCAATCTCTTTCCTATATTGATTGATGGTTTGTGCAATGATATTGAGCTTCTCCTCTGCTCTGCTCTTCTCTTCTTGCGCGCTATCAAGGATGCGGTTGTAAACCGCTGTCAGACCTTGTTCCATTCTGTTTGTGTGTTCTTTTTCCTCCTTGGTTTCGAGCTTGACCTGCTCAAATATCAGTTCGAAGGATTCCTTTCCATTCTTTGTGTGCTGCAGTTTCTTCGCATCGGTCCTTGCGCACGACTGCACTTCCTGCGCGACACTGTCTTGAAGCCTGTACAGTGCCTTGGTTGGTATCCTTGCCATTACAAACTCTACTTGCACCATATCCTTCTGTGGTGTCTAGGATACAGTCTCATTCATCTACAACATGTTGGATGTGACTTGGAATTTCGGGCTCACCTGTGCTATCGTTTGGATGGTATCTTGCTCACTCGATGTGGTCCTTGCCTTTTCTTTTGTTGTTGCGGGGTAGGGATTTGTTCCCCTTTCAGGCCTGTGCACTATTCTCATCTTCTCTAGGACCTGCCTTATGTATTCCATATCATCTTGAATTCGACCTCTTTGGTGCTGGGCATCTTCAAACTCCTCAACTGTGTGTTCCTGTACTTTTTCTGCCATAAGGTCGACATCATCCTCAGTAATCATGTACTCTAGTAGCTGCTTGTGCACCTTGGACTTCTTGCACAACCCCCCTATGTGTATGATTGGTCGCTTGGGTGGCCTTGTTTCTTATGGGGCAGCTGTCGAGGGGGTTTCTTGTGTAGTTGTATCCCCCATTCCTTGTTCTCCTTGTGCTGGGGCAGTGTCCTTTTTTCCCGCCCACACATATTTCTTTGGCGCACTCCCCTTCTTCTACTGCACCGACTTATGACTTGGCTTCGGATTTTTAGGCGTAGCGCTGTCTCCTGTAGGTGTCTTAGATCCCCATGCTTCGACCTCCTTTCCTATGGGAACTTCCTTAGCAATGATTGGGATCTTCCAGTCATCTTTCCATTCGTGCATCACCATTTCTACATCTTCTCCATTGATGCAGTATTGGAGTTGCAACCATTCCTTGGCTGGATCCCTGTGCACCTGTATCGACATGGTGTGGCAAGTGGCTATGAAATTTTCAATACCTTGGTATTGCGTGACAACCTCCAGAGTGATCCTCCATGTGTTTTCTATTCTTTCTTAAATATCCCAGAAGTACCACGCAAAGGTACCTGCATTTCCACTTCTTCTCTTGGGGTATAAAGTGCTCCACATTGAGGTATACCGTGCTGCGCGGAAACAACCTATCCTGTCACAAAAATAAGAATATGGTGGCTCCCTCAACTTGACTAGTGCTATCAGGATCAACAACCAAGAATAATGAAAGTTTGTCCCCAAGTCCTGCGCGTCTTTGCAGTCATCGAGGAATAGGTTTAACATATAAGGGGCCCAACTAAGCATGGTGCCATTGATGCACTGCGCTACAACTGCGACAACCCCTACCGAGACTTCCTCCTTGTTTCACTTTCTTAACATATTGTAGGCCATAAGCTTTGTGGCCATTCTTGTGGCAGCGTCACTGATTATTTTTATGATTATACCGTGCGAGCCCCTCTCCGGGCTGTAGGTTTTCTTCATCTCCTCCGCAAGATATTTCTCCTTTGTTTTGTCATCCAAATATTGCGTGGGGATCTCGCCCATGGATGAAAGACCTGTGATGAATGCAATCAACTCAATGTCAATTGAGATGGATTCCTCCATCCATAAGAAGCCTCCATGGAGGACCGCCATTAACTACTTTACGCAGTTATTTACTTCCTTCCCTCTACCAAAATGGGGAATTTCCACCAATTTGAGGATGCCTATGTTGGCCAGGTTGACTGCCCATGGTTTTGGTTGCAGTATAGGGTTGCCAAACGGTCCTGTGCCTATGCTATCCATGTATACCTGTTGTGAAAATTCAAGGAATTTTCCAGTGTTGGCCACATCGTGGTCCAAATACTTTAGCTTCTCCACACAACCCGACAATGTTGGTGGGGTCTATACTCCCACTGGGATGCGCAATAGTATGAGCGCTGTGTCGATCTACTTGCACGGGGATCATGCCATGGGATGTTTTCCCTTTCTTTTGACCGGCATGCTAGATGTACCAGCCTCTGCTTGCCTATGCTCTGCACTCATATCTAGTTTCCCAGTTATGTCTTCGACCAACCCTTCCTGTTATTGTGTGAAACCTACTTCAGGTGGTGGTCTTGGGGCCATAGCCTCTGTGTGTTCGCTGGCTTTTCCATTTGTTCTTTGGGTTGCTTCGATCCTCACAGGTTGCTATAGGTTTCCTGTATCGTTTGTTTGGCGGTACTACACACTATTGTGCGAATCGATTTCCATGGAAGTCATTGTTGGAGCTTGTGATTCTTCCTCCACTGGTGTGGGGCTTGCTGGCTCGACGCGTGGCGAGGGAATTGCGTCAACATTGACAACTTCCTCTCTCTATGCGGTTTCCTATTTGACCTCTGTATTTTAATGAGGCACTCTAACACTGCTGCGGGTTTTGCTTGTTGTTTAGCTCGGTGCGCCAATATTTGGTGGTGTCATCATGGGTATTGCTCACTTTTTTCCAAATGGGCTTCGACTGGTTCACACTATGCACTCATCTATTCGCTTCTTCTCTGCATGCTCTCTATCGCTGCAAGTTTGCACTTTCACAATACGTTGTATTCTACCCACGTTTCCCCTTGATATAGAAGGTTCCATAAAGGTAGTGAATCTTCTCGGAGAAGCTCCCTTGGATGCGATTAATGCAATGAAGTTTTATGAGTATGTTCCATTTAATTTCATAAATGCTGCCAGTTGGCGCATTTTTCTCGTAACTGTCATTTTTTTTTCTTTTCTGACCGTTGGTCCTTTTTCCGGTGCGCTGAACTTTTTAAGTGCATCGTGCATTTCCGCTGTGATTTTTTCGTTAATGCGTAGTGTTTTTCTTTCTGTTACCCATCTTCTACGCGTGGACATTTTTCCGTTTATCACGCTGAATCCACTTTTTCTACGCTTGATATTTTCCAGTAATTTTTTTTATTTTCTTTCTTTTCTGTTTTTGTATTTATTTTTCCTTCTTTTTCTCGTTTTTATTTATTTTTGTTATTTTTCTATCCTTGCTTCTACTATATTACACTATGTACATGTCCTTCTTACTGCGCAACTTTTAATTGTTAGGACGTCGACTATCCCTGCACATTTTCAGTTGACTTCCACTGATCATTCCTTTCAGTTCTGTTCTTGCTAGATCCTTTAGCTGCACAGATACCCCATCTGTGACAATATTTACTTCATAAGGCCCTAACCAATGCATTCTAAACTTACCAGGATGTTGGAAAAATTTACTGTTATAGAGCAAGACTAGGTCTCCTTCCTCAAAACTCTTCCTCTTGATATGTCTATCGTGCCAGGCTTTGTCTATGGCTTTTTGTACTTCTTGGTGAAATCCTGCCAGAATTCTATCCTCTTCCATATCCATTAGTTGATTCAACCTCTCCTTCACTACGCCTCTTTATATCATGTTGGTGATTGCTGCTACGCGGAGACTGGGTACTAGAAATTCTAATGGTACTACTGCTTCCTGCTCATAGAACAATCTGAATGGTGTCTTTCTTGTCAACTTCTTGCATATAGTCCTGTATTCCCATAGTACTGTTGGTATTTTCAAATCCCAATCATCCATGTTGACATTACATATGTTTTTCAGAGCATTCTCGAAGATCTTATTGAAGGCTTCTACTGTTCCATTTGCCCGAGGATGGTAAGGTTTACTCTTTTGGTGATAGACTTCAAACTCCTCAATCATATGCCTAATAGTACAGTTGATAACATGGGTACCTTGGTCACTCATCAATATTCTTGGACATCCAAATCTGGTGATCACTTTCTCAAACAAGAAGTGTGCTGCTGTCTCTACGCTACAGTATTTGACTGGTGCTGATTCTTCCCATATTGTTAAATATTCTACTACGATGATGATATATCTTGCTTCTGACCTTTTTTCCGGTGGATGGATTGGCTCAACAAATACTATTACCCATTTGTCAAATACCTGCAAAGTTACTTGTGGTCTCAGGGGCATCTCATCCCCCTTGTTAGGTTTACCAACCCTCTTACATACATCACATTTATGGAAATATTCCTTGGCATCTCTGTGAATTGTTGGCCACCATAGTACTGCACGAAATACCTTATGCACGGTATATTTTCCTGCATAATGTCCTCCAACTATTCCCTCATGATATTCTGCCAAAGTTCTAGGATTTTCATGCTCTAGTACACACCTTCTCAAAATGTTGTCTGCGCCCATTTTATATAAGTGTCCTGTAATCAATTGATAGTATGCAACTATGACTACCATATTCTTCTTCTGCGCAGTTCTAAATTCTTGTGGCACAATCCCTGTGCTCAAGTATTCAATGATATCAACAAAATATTCATCAACTATTTGTACTGAAAAAAATGGGCATCAGGGATTTTTTCTTCCAAGTTGGCCAGTTCCTCTCCATTAGTGACCCTTGATAGATGATCAGGTCCTGCATTCAGATTCCCTAGTTTGACTATTACTTCAAAATAAAATTATTGAAATAACAACATCCATCTACATATCCTCCCCCCCAACACTGCCTTGTTGACTAAATATTTTAGGGCAAAATGATATGTGAACATATTAAAGTGTTTTCCCAGCAAATAGTGCCTGAACTTATGAAGTGCATATACCATGGATAGGCCTTCTCTTTCCGTGGTGTTGTAACTTTGCTTTGATTCTGACAATTTTCTGCTTGCAAAGGCTATAGGATGGTCTAAATCCCTTGCTCCTGGATGCACCTAAATTTCTCCAAGTGCTATGGCTTATGCATCTACATCACATGAAATTTATTTTCCTAGTCTTGGAATACTAGGATAGGTGCTATGACCATATTTTTTTTTAAGGTTTCCAACCCTTGTTGACAGTCTTGATTCCACTGAAATATGGTATCCTTCTTCAACAATTTTTCCGTTGGAACAATAATCTGTGCATAACCCTTTATGAATTTCCTGTAATAGCTTGTATGTCCCTGTGTTTCTCTCAACTGGCGTACTGATTTTGGTTGTGGTAAGTTGACAATGACTGCAATCTTAGGAGGATCCACTAATAAACATTTTTTACAGACTATATGTCCCAACAACATCCCAAAAGATGTTCCAAAAATGCATTTCTTTGTATTCAATGATATCTGACACTACCTGCATCTTTCCAATATTAACCTTAATACTTCTACATGATCTTTTAAAAGACTATATATAGTCCAGTCATCCAGGTAGACTTCTAAAATTTGATGTATGAATTCCTTAAAAGAAGCTATGGCTACTCTTGAAAATATGGCTGGTGCATTCTTTAGCCCAAAAGGCATGATTGTGTACTGGTAGGATCCCCATTCTGTGTCAAAAGTTGTCTTATACATGTCATGGAGCTATCTTGATCTAATGGTATCCTGAGAATCCATCTGTAAATGAGTATGATTCCTAGCCTCCCACATTCTCTAATATTTCATCTGCGAAAGGGGTGGGAAAAGGGTCATGTAAGAAATCATCATTCAATTTTCTTAGATCTACACAGATCCTTATCCCCCCTTGTTTCTTTTCTTGCACTACCATAGGGATTATCCATTCAAATTCCTCTACTGGTTCTATGATACCAACTTCCAACATTCTCTCAATCTTAGCTTTCACTTTCTGCTTATACATTGGATTTGATCTGTAAGGTCTCTGTCTGAAAGGTCTTGACTCAGGCTTGAGAGGTATCTTCATATCTCCTATCTCTCCTACTATGCCTTTCATCTCTGTGAAGGTTTTGGATAACAAGTCACTGTATTCGCGCAGTGACTATGTTATTCTTTCCACTGTTTGCTCATCCAAATAGTCTCCAATACTTGCCATTTTAGGATTATTAGTTGTCCCAATGTTGACTTTCTTCACTTTGAGAGGTGCAACAAATAATTTTGATTCCAAAGATGGACCTTCCACCTCTCTTATTCAAAATTTTTAATATAAATATTGCACTTGTCATCTTCATCCGGTGCTTCTTCTTCCACATGATAGCATGAAAATAGTTCTTTGACTGTTTTCTTGTTCTGTTGTTTGTATTATGTCATGAGTTCAGGCTCTAGTTCATCAATAAATATCACCCCTCAATGTTGGGGTTCTCATTTTCAAATGGGAATGTTACTATAAAATTCTGCTGTAATGCTGTCCATTCTGTAGTGCCTATGCACATTTCCTAGTCTACATACCAGTTTTCTGGAATTCCTTTCAATGTATGGATGAAGTGATGAGGCCATTCCTCTGGTGGTGTCATCCTCCATTGTGTCTTGCACTTCTCCAAATGTTTTGTTGGTTTCCCCTATCCATCGTATCTCTACATTTTATTGCTTCCTTGTTCTATGCTAAATCTAATGCGCAGTAACCTCATACATTGGTACCAGCCCTGAATTGTTTCTTTATGCGCACCTCACCATATTGCAGGTGTAGCCTTGAGTGAAATGTCCAGGACTAAGAGCCTCTGATTCTATAATACGTCCTCTTCATATTTGGTTAGAAATTATTCTAAATCATTCACCCGATGAATATTAGGAGGTTCTCTTATCTCTATGCCAACCCATCTTACTACGCGGTCTATTCTTGCGCACCTTCTTGCAGAGACTTCATGTAATCTATGATGCCAATTCTCCAAAAATTATCTGAGTCAGAAGTACATGATGTGATGCTTCTCCAGCTGAGTACCCCATCTACAGTTGGGTTGACATAATCTTCTTCGCACGCTATGGTTATGTACAATTGGTTTATTTCCTCCAGATTTAAGCAAGTGGGCTCTACAAATATTTCTCCTTCTGATGGATCTAATGGCACAATGAATTTGTATTCTCTTGATTTAAATGTTATCTTAATTGTCTTCAAGTTGATTATGCCCTGGCTATCAAATTCTCAATCCAAGCCAAGCAATGCTGGATAAGGTGTCGTTCCATCCACTATTTCTATCACTTCAAAGTCTGCCTTAGTGCACACTCCATCAAGATCTACTGTCACACCCTTAAGCCTTCCAATTGGTAGAACTGTGTGTTGATTTTCTAATTTCAATTGGATAGGTGAATACCCTAGTGTGGGCTCTCCCATACACTTCCATGTCTTATTGGGTATCACATTTACCTAAGTGCCTAAATCCATTATAATATCCCCCATATTTTAATCTCCAATGTTGGCATTTAGTCTGAATGCTCTGGTTGTTCTCCTTATTGTATGGAGGTGATTCACTGATTTTTGATATAACTTCCCCTCTACCTCTATGTTACATCTTTTTAACATATTTTTAAAAACTTTAACATATGATGGATCATTCAGTAGCTTCACACATGATTGCAGAAAAGTCTTTATGGTACTTAATTGGGCTAAAGGTGGTGCTTCTCTTGTGTGATCCATTGATAAAGGAATCTCGTACATTGGTATGTTATGAGTATGATACACAACTAATGTAGATGAAACATATTGTTTGAGGAAATCCTGTATGGCCTCCTTGAATGTCTCCTTTTCTTTCCGTGCATCAAACTGCTTCTGTGTTTCAGTATTTTTCTTCACCCATTGGTGTTTTGCTGGATCTGGTCTTACTGCGTTAGTTCCTGTCTTAGCACCTCCTTGTGTGACTATGTTGATATTTCTTCCATCATCCCTAGCCTTTGCAAATATCCATTGAACATTCTGGTTGTTCTGGTTCCTCTTTTCTTGATTTTTTCCCAAAAGTTTTGGGCATTCCTCTGTATCATGGTCTGCTATGCGACAATACATACATGTCGTAGGTGGAAGTGGACATTCCCTTGCATAATGTACTGGATGTTGAAAGTTGTGGCACACAACTGTACCTATGCCTCTTCCGAATACTCCTCTACCTCATCCTCCACCTCTATATCCAATTCTATCTCCTCGCGGTGCGTTGTATAGAGGTACCTGATTATACTGCACAGGGTTATACTATGGTTGTGCGTTATTATATTGTGGCTACACAATGTTATACTGCTATTGCTCAATGTTGTATAGAGGTGGTACTTGGTTAAACTGAGGTGAAACTTTCCCTGTCATCATTTCTTCCTGCATCCTATAGGTGTCTGAAGTTCTTTCCTTCATCGGGTCCATTGTCGTACAATCTTTATCATCATGACCAACTGATTTGAAAAAAATGTAGTATGAATTATTGGGTATTGTCTGATACTTATTTATCATGGGAAGATGATATGGATCATTCCCACATGTCTTACATATCTCACACCATGGTCCTCTTGTTGGAAAAGGGTTCAATACTCTTGTTGACATGTACTACACGGAATTTGGGCATTCATTCTTATGGTGTCCTTATGTCCTGCATGTGGTACACCAAACGACTTCTCTTTTCTCTTTTCCCTTATTCTGGTTTAGTTGAAATGTGAGGTTCTTCAGATCCTCCTTCAACTCCTCTATTGCTGGATTTGTCTTCTGATACTGGTTCTCTTCAGCTGCAAGGCTGCCTGCAAAGCCTCTGACCGAGTTTGAAACTTCTTCTATCTCAGTGGGTATTTCAGATGTGGTAACATTGAATTCACAAAGAGATGTCTGTGTTGCATGTCATTCATGACATACTTCAACTTACCCTTCAACCGTTTGAAACTTTGATCAATCTCCCAAATAGACTCACCTGGTTTCTGTCTGATTTCAATCATCTCATTCATGTACTGATCTTCTAAACTAGGCTTCTAAAATTCATTTATCAATAGCTTCTTGGCATATGCAATCGTCGTTGTTCTTCCCGGTGGACCATTTATTACTAGGCTCATGTACCAATCCAGTGCATAATCTCTTGGCGTGATAGATAACTACACAAGTTTTGTGTCCTCATCTATGATCTGTTTTTCTTCCTAGATCTTCTCGCAGATGAATAAATGTTTTTCAGGGTCCTAATATGCCTCTCCCAAAAATTTTGGTAACCTAATGGTGGGATCATGTCTTTCCATATTGAACTGGGTTGAACTACTACCTCCGTGTGGTGTAGATATTTGACTGCTACTTCCAGAACTGGCTCCTCCAGTTTCTTCTCCTTGTTTGGATGTACTTCCTGTTGTCTTTCTTCCACTAAAAATTGGTTGTCTAAATGGTGGTGTTCTTTCTTGTGTATTAGTCACACATGGGGTTATGGGTTCTACACTGACATTGACATGTATGCGAGATTCTCCTTCTGTTCCCGCCCTTGGAATGCCTGTCTTCCTTTCATATGTTGTGTGCATGATTTCCTCAATTTGCTCCACAACACAAAGATTCTCTACCTCTTCTTCATCACTTTCCAATCCCTCTCTATCTGCTATGGCTCTCTTCTTATTATTCATCTTATATTAGTAGGGTACTCCACTGCGCGTCTTTCCAGCTGTTGCCATTATCTACTTTATCTGATCTTCCTCCATCATGATTGGGTCCATGGCCTCCTTATTCTTTCCCTTATCCATCTCCCCCTCCATTTATCCACCTCTTGTCAATGCTTTCCCCTTCCCCCATGCACGCATGGAAGTTTAGCTGTCTGATTCCATATTCATCACCCCGTTGTTATACAGTAAAATATTGATTGAAGTATACAACAATATGATATACCTAACTCTAGGTCCTTTTAGAAACTCCCGCTCTTATGCGCTGTAAGACTTCACAGTATCTACTATAAATTATATGATAAACCCTGCAAAAATACTATTTAACCAGAAATCTATAGCGCGTGAATTTGTTGTTAACTTGTTGTAACTGCACGATCTCCACATGATTCCACTCTTGTCTAATTCGATTTATAGGGTGGTTTTATTTTAACCTTAATAGCCACTCTTGCATCACATGTGGGAAATCACAGAAAAATACCTCATGCAAGTCGCTAAACACGTACTTGTCCAGATATTTGCGTAGTGTTATCTTAGGGTTTCTATTATTCTTCTGCGAAAATTCAAGCTCCTTTGTTTTCAAACATCTTTGGATCTCCGCCTTCGTTGGATTCCACGGTCTGAACATTCCCTTTTTATACCTTCATTATCCACATGCTTCTTCTACGGATCCCATTTACTTAATCCCATGCAGTTTTAGCCGGCAACAAAACCATTTGTTGGCTATTACTCTTTCTTTCTACTTTGTGGGCTGACCCAAGTTCAGATGTGAACATGTTTCCAACAAAACGCTCTAAAACTAACGACCCTTCTGGTGAACCAGAAGGAAACACAACACACAAAATGTACTGTGCAGTCTCACCCGAGATAGTTCTATGGGTGACTGCAATGCTCAGGTGCTTGAAGTCTAGGAAAGAGTGGGGATCTGGGATTGGATTTGATCTTCATTTCGCCTTAAACTGATTACTCTATCTATTATTATTAAGATCCACTCATGTGTAATCTTATACATGCATTCTAATATATATAGCTAACCAATTATGTGTAAATCAATCATTAGCATGAATTAAAGATGATAAACCATTAACATAAATTAAACATGCATTCACTCGTCAAACAATACATAGGTTTTACTGTGGTTCACCCCATCCTAGGCTACGTCCACAAAGATCTCGCTTATTAGGCTCTTTTATTTATATTTCTACAAAATATGGCATTGCGCACACTGCAATTCCAATCATACAATTCTGAAACATGTTCCACAACCTCTGTGAGGCGGACTAGATTAGGCTGGGCTCCTCAGCCTGTGATCTAACCCTCAAGATATAGCTACTTGACTCTTCTACAACTCAACAACTTACAAAAAGGTATCACAAAAATTTCTGACAATTTGAAATTAATTTGAACCAACAACAACCACTTGGAACCCCGACCGAGACCTCCTAGGTTCTTATTTATACTAGTTTTCAAGTTTACCAGTCGTTACAATATGTTGAGCACTCAAAACACCCTAAAAGTTTTGAGAAGTTTTTTCTTTTTGTGTACCAATTTGACTTTTTGAGTTTATTCAGTTTTTTAGGAATCAATGGGGTTACATGTTGATTATGTTTTTTTATCGATCACATTCGGCTTGGTTTGGAGTTATTGAACAAATTGAACTTTTCTCTAAAGAAACTTGGAATTTTAACTAAGTATACACAACTAAAATTTTGAGCCACGTGCCTATTATCAGTTTCGACGTAATCCGGGAAGAAAATGATCACATAACAATGATAATCCTCGATACACCGTAGACATCAATGAAATACGAAAGGCCAACCACTAACATAGGCCACAACTTACTTCCGATCCCCGATCACCGATACATTTTTTGGAGTCGGTGAAATCTGAAAGAACAAAATTGCAAAATTGTAGCCATCAACAAATCACCGATCACCGGTTGCTGATACATCATCGACGTTGACATGATAGGATGTTGTAGTCGAGGTTGTGTGTCTAAAGAAAATCACCGATATCGAAGAAAATACATTACTCATGTAGAAGTCAAAATCAACAACCACGTGTCTTGGCCGCATAACTAGTCCGTACGACTCAATATTTTTCCCCAGGTCATATCTGTACATCCATGACAGTATTTCCACTTCAACATTGTACGACAGTATTGGTCAACATCGAAGAATTTGTCTAGATACACCAAGGAAACAATGGAAAAGCCGACCCACCGATGCCGATGCGCTCATTGACTATCGACTGGTCGCTAGAATACTGAGCTCCTCATCTTAGTTCAAACTTTCACCCGCTGATACCGACGACCCCAGTTGATCTATGATGCACCATATTTCTCGATACCGATTATACAAGTAAATATGAAAAGGGTTTGGTAATTCGATGGGACACCCCTAACTGAGGTAAGATATATTTCTTCATTTTGATAGACAAATTTTCCATGCAACCAACACCACAACACCGCGCGCCGACCAACAACTGAAATTTGAATTCACCGATGAACTACAAAATAAGCCGTTCCTGTGTCGCTAGCCTAATTTCTTGCAAGAAAGAAGGAAAAATGCCTCCAAGAAATCCAACGACCAGGTGCTCACAAATAACGCCCAAAAGGAAAGAAGTAGAGATCGACAAGGGGTCTACACTGGGCGCTGCAAGAGAGCTTGATTTTGCCTCAAAGGCGGAACCAGTTTTTCACACATCTACCAAAAAGGAGTTTTCCCAGCCTCCAACATTCGACGACACAGAGGAAAACACTATATCTAAGGTGGTGCTCATGCATTGGGGAGATTTGTTTAACATGATCAAGCAAGAAGATTACCCAGATTTTATACCACACAGTGACCTAGGCATCAAGATGTTGAATGACCAAATAATCCCAAACATTTGGCGATCATGCCTACATATGGTGGCTTGTCGAACCCCATATTTTCCCTACATCAAGACCTTGGGATGGATAATTAACCACACATACATAATGAAATGTATACTCAATAATTAAAATGATGAATGTGTTGGGGTTTTTATTCCAATAGAGGTCCAAAAATATTGCAAACTCAGAGACCCAGAGGAAAGACTAAATACAGAGTTTGTGGTCAAATTTTATGAGTTCCATGACACTAGCAAGTTAATGGCCTCATGGTGGAAAGAAGACAAGAAATTCTCAAACATGAGCAACGACTAGTATGACACGGTGTACCTTAGAAAGCCGTATATTTATCTAATGGATTTGATATGCCAATTATATGGAGAAAAAGATTTCTCCAAGTTTTCGGAAACATGGATTCCCCTGGCATATACTGTGGCGATTTACGGGAGAAGCTTCAACTAGGGAGCCATCATTTCCAAATAGTTAAGAACTAACATCTTGCAGGCCCAGAGACCAAAGGATGGAGAAACACCAACTTTTCACATGGCGTCATACCTATTGAATGTGATTTGCGCAAGGGACATTTTAGCAGGCATGAATCTGAGCTGTCATGTTGTTGAGTTACCCTTGCATGTTTATTTCAACATTCTGTGGGAGAATAGGTACACAATATTTTAGACCCTGATATGCGATGAGTTCATATCCTGATTACATTTCATCATATTTAGAAAACAATTCCCAAGGATTATAGTGACATCCAAAAAGGTGGTTTCAAAAGTAGGCCACTGGTATTTTGAGGAAACCAACACTTATATTAGAGTGTTCGAGGCTACTAGCATGCCACACTTACTCCCTATTCATGTCCTGGACCGACTCATTGTGGTAGAAATTTGGTACCAGACCATTCTTCAAGGCTATAATGCCACTCTGGTGAAGGACAAGAAGAGAGATTTCATACCCTATGGATTTCATATATGGTTTTACATGGAAAAAGGCACTGCACACGCAAAAAAATAAGGGTTGAGCCAGCTTGAGTATTGATTCCCCACACGACGATTTCACAAGCATGATCCAAAGGGCCTGGTACTTCAACACACATCACATGTGTCATCATGTTGGCCATATGCTCATGATAACTTCAAAGATGAGATTTTCACCAAGGGAGCTCAAGACTAGGAGGACGTGCTCCATAGAAGGGATAACCCCATTATGTCCAGATTCAAAGTGATGTCTATGGATGAGCAAGTCGATACAATAGAGCAGACAACTCAAGAAGATCTCAGGGTAAGAGAAGAAAACATAGAAGTAGAAGCAACAAAGGCACATAGGAAGGGGATGTTGTTATTGGAAGAAGCCCAAAGAGATATACAAAGGTTAGAAGAAGATCCCCCACTTAACCCTCTGATAGAACCATTGATGGTTACCTTGACCGACTCAAGCAATGACATAGAAGAGCCAAGTGGCTCAGAGACAATTCCATCAGAGGAGACTGCCGACCAACAAAACCCCAACCCCATGTCACCACAAGCAGGATCACCGATGACTACTATAGTTCAACAGAGGATAGCAAGAGTGTCAAGTGGGACGGGTGTGCCTAATGTCCTCATAGACTTAATTACCATATATGAGGATGAGGAAATTTCAGAGGTTTCACACATAACCCAGGTACTAATCACAAAAGAGGAAGAACTAGGGGAAACATCTGCTCCAGCTTTTGAAACTTTGATCCAAAATCCCCAAGAAGGTGACAATGAGGCTATAAGTACTCTGGACACTGAATTTATCAACCAATTGGGAACACAAATTCAGAAGGATAGCTCCAAGAATGACTTGGGTTCTGGTGAACAGGAAGAAGAAACACAACAACCATAAATCGATATCTTAATGGCCGACCCCACAAATAATATCGATTCTTCGCTTATCTCCCCAGCTAGGAAAAAAATTCCACTAGTTGACAAGGAACAACACGAGGCCAAGTCACCAGAGCATACAAAAACCTCCCCTGCTAAGGAATTATAAGAACCGGTCATAGAACATTTCTGCACGATAGAAAGGCTAGGCAACACTTTGACCTGGGGATATCAACAAATTATTGAACCAATAGACGAAAACACCGATATATAGGTGATCACTTATGATAGAAAAAGGAAATATGTGCTGAGAAGAACGACCAAGAGAAGGATGCTCATGATCGATAGCACACTTCTCGTCACCACAGAAAATGCTAAGATAACTGAGCTGATCAGAGAAGGTATGGATATAAACGATGCTACTTTGGACAGGGTGAGAAGGGGTGAAATGGAGGTAGCTTCCATGAAGAAAGAGCTGGACCATCTTCTCCATCAAGCAACGTATTACCAAAATTCAACATAGAGAGTAGTACTCCTAAAGAGTGAGTTCTGAGGAACGTATGCATAGTTCACAAGCAAAAGGAATCTCTTCACCGCTTGCATATCCGAATTTCAAGAAGATACCGTCATGGGGTTGGAAACCTGTAAAGATGTGCAAATATGGTATCATAAGGCACATTAGGTCTTGGAGTGGATCGATTACATCGGTGAGGTGCAGAAAGGCTGAGACATAGAAGAGAATGGCCTCCAAGTGCTGATGGATAGTACCATCTCGTGAATTAGGAAAACAACTTAATACTGGGTAAGTATGGTCCAAGAACCTCAACAAAAGATACAAGAAATATGAGGAGAGTGCGAGAAAAGATGGGAGAAAATCAATCGGGAGATGAAAAACATTGATCTACTAGAGTTTGGTCCACCAGAGGATTTCTCCGATTTGCATGACATAGTGAAGCGACATACATAGCAAGAATCAACATGGGAAGTAGAGATTTCACAGATTTCAAGCATGACCCTACGTCAAGTGAATAACTTCATGGAACACCCGATCAAATCTCTCGTAGTCCTAAAACACTTAAGTGTCAAGCTAATCAGGTATAAGGAATGCACAATAGAGATAAAGGAGCTCTTCTCCACCCCGATGGATCAACATATATTTCCATATGAAAATACATGCACATATCTCTTCATCAAGTGGCTAGAGTATGATAAGAACAATTGACTTCAGTGAAACCACTAGACGAGAAAAAGAGAATAGATAGATAAATCCATCGTGTGGTGTTTTCTTAATTTTACACAACTCTAGTAGTTATTTTTAGTTTATTTATTTATTGTTATAAATAAGGGCATCGACCCGGAACAAGGGTCGATGGTTTTGGAGAGAAACACGTTTTCTGGAATTTTGTAAGAGAATTATTTCTATGCAAGTTATTTTAATTAAGAAGTTCGGTTTAGAACCAAAGACAATTCTATCATCTAAGGCGTTAATGTGATTGGATCGAGGGGGGATTATATCTGTCTTCGGATTCAATATTTGCTACTATATTGAGTAAGATTTTTTGTTTCTATTATTTAAAGTTATTTGATAATGCTGTAATATAGTTCTTTTATTCTAGTTGATGAAGACAAATCGATTGATTTAACCTGTGATTGATAATAGAGCATCAAAAATTACTTTTCTTGCACTAACTTATTGTGACGTATATGTTTTCCTTTCTATAACTGTTATCTCAGACAATGTTGAATGTCCACTAATCAAAATGGTATTAATTCTAGTTTGAATTTGTTTAGATATTCTTCTTCTATATTCTAAGGTATAGAGGTTATCCTGAAAAAACCCAGCCTTCTCCCAACACATAGTTAACTTACCTCTGCCATTTAGATTAATCTTTGTCTTTCTTGTTATAAATATTAAGAAAATAACCAAAAACATAACTGCCCAGCTTAAGGAAAGGTTTCACAGAAAAGACACATCTGTCAGTCATGATTAAAGCCCATCGACAATTCCAACCATATCACGAATCTCGAGAACCTTGCCACTCATCAAACACTTACAAGTCTAATTGGGCCTCTTAAGCAAGTTTGGTTCCTGTTGTTGAGTTAAAGGGACCTCATACCACTCACAAATAATTGGCGCTAGAAGGAGGGCTAGCGAATGAATGAATAATAATTTTTCTGATAATATATTCCACATAGATTATAGATTCAAAACAACCCACATGCATGGCTAGGCATTCTCGAGACAACCTACATACAAAGAGTACTCCTGATACAAGTAACTCACCTCAACATGAGGAGGAAGAACACTTGTACCCTGAAATACCTTACATGCTTCCCCACGAGGAGTTAAATAAGTTTAGAAGAATCACATGAGATTACGCATGACAAATCGGAGCATTACCTTTAGCTCCTTTAATTACTTGAATAAAAGAAGTAAGCATATTAGTTGTTGACACCCTTGACTAGGTATTTGTTCACATGATAGAAGACCTAATAGATTTTTCCCTTACTGAGATCGAACAACCCCTTAATATGATACCCAAAACACCAACTGGTAACTTTTCTAAGCCTGACGATTTTGAATCTAACGAGGAAGGTTCTAACTTAGATCACTCAGGTTCAAAATCAGAGGACATGGAGGGTAATAACGATAATAATGGAGAAGGGGGAAATCAAATTCAAGAAAATTAACCATGGTTGGCCAGAGATGATCTGGAAATCCCAGGACGGGTGCATAACCTACCCAGACATCCAAAAAAATTGCTTCCTAAATTTGACCCAGAATCATCCAGATTACCAGAAGACCACATTAAGAAGTTCATATTGGCTATAAGGTTTATGAATGTGCAACACAAAGATGTAGTGTGTAGAATTTTTCCTTACACCTTTGAAAAATCAGCCTCGACTTGGTATTTTAACCTTCCAGTTGGTTCTATAACTAGATGGACAAAGTTTCAAAAGGATTTATTGGACAAATTTGCGGAAGAAACTACCATAGGAGATTTAATGGATGAACTTTTTGTCACCACTACGAGTAAAAAAGAAAAGGTTAATATTTCAACCAAATATTTACCACCATTTTGAACAAATTCCAACTCGAAGCTAAACCTACCCAGGAGTTTGAAATTGAAAGTATATGCTAATTCTCTTCCAACTTATATTTCCATGTTCGTAAAAAGGGCTGCCAAACATACCCTAGCTGAAAATTTCGAAGAAGCTAAAACGATTTAATTTCAAACGAAAGGATGCAAAGAAGGTCATATCTCACTAATAAAAAAATAAACCCAACCTCTACCTAAGAGAGGGATTTTGTTAACAAGACCCCTGTCAAAACAAACTAAATCGAGTCCTGATAAAGAAGGAAGAGATCTAGAAAACCTACATCGGATGATAAAAAAACTCTCCAACAAGATCGTAGATATGAAAAGGAGTGTTGGGGAGGGAAACCAAAATCAAAGACCTTATAAACCTTTTTTAAAACAAATTATCCCTTCAAATCTATAGAACCTCCCCCAACTAACCTAAACGTCGAATTAGGGAACGTAGCATCTGACTCTTTCTACACATATCACCAATAAAACCATTCAGAAAGAGACTGTCCCCAAGCGTACATTCTATGAATATAATGGATAATCGATTCCTAGATGAATGATCTTTAACCAAACAACCCAGTAGCTCGACAACAAATTCCATCGATCAAGAAAGTCAAGAGCCAACGAAAGAGACAACCATGCTGTTATGGGATTCCAATTACCTGATGCCTTTCAACGACGCCGCTGAAATGCAGGGACCTCCCATTGAAGTTTTAGCTATACAGACGCGAGGTAGAAGTCAACCTATCCAAAGTAATCCCACCACTACTCATTTGTCTAGAGGGAAACCAACGATCTATCATCCTAGACCCCTATTTTCCTTTCAAAAAAATCCCACAAACATACACACACAGGGAACTCCTAAACTAGACTACAATGTGGTAGAAGACTTGAAGAAGATGAAGGCTAATGTGTCTATCATGGACATGTGTAGAATGCATCAACAAAAGGATTTTCTGTTGCAGGCCTTAAAATCAATAGATACCCCTATAACAAGCACTGATTAAAGTGAGGTCCCATTTCCCATAGATTTAACAAATAAGCTAAGTGTGAATGCTTTATCTTTAGACAAAAGGGGAAGGCCTTTTGTTCCTCCTTTCCTCTTGACGTTTGAAATTTTTAACAAAAATATACATAATTTCCTAGTCGATTCAGAGAATCTTCAAATGTCATGCCATTGTCAATCTGCAAGAAATTAGACGCAACCCCACTCAAAAGTGATAAACACATTATACAACTAGATAAAACTCAAGTAAAATTCATTGGGGAACTTAAGGATGTCATGATCATAATTTCTACACACCCCAAATTTGTTCAAGTAATTGACATAATCATAGTAGACATCCCAGAGGCCTATGGACTGCTACTTAGCGGAGACTGGTCCGAGAAATTAAATGGATACTTTAGTACCGAATGGGATCACCTTTGGTTTACATAAAAACATGATCAATATTGACAGAGAAAGATATATCAAACATACCATCACCGATTTAGAAACCCCAAATGAACCCTCATCAACAAAATTCCCTGTTTTAGGAAACTACTCCTGTGATTATGATTTCAGTAATTTCTCCCCTCCTGTCTCTGACATACCTCCTACACACAAACACAAAATGATTTTTCAAGTAGACTTACTAGCAACCACAAAATAAAGCTTCCTCTGTTAGGATTTTTCATCAGGAGTAGCATGAAAGGGAAATGAAGGTGAAAAAATATCTAGACATGAAGTAGTTAGTAATTTTCCCCCACAAATTTGGATGGTGTACTTTGATGGTTCTAAATCTCAAGAAGGGTCAGGAGCAGGATGTATCCTCATTGATACACAGAGAAAACAAAACTTCTTATCCTGCAGATTAGAATTTGAATGCAACAATAACACTACTGAATATGAAGCTCTAGTCCAAGGACTAAAGAAGGCCATCGACCTAAATGTCAAAGAATTGAAACTTTTTGGAGACTTTGAAATTATCATTAGACGAGTAAAGAATACCATTCGTTGCAATTCACCTCACTTGAGAAACTACCAACAAGAGGTACACAGGATAATAGACAATTTTGAGGCCTTCAACATTATTGCTATTTCCAGGAAAAAGAATACTCTTGTTGATTCTTTAGCTACCACAAACTTAAGTTTATCTCCTTTATAAGACTATGAAGCCTCAAGGTTCATAGTTGAACTTCTCTACAAACCGTCGGTGCATAACAACATTTCCAATTGGAAATTTTTTGAAGGAGATAAACAGATTGTAGATTTCTTGACTAATCAGGAGAATTTCAAGGATTTGGCCATTGATGATGAAATATTCCAAGAACTACTCATAGAATCAAATCTCCATGAGAAGAGGAGAAAAACATACCACTCTTATGACAAACCAAAGTGTCACATGATATCGAAAGGAGTGGCCAATATGGAGAACCTTTTTGACCTAAGGGAAATACTTAGAGGGCCAAGGAATGCAAAAATAGGGAACTCATGCCCTATATACGAAAATATAAACATAGGTACCCCCTAGAATCCCAAGAATGTCAACCTAGGCAAGACAATGTCCAAAGAAGACATGAAGGCTTATCTTAAACTATTTAAAGAATATCAATATGTCTTTGCTTGGTTTGACCAAGAATTGAAAATGTATGATACTCACATTATCTAGCATACGATCCCATTGAAATATCGGATAAAACCCTTCCAACAGAAGCTTAGGAAATACCACCCATCTCTGGAACCTCTAATGTATCAAGAGTTGAAGAAATTATTAGATGCCAAGATTATTTTTTAGGTAAGACACTCTGCTTGGGTAGCCAATCTGGTGCTTGTCAGAAAGAAGTCTGGGGAGATCCATTTGTGTGTGGATTTCAGAAACCTTAATAGAGTATCAAATAAGGATAACTATCCAGTCCCACCCATGGAACAACTCCTACAGACAATAGCCGACTCTGAATTTTTTTCCCTCCTAGACAGTTTCTCGGGGTATAACCATGTCCTGATTTCAGAAGATGATCAATTAAAAACTACCTTCCATACCAAGTGGGTAACCTTTTCTTATAAACACATGCATTTCAGGATGATTAACGTAGGGGTGACCTTCCAGAGGGCCATGGACGTATCTTTTCATGGATTGATTAACAAGTGTGTCGTAGTCTACTTGGATGACGTAACAATATACTAAAAAAATAATGAAGATCACATTTAACATTTGACTCAAATCTTTGGGAGGTGTAGGAAGTATGGAATATCTTTGAACCCTATGAAAACCATCTTTGGTGTAGAGGAAGGAAAATTATTAGGTCATATCATATCTAAGGAAGGAATCAACTTCGACCTTGAATGGATAAAAGAGATAACTCAACTCCCATCACCTCACAATAAAAAGGCCATGCAATCGTTCTTTGGAAAAATTAATTTTGTGAGAAAATTCACTCCTGATTTTGCCGAACCCATCAAGCCTTTACAAAGAATGATTCAAAAAGATGCAGTGTTTAAATTGGATGAAGAAAAGAAAGGTGCCTTCAATAATATCAAAACAACCATCTCCCAAGCACTAGTGTTAGAAAGCCCTGATTTCAACAAAGATTTTTTCCTTTAAACCTTTGCTTCTGACCAATCCTTGGCTACAGTACTTACTCAAAAGGATGATGAAAACAATGAAGCACCAATATCCTTTATGATCACAAACCTCCAAGGAGCCTAATTGAATTACCCTGCTATAGACAAACAATCTTATGTAGTATATAAATCAGTTAAACATTTCAGATCCTACATCTTGAAGAGTCACACTAAAGTCATAGTACCTCATCCAGCGGTCCGATCTCTGTTCACTCAACAAGATATGGGAGAAAGAAGGGGAAATTGTATGGAATTCATCCAAGAATTGGATCTAGACATAAAACCTGCCAAAATAGTCAAAGGACAAGGATTGTGTAAACTTGTTGCTGAAGCCAAAGATCTGATTAAAGCAAAAGATCCTGATTGGGAAAATGATCTGTCATTATGGTGCGGTGAAGCCTTATACGTACCTCCCGGGAAAGAGTCTTGGTATGGAAACTTGTCTTATCTCCTGCATCATGGAACTTGTTTGGAAAATGTAAACCCTATAGAAAGGAGATCCCTCAGGTTAAAATCCACTCAATATCACCTCATAAATTCTATGTTTTTCTGCATAAACTATGATGGAGTACTACTTAGATGTCTTGAACATGATGATGCAGAAAGGGTACTCAAAGAAATCCATGACGAACCAACAAGTGAAAATTTTGTAGTATAAACCACGGCTCACGAAATATTAAGGGATGGTTATTATTGGCCTACTTTGTTCAGGGACGCTCATGCATATGCCAGGAAATGTAAATCTTGTCAAGTGAGCACCGGTAGGGAAAAGAGAGCAACCATTACACTCCAACCGGTGACCATATCTAGACCTTTCGATCAATGGGGAATATATGTCATATGAGAAATTACTCCCAATTATTCAAAAAAACTTAAGTACATCTTGAATGCAATAGATTATTTCACAAGGTGGACAGAGGCCATCCCTTTCATGCACAGTAATGAAAAGGTAGTGATACAATTTTTAGAACAACAATTAATAACAAGGTTTGGGATGCCCTTCGTTCTCCTTTTTGACAATGCTTCCTATTTTTCTTCCACACGCTTGATGTATTTATCCCTTGATAAGGGGATCATAATAAGATATTCTGCAAACTATTATCCGCAAGGGAATGGGGTAGCATAGTCCACTAATAAAAACCTGGTGCGGATTTTAAAAAAGACAGTTTTTGAAAATAAGAGAAATTGGCATAATTTACTTCATAATTATCTATGGGTCGATAGAGTAACACCTAAAGAAGCCATAGGAAACTCTCCATATTTTCTGGTATATGGGCAAGAAGCCATTCTTCCAAACGGATTGTACCTTCCATCTTTACAACTTTCCTAGGCATCAAGAGGTCAGCCCTCATCCGCTCTATAACAAAGGATTGATACCCTTCTCATGTCGGATGAAGAAAGGGAAAAGGCTAAAATTAAGTTCACCTCTCATAAGTAGGTAGTTAAAATATGGTTCGACAAACATAAGGCCAGAGAGAATTTTTTTTAAGTAGGGGACCTAGTCTTGAAGTGGGATAAAGAAAATGAGTCCAAAGGAAAACACTCAAAGTTCTAAAATGTATGGCTTAGACCTTTTCAGATGGCCGATGAGATTGGGGCAGGCACATATCGGTTTCAAAATCTGAGGGGCGAATCCGACACCCTACCAGTGAACGACCATGCCTTAAAACAATGCTTCTCTTAATAAAAAAAAAGTGTCTTTTGATGTTTTGTTTGAGTTTTTGTTTTTGTAGAATACATTTTGATTAGGATGAGTGTGTGGGTTTAGGTAAGACTGAATGTAAACTCTTTTTATTGTATTTTCTTTTTTTCTTGTTAATTAAGTTGTGTTTTGTAAAACAATGGTTGATTTTAATAAATACAGTAAAACAAACTCTGCTCCTGACCTGCACTCACATGCAAAATAAGAGACGTTGGGAAAATATAAAATTTCTCAAATAATATTTGTCTTTGTAAGCATACTACCTGGGGAAGCAATGAAATATCTTCTTAGTGGCCTGGTAATGCTAAATGGAAAGGTGGCTAGATGAAAAGAATCACATCTACTTATGGACAGATCCAGGAAAGGCCCCACCTTAATACTTTCACCTTATCAAAAAACATATATCCTCCTCTCTGACTCACTCTTGGAATTTCTTCCAAAAGAAAATTATCTATATAAAAAGAGTGTAAAGTCCGAGAGGGTATGCATATAACTTTGTTGGGGCTATGGACGCTCGCTGGCAGCAGAGCAAGGTATGTGATATCGGGGTGACTCCATCAGGGCTATGGAATCTCATTGGAAGCTGAGCAACACCATAAGAAAAATAATAATATATAAAATGCCTCACTCCAATGGAAGCCCTACCCAATTCTTTTCTAGAAAGTACATGTATTGAGGTAAAAAGGAAAGAGAGTGGAAAATCATAAACCCCATAAGCGGATCTAGATTTGTGAACCCACGAACTTGTGTACACATTGATAGAAAAGGTTCTGTTGAAAAGGAATAGAATAAATCTAGAGGGTTTCTCAACCAATTTTCACAAACTAAGCACGAGGGAAGGAGCAAAGATTCTGTGTTCGCCCAGAGAATCACCATTTGTTGAGCACTCAACACACCCTAAAATTTTTGAGAAGTTTTTTCTTTTTGGGTAACACTTTGTCTTTTTGAGTTTAGTCAGTTGTGTAGGAATCAATGGGGTTACATGTTGATTATGTTTTTTCATCGATCATATTCATCTTGGTTTGGAGTTATTGAAAAAATTGAACTTTTCTCTAAAGAAACTTGGCATTTTAACTAAGTATACACAACTAAAATTTTGAGCCACACACCTATTATTGATATCGGTGCAATCCGGGCAGGAAATGATCACATAAAAATGATAATTTCCAATACACCATTGACGTCGACGAAATATGAAAGGCCAAACACTAACATAATCTATAATGAACTTTTGATCCCCAATCACCGATACATTTTTCGGAGTCGGTGAAATCCGAAAGAATTGAACTGCAAAACAATAACCATAAAAAATCACCGATCGTCGGTTGTCGATACATCATCGACGTCGGTAGGATAGGATGTGTAGTCAAGGTTGTGTGTCTAAAGAAAATCACCTATACCGAAGAAAAGATGTTACTCACATAGAAGTCAAAATCAACAACCACATATATTGGCTGCGTAAATAGTCCGTATGACTTAGTCTTTTTCCCCGGGTCATATCTGTACATTCATGATAGTATTTCCACGTTAGCACTATACAACAGTCTTGTTCAACGCAAAATTTTTTCCTAGATACACCAATGAAACAATGACAAATTCGACCCGTCGACGCTGATGTTCTCATTGACTATCAAATTATCGCTAGAATACCGAGCTCCTCGTCTTAGTTCCAACTTTCACCCACCAATACCGATGACCCCAGTTGATCTGCCATGCACCCTATCTACCGATACCAGTTATGCTAGTAATACGGAAAATGGTTTGGTAATTCGACGGGAAACCCCTAACTGAGGTAAGATATATTTCTGCCTTTTGATAGACAACATTTTCATGCAGCCAACACCACAAACCCGCGCGTTGACCAATAGTCGAAATTTGAATTCGCCAATGAACTACGAAGTAACCTCCTCCTACATCACCAGTCTGTGTTGGATTTAATCCTATGCATGATGAATATTCTGTAATGGATTACACATATTTCATTTGCACTCCCGAATTGAAGACTTGATGCGGCAAGATAACTATACATTCTGTTTAAATTTACAAATCTATACCCAAAATACCAGGTTAATTTATTACAAGAAAGAAGGAAAAATGCCTCTAATAAATTCAACGACCAGACACTCACCAAGAACACCCAAAAGGAAGGAAGCAAAGGTTGGTGAGGCGTCTACACCGGGCGTTGCACGAGAGCTTGGTTTTTCCTCAAAGGAAAAACGAGTTATCCACACATCTACCAAAAATGAGTTTTCCTAGCCTCCGACATTTGGCGACACAGAGGAAAGCACTGGATCGAAGGTTGTGCTCCCACATTGGGGATATCAGTTTACCAGGATCAATCAGGAATATTACTCGGATTTTATACCACAGAGTGACCCAAACGTCAGGATGTTGGATGATCGAGTATTCCCAAACATCCGATGATCATGCCTACATATGGTGGCCTTCTGAACCCCAGTTTTTCCCTGCATCGAGACCCTGGGATGGATAATTGGCCACACATACGCGATGAAATGTATAATCAATAATTAAAATGGCGAATGTGTTGGGGTTTTTCTTCCAATAGAGGTCCAAAAATACTACAAACTCAGAGACCTAGAGGAAAGACTAAATATAGAGTTTGTGGTCAAATTTTATGAGTTCCATGACACTAGGATTTTGGGAGATGAAAAACAATGACCTACCAGAGTTTGGTCCACTAGAGGATTTCGCTGATTTTCATGACATAGTCAAGCGGCATACAGAGAAAGACTCGGCATGGGAAGCAAAGATTTCACAGATTTCAAACATGACCCCAAGTCAAGTGAAGAAGTTCATGTAACACTCAATCAAAGATCTCACAATCCTACAACGCTTAAGTGTCAATATAATCAGGTATAAGGAATGAGCAATATATATCTATTCATCAAGTGGTCAGAGTACGAGAAGAATAATCCACTTCAGTGAAACCACTAGATGAGCAAAAGAGAACAGATAGATTAATCCGCCACATGGATTTTTCTTAATTTAACACAACTCTAGTAGCTATTTTTAGTTTAGTTTTTTTTTTTTTTTGTTATATATAAGGGCATCGACCTGGGACAAGGGGTCGGCGGTTTTGAAGAGAAAGACTTTTTCTGGAATTTTGTAAGAGAATTATTTCTGTGAAAGTTATTTTAATTAAGAAGTTCTTTTTAGAACCAAAGACACTTCTATCATATAAGGTATTAATGTGATTGGATCGAGGGGGGATTATCTCTGTCTTTGGATTCAATATTTGCTGCTGTATTGAGTAAGAGTTTTTGTTCTATTATTTAAAGTTATCTGATAATGCTATAATGCAATTCTTTTATTCTAGTTGATGAATAGAAATTGATTGTTTTAACCTGTGATTAATAATAAAGCATCAAAAATTACTTTTCTTGCACTAACTTATTGTCAGGTATATGTTTTCCTTTCTGTAACTCTTATCTTAGACAATGTTGAATGTCCACTAATCAAAATAGTATTAATGCTAGTTTGAAGTTGTTTATATATTCTTCGTTTGCTAAGGTATAAAGGTTATCCTAAAAAAACCTAGCCTTCTCCCAACACACAATTATCTTCCCTTTGCCATTTAGATCAAGCTTTGTATTTCTTATTATAAATATTAAGAAAAGAACCAAAAAGAGAACTTCCCAGGTTGAGGAAAGGTCTCACCAAAAAGACACATCTTTCATTCATGATTAAATCCCATCGATAATTCCATCCAGATCATGAATCTAGAGAACCTTACTAGTCATCAAACGCTTACGAGTCTAATTAGGCCTCTTAAGTGGGTTTGTTTCCTCCTGTTGAGCTAAAGGGACCTCAGACCCCTCAACACAATCTCTTACCAAAAACCTAACCCTAACATGGTTAGGTTTTCCTTCTTGCGCGCCTTGCATGCTTTCCCTCTTTGCTTGCAAATTTCCCTCGGACATGCTTCTTTTCTTGCCAGTTGTTCTTCTCCAAAACTGGGTTTTATTCTCCAAAAATAGGTATTGCTTCAAAATAGGCGTTCTCCAAAAATAGGTATTGCTTCAAAATAGGTTTTATTCTCCAAAATCTAGATGGATTTTCCTTAGGTTGTACACCAATGTGCTCACCGATCGAAGGTGATGAATTCTTTGTAGTAGGGGTGAGCACTGGCTCAATTGCGGGGTCCTCTCCCTTGAGCATCTCAACTCTTATTCTTGAAGTCCCTCCTCTAGTTCTCCTTGAGTTAGTACAAGGTGTGGTACTCCCAACACCACTAGATGGGGTGACGATGGTTACTTTCTTTTGAGGCTCCCCCTATTGTTTCCTTTACCCTTATTCATACAGTTTTATCATTCTAACAACTAATATTTGAAAAGAAGAAATAGAAACAAACAACTAATCTTTGAAAAGAAGAAATAGAAACAAACAACTAATCTTAAAAAAAATAGAAGTAGAAACAAAGAATGAAAGGATTAACTATTGAAAATTCCAAAAGCTACTAAAATTCCAACAAAACAAGGCCCTGTGGAGACTCACCAAAGCTATTGCGTTGGCTACCTCTTTCGACTTATGATCCACTCTCTTGAAATTTTGGTTTCATGACAATTTCCCTTACTTTGAGATTAGCTCCTTAAGCACCTCCCCAACAACGACGCCAAAATGTTGGTCAAATAAGGTAGTAAATTGATACATGAATTGTCAACCCAGATTAGTAAACTTATGAAGTGTGCAACACAATATACACAGAACAATATAAAACATTAATCTCAAGCTTAATAAACCACACCACAAGATTAAGAACTGATACATGCAGTCAATCCCTTTTTAATCACGAGAAATCATTCAATAATAACTTGATGATCATAAATTGCATAAAAAGAAATGCAGCTCTACTAATCATAGAATCACCCATTAATTACTAATGTTAAAGCATGATATCTTTGCTGGAAAGCATCAATAAAAACCATTTACTACAATAACCAGAAAAACCATCATCTAAATTCTGAATTACAATACATAAGCTGTTACAGAAACCAATCTCCACTATTATGACAATTAATCAAACCAATCCTTTATATAGAGGAAGAAAAAATGGGCGATACTTCTGAGGTGAAGGGGGCCCTGGATTCTCTCAGAAGTATGCCCATTTATAAAATCATAAACTCAGAATTATGCAGAATAAGCACACAAAATCATAACTTGTATTATCATAATATGGAGGTTACAGAATTGCAGAGTTCAATAGTTCCCTTTCGATCGATCTCTTTTTCCCTCGGTTTGAATACCTTTACATAATTACATAACAACTCTGGTTGTTCGTATCTATACAAGATGGAATAAAGATAACAGAGGATAAAAATATTAGATACATACAATGGAGATAACCATGCCATTCCTATTTTGTCATTCAGTTACGATTTCATGACTGAAGGAATGAAATCGTTCGACATTGTAAACTTTAGAAATCGTTAAGGTCTGACCATGGGATACAATCTTCTTGATATGGTCTCGGATGAGTTGGATGATAGATGTCCAAGTGAATGCATTTCCCATGAAATCTGCATTCCAAAATGATAGAGATGCTGAAACATATGTTGACTATCGTGGTGACTACAAAAACTGTCCTGCAACCTACAAGAGTAATTTAACTACATGAACAATTTAGTAATCTCATCAACTTGGATAATAAAGAAAGTTTTATCTATTAATCAAAGAAATGCAATACTTTAAGTACAATAATACCTTTGAGCCAAGACCATATGCACAAGAAAAATAAGGGAGTACGTTGTGTTGTAAGGTGAAAATAAAGAGCAAATAATAGGATATATGGGAAAAATTGGTTCCTGTAGACCACACCAAATATGACAAAACCAAGTCCCTAGAGTAATGGAACACATATGTTAAATAGTTGTATATGTTTCCCATGAATTTATTGGCAAGCAAAGTAAAATCCCAATGTTGGGACACATATATCTCAATACCTCAATCCCTCTTTGATATCAAAGTGTGCAAATGCCTCTAGAGGATCCTCTTGCACTAAGGGTCATTCCTTCAGTGCATTTCCACAATTTCCCTTTCATTTTCATCATTGCATTTTATTCTAACTTGGTTTACTCGAGGAGAATGATATTTGGATTTTTAGCATGAATCACGTTTTTCATTGATTCTTGTTTTTTCCACCCCCCATTCCCCTACAATTCTAGGATAACATTTTTTTTTTTTTTTTTAAATGCTAGCATTTTGTTGCCACTACCAAATGTAGTCTATATAGTTGGTTGTGAGCTAATTCTTTTTTCTTTGTTCATTCTTTTTTCTCTTTTTTTCTCTATTGGTTTTGCATCCAATTTTCTTAAGTTTTTCCATATTCTTCATCCTCTTCTTCTTGTTGAATGAGATATTTCTTTCGGGTTTGGATACCATAGGAAATATAATTTTTTATGGTCAAGTTATATGAATAATTCATTCTATTATAGGATTTCCAAGTAGAGACTCTTGCCAAGGAGGGAGGATGTATTCTATGGGGTTCAATTTTTGGGCGATAGAAGAATGGTGAATATGAATTATTGTTTGTATTGGTGGGGGTGTTATCCTTTTAGCTCGGGAGGTACTCCACATGTTTTGTCTTCTATGTGGATGTTACCTTATGTTGACACTACTAGGCACTTAACTTTGTAATGGGTTTTTATAAAGTTGTAAAATGGTTCTTTTATTAAAGTGATTTTTTAATAAAGTGTACCTTCTAATATTAAAGTGACTTTATTTCATAAAGTTCACTTATGTAATAAAGTGAAGTGTACTGTAATATCTTAAGTGATTCATTTTGAAGGGAATGAATCATGACCCTCGATCTTGCAAAGGCAAGATTAGATATTGGCCTTTGGATTTAGGGTTAGGGAAGGTGAAAAGACACTTTGGAGGGAAAATGTCATTTTCAGATTTATAAAAGAATGCATTGGGTAGTGTGCAAGAGACAAAAAGAAGGAGATTGAGAGAGAATTTTCAAGTAGGCTTGAGAGAGGAAAATTAGGGCAGCAAAGAGGGCACATTTCCCAAGAGAAAGTGGGAAAAAATCCCAAGGGAACATCTCTTGTTTTAGTGCTGAGTTATTTTTCTGCTATTGGAGGCCATACTGTACGGATCAGTACAACAAGGGAAAGAGGGCACGAAAATCGAGGCAATTTTGGCATGATTTTCGAGGCTGTATTGAGGGTTTTACTTGCTTTTGCTAGGCCGTACAAAACCGTCCGTGCAACTGATTGTGTGCATGGATTTCAAGGTACCATTTTCTAGGAGGGCCTTACAACAGTACGGACTTGGCACGAATTACGAGGCATAATTTTTGGGACTGTTTTTAGAGTGCTGTAAGTGGATTTCTCTTGCTGGAAATTGTGATTTTGCTGCTGATATGCATTTTCCCGAAGCTAAATAATAAGATCTCTCTCTCTCTCTCTCTCTCTCTCACATTGGGTTTCCCCACATTAGGGTTTTCCCTGGCATTTGCCTTAATTTCTAAGTTATTTATGGGTGATTGAATGTTATTCATTGTGTTTATTTATGCTGCTTAATTACTTAGCAATGTGTATTTTTGCTTATGGAAAATTCCGAATGTGGGTTTTAGACATTTCAGAGTTCACACAAGACGATTATCTCTATGTTGCTAAGTGTATGACAAAATATTAGCTTGCTGATTTTGTCATTAAAATTTACATGGTATCAGAGCTTGGTCTCTGAGTGACAGTGAATAGTGAGATTTTTGGGCAAGTTTGAAGGGGGAAAATTTGTGATTGTTTTCCTTGAGCTGTGACAGGGAACATGGCTGCATACATTAGATTTGAGGATCGGTTGGATGGCATTTCCAACTATTTGCATTGAATTTTCCAGATGTCATCTGTTCTCAAGGAGAACAAGATTTGGAACCATGTCAGTTCTGTTGTTGTGGTTCCCACAACAGATCTTGTTGCTTTGGATTTGCATGAGGTCAAGGAGGCCAAGGATCAGAGGCTTATTCTTGATGGGGTGAAGGATCACCTTATGCCACACTTGGTTGAGAAGAAGATAGCCAAAGAGATGTGGGATGCACTTAAGAACTTATTTGAGGCGAATAATGAAAACCGAAGATGGCCTTGAAGGCTAAGATGCATGATACCAAGATGGGAAAGGAGGAGATGGTTTCTTCTTATCTTACCCAGTTAGCTCAAGTGAAAGATGAGATGGATGTAGTTGGAGAGGTCATATCAGATTCAGAGTTGGTGAGGATAACCTTGAAAGGCTTCACCAAGGAATGGGAATTCTTCATGAAGTGCATGGTGGGTCGTGAACATCTTCCAGATTGGAGCAAACTGTGGGATGATTTCACTAAGGAGGAGATCCAGGAAGGATCTCAAAGCAATGGACAAAAGACAGATGGAGTTGATGAGAATTTTTCTCTTGCTGCAAAGAGCAAGAAGAAAGAAAGTTTCGGGAGGAACTTGAGTAAAGTATGATGTTATTGTTGTAACCAGTTGGAGCACCTTGCTTCTCATTTCTCTGAGAGGTAGAAGAAGAAGAAGGAACCAGAGGGGCCTGAGACAACTGCTACAACAACCATGGAGGACTTTGCTTCCAAGTATGACAGGGAATTTTCTTTGGTTACCCTAGTTTCCAGTGTCGGTAGTGGAGGATTTGGGGGTGATATCAGATGGATTATGGATAGTGGAGCCTCTTGCCACATGACGAGAATCTGGCGAGTATTCCTAATTATCACAGAGACAGGTCCTAACTGGAAGGTGGTAAATGAAGGTGGTATGGTGCGAGCTATACATGGAGTTGGAAGGGTTATATTTCGACTCGAGTATGGAGGATTCCTGGAGCTTGATGGTGTTCTCTTTTATCTAGGGTTGAGGGTTAACTTTCTCTCAGTCTCAACCTTGGAGGATGTAGGATATAGTACATTGTTTAAGAGGGAAAATGTCTTTATCTACATGGAGGGAGTGGAACCAGTGGAACTACAAGTGATCGATGATTGGGTGGATAGGTTTTATATGTTGCGAGGAAAACCTTCAGTGTATGATTCATCATCAGATGAAGAGCATGAGGAGGCTCCTAAGACTGCGGTGGTACCAAGAATTCAATCTTGCATTTGGAGAGAAGAGAGCGAGTCTCTTCTGAGCACCGACAAGAGGATTAACTGGTGTGGTCAAAGCAATGCTCAAGTTGGAGTGGATTCTCCAAGGAGCTCAGGGTTCCAAGTAGATGTCAAGAGGAGATCTTCTAGTTCTAGTTCTATGCAGGTGTTGAGGATGGCTATAGGTTTAGAGGGATCTCCTACTGAGCACAGTGTGATGGGACCAGATGATGGAGATGGTAGCGAGTACACCCCTCCCTAAGAGGGAGTTTTATCCTTTTAGCTTGGGAGGTACTCCGCATGTTTTGTCTTGTATGCAGATGTTACCTAATTATGTTGACACTACTAGGCACTTAACTTTGTAATGGGTTTTTATAAAGTTGTTAAGTGGTTCTTTTATTAAAGTGACTTTTTAATAAAGTGTACCTTCTAATATTAAAGTGACTTTATTTCATAAAGTTCACTTATGTAATAAAGTGAAATGTACTTTAATATTTTAAGTGATTCATTTTTGAGGGAATGAATCATGACCCTCTATCTTGCAAAGGAAAGATTAGATCATGGCCTTTGGATTTAGGGTTGGGGAAGGTGAAAAGACAGTTTGGAGGGAAAATTTCATTTTCATATTTACAAAAGAATGCATTGGGTAGTGTGCAAAAGACAAAAAGTAGGAGATTGAGAGAGAATTTTTGAGTAGGTTTGAGAGAGGAAAATTAGGGAATCAAAGAGGGCACATTTCCCAAGAGAAAGTGGGCACAAATCCCAAGGGAACATCTCTATTTTAGTGCTGAGTTTTTTTCTTTTTTCTTTTGGAGGCCGTACTGTACTGATCCGTACAGTCCGTACAACAAGGGAAATAGGGCACAAAAATCGAGGTAGTTTTGGCATGGTTTTCGAGGTTGTATTAAGGGTTTTACTTGTTGTTGTTGGGCCTTAAAGAAAAGTTTGTACAACATAATTTGTGCATGGGTTTCAAGATACAATTTTTTGGGAGGGCTATACAACAGTATGGACTTGGAACGAATTACGAGGCATAATTTTTGGGACTTCTTTTATAGTGATGTAAATGGATTTCTCTTGCTGGAAATTGTGATTTTTCTGCTGATATGTATTTTCCTGAAGTTGAATAATAATATCTCTCTCTCTCACTCATTGGGTTTCCCCACATTGGGGTTTTCCCTGGCATTTGTCTAAATTTCTAAGTTATTCATGGGTGATTGAATGTTGTTCATTGTGTTTATTTTCGCTGCTTAATTACTTAGCAATGTGTATTTCTTCTTATGGAAAATTCTGAATGTGGGTTTTAGACATTTCAGAGTTCATGCAAGACAATTATCTCTAGGTTGTTAAGTGTAAGACACAATATTAGCTTGCTGATTTTGTCATTAAAATTTATAGGGGCACATCAACATAGGAGGCCAGGATGACATTAGGTTATGTTTATACTAGATCTACTGGGGAAAGAATTTTAGATAAATAACACTCACACTAAGCCAACTAGGAAAGAGAAGACAAAATTGAAGCGAAATTAATAATTGATAATCAGACTGTACGCAAATATTTTATCGTAGAAACCCTTAACTGGGAAAACCAACATTCCTTGAGCATCTCCTGCTCTCTTTTTGTCTTATTCATTCATAGAATAAAGAGTTACATGACTAACATTGGTCTACACCTGAGACACAATCGTCATCTTGCTCTCTTTTTTTTTACAAGAACAACCTTGTGACCAATTTGACTTACATTTACATGACCTTTACACCTCTCAAATTCAAGAGTTTCAAATTACTAAGAGTTTTAAGTGCTAACCTTTTACAATATTATATGATTCCATATTTATACAATTTATTGTATGCAAAAACCTAATTCATGGTGTCCAAAAATGGTTACATATCCATGAAGATAATTTCCTGCAATCTTGCAAATATTGAGATTATGTTACAGTCGACTACTAGTCGAACTTCAGTCAGCTATGAACCAATCAACCACCAAACGACTACCGATCGTCCTTCAATCAGTCTCTAGTCAGCTACAACTTGAACTCCGCTTGATCTCTTGTAGGATGGCCTCTTGAAATTCTAGTTAATCACTTAGAGTTTGGACTTAACCATCGACTCGACTTGTCTGTCTAGTCGAACATTCACCCATTCAATCCACCACGACTAGCCAATCGATTTGACTGAGTTTTCACTACAAAGAATGTAACAACCCAACAATATCCCACTTGCTGTATTCTTTATTGAAACATGAGAACCTGAACTTGCATTCACTGACCCAGGGAAACAATGCCCATTTCCTCTCGACACTAAGACAATTTCACAACACTCACATACCTTGTCAAAGAGTTTTCTATGTTTTCCAAAGTGTCTACTTTCTCCAACAACACTTTCTTGCTTTCCACCATGTCTCTCATGAAATGGTATTGTACATCAATATGCTCCTTCCTAGAATGGTAAGCTAGGTTCTTTTCCAAGAAAATTACACTTTGACTGTATTTATCTTCATAACTTTATGCTCAAACCCAATCCCTGAACACAATTGATGTATCCATATTGCCTCTTTTCTTGCATGGGTTCCTGACATGTATTTAAATTCTATTTTCGACAAGGATACAACCTCCCATCTCTTACTCATACAATTTATATCTCCACCGAATATATTAAACACATATATGCTAGTAGAACTTCATCGATCGAGATATCCGACCCAATTGGAGTAAAACAATCCATGTACTTTTACTTCCGTGTTAGTTTCAAGTTTCCCTTGGTAATATATCGCATATTCTATTGTGCCATGCAAGTACCTAGACACTCTCTTGACAACAATCCAGTGGTCTTTCCCAAGTTTCTACAAGTAGATTCTTAATACTCCCACTACATGGAAAATATATGGTTGAGTGCAGACCATTGCATACATCAGACTACCAACAATACTAATATAGGTAACATGTGCCATGTCCTCTATCTCTTCCCGTGTCTTTGGAAATTGTTCAACAATTAGTTTTTCTCCCACATAAATTGGTACCTTGACCAGTTTGCAATCCTGCATGTTGAAACATTTCAAGACTGTTTCAATGTACTTTCTTTAATTTAACCAAATCCTTCTAACTTCCCTATCTCTCTGAATTTCCATTCCCATAATGAAGTTATAAGCACTGACATCCTTCATGTAAAACTTGGAGGATATCTACACCTTCACCTCCTTTGTAACATCAATGATGTTTCTGACCAGTAGCATGTCATTGACATACAAAGCTACATATATGAAATGACCACCTTATTCCTTAGAATATACACAGTGATAATCCTTACTTCTCAAAATTCCCAAACTAAGGATGCATGTGCCAAAATTTTGGTACCACATCCTTGGTGATTGCTTTAGACCATAAAGGGAATATTTCAACTTGCACACCAACTCTTTCTTACCCTTTATTGCAAATCCTTCAGGCTGTTTCAGGTATATTTATTCTTCCAAGTCCCCATGTCGGAACAATGTATTCACTTCCATTTGATCTATCTCAAGATCAAATACTGCTACCATAGACGTTATTTCTCTAATGGAAGTTAATTTTTTAACATGAGAGAAAATCTCACTGAATTCGACTCCTTCGACTTGGGACTACCCTTTTGATACTAGTCAAGCTTTGAACTTCTTGACTATAACTGGTGCATTCAATTTTTTTTTGAACACCCACTTGATACTGACAAGTTTCCTTCCATTAGGTAGTTTGACCAAATCCCATGTCTTATTATTGTGCAAGGATTCCATTTCTTCAACTATTGCTTCATTCCAGAGTTTACCCTCTATCAAGTTGACTTCCTCCTTGGACGAATTGGGCTCACCATTAGTGGTAGATAAAACAAACATTGAATCAAAATTAGGTGGAATGTACCTCTCAACGTTTCCTTACTTGTTCATACCTCCTTACAACCAGAGTCGATTGATCCACCTCTTCATTTGATTCAGTCAACTCATTTGAATCACGTTCTTCGTTCCTTAGCTCAAACACCAATTTCTCTAGTTATTTATCCATTCGAGCCTCTTTAGTCATGGAATTTACTCAAACTTCCTTGAATATCACATCTTGAATATACATTGTTTTACTCAACACCAGATCCCATATATTATATCCTTTCATTCCATTCTTATAACCGATGAAACTACACTTGATTGCCTTATTGTCGAACTTGTTCCTCTTTTCCTTGGGAGCATGCACAAATGCATCACAACCAAAGACTCCGATATGTGAAAGAGAGGGATTGTTACCAAATCATACCTCATGTGGAGTCGAGTTGACTAGCACTGATGGAGACCTATTTACCAAATATTTTGTAGTATCTGATTGTGTAGGTTTCCATAGTAGTCATAATGGTATTTGAATTTTTCTGGAGAAAACTGTGTAAGAGTTTATGAAACTTTCGATGTTTCAGGGAAAAGTAACTATTTAATGGTGGAGTGTCCACTCAAAACATCGATCATTTTATAAAATTTTACACAATTTTCTCTAGAAAATTTTAGCTACCATTTTGTAGTATCGACTGCCCCCGTCCAGAATTCTTGTGCGAGTTCGACACCACTAAGCTTGCTCCTTGTATTTTCTATCAACATATTGTTCATTCTTTTAGCAACTCCATTTCTTGTGGGGCATATGGTGTGTTATTTTGGCCTACTATGCCACATTTCTTATAGAACTGCTCAAAATACTTTCCACAGAACTTACCTCCATATTTAGTTCTCAACACCTTTATCTTCTTATCTGTTTGGTTTTCCATAAGAGATTTAAAATCTTTGAACTTCTCAAAAAACTCTGATTTATTACTCAATAAATATAGCTATATCTTCATGGGGAAATTATTTATGAAGGATACATAATATAGAGATCCTCTTGGTGAAGGGATCAATACAGGACCAAGCACATCACTATGTAGCAATTCCATAATCCCTTTTTCCCTTGTAGCTGTAGATGGGAATCTAACACGATTATTTTTTCCATAGATGCAATGTTCATAGAAATCGACTTCTAAATTAAAGTAAAGAAAATCTTCGACCATACCTTTGTTGTGCATGGATCGAAGTCCCTTTTTTCCAATTTGTCCCATCCTTTAGTGCCATAGAATGGTTGGGTTGACTTGATGAAGAACAATTGAGTTGGTTGAATTTCCGTTGACCTGAGTTGAGTTGAGTCGACTTAAAAAAAAACAATGTTGTTGAATCCTGTCGAGTTAACACTCCCTAAACAACTAATGGGTTCCAATCCAGAATCCTCTCATTAAGACCATCTCTCCCCTAACCATTTTGCATGAATCCTTCTGAAATAAAGTGTGCACACTTGCATCACTCATTTTGTTGTCATATATCATATTTCTTTCCAAACTTGGAATATTTAGCACACCTGGAAGGGTTCTACTCCTCCCATCCTATAACATTATTCACACTCTTCCTCATCAATTTTTTTTTGTTTTCAAGTCATTCCCCAAGAATACATCTACTCCTTCATATCTCTCATACTCACAGAACCAATCCTTGTGAGATGTCATTGTTGGGACCTTCATTTTTGGAAATGGATAAGGATAAAAGAAGCAGTGGACAAATTCAAATCAACTGTACGACAATTAGAAATATAGAAGCCGTGGAAGCAGTCAAATGAACAATGCAACAAATGGAAGCTTCAGAATCAATGGAAAAAGGAAATACCATGGATGGAGCAGAGAATATAGGAAACATAGAAGAGTGGCTTTGATACGGTCAATAGACTGTGTCAAAGACACAACAATATAAGTAAAAGGGTAATCTAGTGGGATGGGGTTAATGATGCTGTCAATGCTAATGAAATTGTTGCGATTATTGGGTTCTGTTAATATTCCTATGGTTTGGGTATATTTTACTATTGCATGGGCGAGTATTGTATAGTCTCTATGGGTATCACTATTGCATTTGCAGTAGATTTTGAGTCTATATACACTGGGAAAGATGTTGTATTGTAGATATGGGTATTGTGAGAGGATATCTATTGGAATCTCAGTTGTATACCACTGCTGCTAATACAATGATATGATTTGGGGCCTACAAATTTGTTTCCGAGGTTATCTTTCATGTTATGAATGGATCTATAATTTTGTTGCATATATTCCTATTGTTTTCTTTTTCTAATGTTATCTGAATGGTATCACAACCTAAATTAATAGTTAGGATTTGATTAGCATAAAAGTAGATATGATGCTACACTCTCCATAACTCCTTTCATATTTCAAGTCTCATATGTGCTTCAAGTGAGACCTCCTTCCCTTGCAAAAGGTTGAATATGCCAGTGTACCTAGATTAAAGTGATTCCTTTTTATTGACAACTACCGAAAACCCCGATCTCGATATTGTGCCAACAAATGGTTCAATTGCTAGGATTGAGTTTTGGGAAGAGTTTTTAGAGGATGCCTCATCACATCTATACGTCCGAGGTTGAAAATTGGCGGGTAAGGAAGTGTGAGGAGTTCATAGGACATGAGGCCGAGGTGCGAAACAAGAGTTATAGGGTTGTAAAAGATACTATATTCTATTCATAGATTTATAGTGACCAATACGAGATCTTCTGGATTAAGTTCCTTGAAGAGTTATTTCAGTGGTTAGATCGACTTAAAGAAGCCCCATAATAAAAAGATCAGGTCAAAAAGAGATACAACTGGACTAATGAAAGTCTAGCGGCTCTTCATCACTTAGATAATCAGATATCGTGAGTTGTACACTATTATGGAATGCTACATTATTGAGTTAACTGTAGAGAATCATCAATCCTTTTCAAAGTTTGAGGAAGTATTCAGAGAAGGATCCATAGGAATACGTTTGTAGGAAATATCTCTGTGTATCAAGGTCCTCTTGGTAGAAGAAGGAATGTTTCCTATTCCCTCAAGTAACATGGTAACATAAACCCCCGCGCTTTGGGGAAAGGTGATTTATGTGAGGATTCATGAGTTGAGTAGCAGAATAGTCTCCTTGAGGTATGGGGGGCCATCGAGAGAAGAGTGCACGAGATGAACGAGCTTTGAGGAGCGCTTACATTGGTGAAAAAATATTAGAATAGTGATGAAGAGAATCGATCCATCACATGAATAGATCTGCCTTGATAGTAATCACAGAAAGGAGCTATAAGAGTTGAGGAAGTTGAAGAGAGAAGGAAGACTGACTAGTCAATGGTTGAAAGAGAGAAGTGGTAGAATAAGTGAAGATCCCCAAGTAAGAAGAAATGAGGGAGAGTGTTTAGAAGAGACATATGACAAGGTAAGAATATCCTTCAAGTAGTTCTAGTTCTGCAAATTTGATCAGTAGTAGTAGTGGAAGTGTAACAAGTTCTACAATTATATCACAACCAGGACCGTGCGGTTTTATTTTAGTAATACCCGAAGTTAATCCATGGAAACAAAAACTACAATATTCCTTACCTGATACCCTGAGTTTTTTGGAAAGGGATAAGAGGATGTTGAAAAACAATGGTTTCTATGTGAAGCCATCTGGAGGTCTCAAGGGACTCTAGAAGTGAACAAGTTGGTTGAGTTTCAGAACAATTTGAGAGGTCGAGCTCTCAAACGGTACATGAAGATATGGATTGATTCAGGGATTCAAGGACAAGATTTCACTCTATTTCAGGTAAGAAAAAGGTTTATTGCTGAATTCTTATTACCATAGTCATAAAAACAAGCTCTCTCTGAGTTGCGGGAGATAAAGTAGAGAGATGGGGATTCTTCATGGAAGTACAACAAGATATTTAAGGATGCAATAAGGATGTTGGGAAACCCTTATCATGAATACCATAAGAGGGAGTGGTTTATTCAGGGGTTTCTACCTTTAACTCGCATCCCTTTAAACCAACATAGGTTAAATTATCTAGGAGAAGCATTTAAATAAGACATGAAGATTGAGGCTATGGCAGGCTATCTGGGAATTTTGAGAATTACGAGACCTCCTAAAGATGCCAATATTTCGCAACTGCAGGGTCATATCTCTGCATTAATTGAGAATATCCAAGAGTTTACCCTTTCAAGGGAAAGTCGACCCCAAGTATGGTGTACAGGCTGTTACACCGAAAGTAATAAGATGAACGAATATCTAAGATTGAGGGGTGTAGGACCCTCAAGTACTCCAATGGTGCCTCCACAAGGAGGACCAATTGGAGGAGTTGCACAATTTGCTGCTACCACACCATTTCATGGACCTATTCAATATCATTCCTTTATGAATAATCAAGGGGGTCATAGAAATGAGTATTATGATATTTTTCGAAGTCACGAGAATTCTCCATGGAATTTTCCCATTCTACAAAAGTATACAACTACTTCGAATACAATGTATTGTGAGTTATGTGGTTCGCCAAATCATAATACCAATCAGTTTCATTCTTTGGATGCACTTGCAAATAGGTTGGACTGATTTGCATTTAGAGTAAATGAAGGACCTCAATGGTTTGGAGGAGGTTGCCGAGGTGGAGGGGGATACAAAGGAGGATGGAATAGTGGAAGAGGACCAGTTCACTGCTACAATTGTGATGAATAGGGACACCTTGCGAGAGATTTTCCACTGCCAAGAAGACCATGGTGTGCAAACTACAAGAACAAGACCCATTCTACTGAAGAATATTTTGATCTAATTGGTAAGTGGGAAGATCGGGCTAGACCGAGAGGATTGAATTTGATAAATTATGAGGCTAGGGCTATAGATGAAGGAAGGGAGCCTAATATTAATATCATTACCAGAGGAGGAGAAAAGACTTGTATTGATGCAAAAATTCCACATCAAATCAAAATTCATAAAGATTGTGCTAGAAAACACTATGTATGATCATGTACTACATAAGGAATTCTTCAAGAATGCAGTAGAAATATTCAGACATATGCTTATTCCCTCAACACCTGAATTTGCAAAACCTAGTTTCAAGATGAATCCTCATCAACCAAGGATCACCAGAGAATCATCGACTCAGATGGAATGTTCGGGTAAGTCATAAAAAACTGTCAATATTTGGTTTCGGTTATTTTTTGACATTTTAGATGATGAGAAGCTCATTTATAAGTTGCAGAGTACTATCAAATTGGCCTTGGGGGCTGAAGGAAATCTAGAAGAGTTAATTGCTGCTAACTTCCCTGAAAGAAACATAAGTAGAGTCCAGAGAAAAAAGAGGCAGACAAGAAGATAATTCGGATTGAATTCCTAGATAGAAATTAGGGATGTTATGATAGATCTAGGATTTTATGTTAATATTTTGCTAAATAAAACTTGGTAGGAAATGGGAAAACCCAAGCTAGTTTATTCCCCTATTCAGTTGCCGATGGAAAATCAATATTGCATATTTCCAGTTGGGAGGATACAAAATGTCAAAGTGGATTTAGCTGGTGTCAAAACAATATCTGAATTTGAGGTTATTGAAATTATGGGAGAAAAGGATCCATATCTAGCTTTGTTAGGTATTGACCAGGCTTATGATAACTATGTTGTTATTGATCTTAAAAAGGAAACCATGAACTTTGAGTCCGATGGAATAAAATTCATCCAACCATTAGATCCCTACCAAGGCCCACAATATACTGAGCCTGTAGAAGATAACATGGAACACGATGTCCTCAATCAACTGTGTATAATGATTGCAGGGAAATGAGATGATTACATTAACCCTACTACATATGGCTCAGAGAGTTGTAGGAGTGTTTAATACGGGGATGAAGATTTTGAAGTGAGATTTGATAATTGGCAGCAAGGAAGGTATGGAAATTTCTCTAGTCCTTGTGCTACTGTATGTTCATTCAGATGGATCTAGACAGAGCTTAGACAATGTCCAACCTATGATGGGACTTCATATTTTCATAGTTTCCTTGTGGATATGGAGTATATAGTTGTAGAGAAGAAATAGATTACAACTATGGATATAGCCTTGAAATATACTCCTACCAGGTTGTGGGCTAGTCACAAATAAGCCCTTTCTTCTTGGGATGAGGTTAATCTTGCCATATGGTATCATTTCCTTCCTCCATCACAAGTCATCCAGTTGAGTGAATATCATAAGAGGAAGATTTCGATGCTAATGCTGGAGACATATGATGGTTTATCTAATCCAACTGAGCACATCCAACATTGTCTTAAGGTATGGAAAGTTACACAATTTCCTTCTCAGTTATGGGTAAACCAGTTCTTTCATTCTCTGGGAACAACTCCAAAATCCTGGTATGTGCATGAAGAGATGAGACGATATATTGCATGTTGGAAGATATTACAAGGTCAATTCTGCCATGATTTATCCTTTTTTGGTAAGTCTTCCGAATTTACATTGGTATTGCAACAAATAAACAAAATGTTTTTCACTAATGAATTCAATCCCTAGTACTCACCTGCAATATGTCCCGAGCATGAAGATATGATTCAATATAGTTTTTATCCATCCCCTTCTAGAATACCTATGACATGTAGAAATGTTGACAAGAACTCTGAAGATCCTGAAGACTTGGAGGAGATTTGACATTTGACCTTTAAGGAGTCAGCATGAACAAGAGAAGTAAGGGATAATCTATCAAGTGATACCAATAGTTCATATGCTTAGCCTCTGAAGTTGCAAAAAATAAATATTAGAAGTGAAGAGAATCAAAAAATGGATTTGGTAAGAGATTATTGGGATGAACTGACCATGACAGAGATCCAGGATCTGTTGCGGGAGTATGAGGATTTGTTTCCAAAAAGTTTATTAGAATTAAAATGAATTAAAGGATACCTGGGAGAAATGAAAATACAACTTAAAATTGATGCTAAACTAGTCAAACATAGACCATACCGATTGAACCCTAGAGTCAAAGGAAAGGTCAAGAAGGATATTGACATGATTCTTAAAGCTGGGTTAATATTTCCTATGGATGAGGCCAAATGGATTAGTCCTATTTTCATAGAAAGAAATAAGGATATTGATGAAATAATAGTCTGTGCATACTACATAAGTTTGAACTCAACCTATGTACGTGATCCTTTTCCTACTCCGTTTAGTGATGAAGTCCTTGATCATGTGGTGGGAAATGAAGCATATTATTTCACTGATGGCTTCTCATGTTATCATCAAGTTAGAATTGTATAAGAAGACAATAAGAATACCAACTTTACTACCGAGTGGGGTTGTTTTTCTTATAATGTTATGTCCTTTGGGATGAAGAATGCTCCTGCTATTTTTTCCAGGATTGTGATTGCTTTCTTTTGGGATTTTATTCACAAGTTTCTTGAAGTTTATATGGATGAATGGTCAGTGTATAGATTGATGAAGGAGCACATATGATTACTACGGTTATTGCCTCACTATTGTAGGTAGTTATATATCTCTCTAAATTTGAAGAAATGTATTTATTGCGTGCCTTTTGGAAATTTGTTGGGACATATTGTTTGCAGGGATGGATTTTTGGTTGATCCTGCAAAGGTTTCTATGATTCTTAATATGACTCCTCCTAAGACTTATAAGAAGTTGCGGTCAACTATAGGTCATATTGGGTATTATAGTAGGTTTATCATAAATTATGCAAGCATAACTACCCCGCTGGAGAAGTTGCTGAAGAAATATGAAGTCTTCAACTGGAACCCCGAGTGTGATAAAGATTTCAAAATTCTCAAAGAAAATATGAGTACTGCTCCTATTTTGATATATCCTGATTGGAAGGTGGAATTCCATGTACACATCGATTCTTCTGGCATTTCTTTAAGTGTTGTCCTTTTGCAACTTGGTGAAGGAAGTATAGATCACACTATTTATTTTTCTATTAGAAATATTTCACATGCTAAATGCAACTTTACGACCATTGAAAGAGAAGGTTTGGAAATAGTCTATGCTCTGGAAAAGTTTAGACACTATCAATTAGGAGGTAATTTTAAATTTTTTACTGACCATTTAACTTTGAAATATTTGGTCAATAAGCCTGTCTTAGAAGGGAGGATTTGTAGGTGGTTTTTTCTTTTTCTAGAGTTTTCCTTTGAAGTTGTTGTCAAGCCAGGAAAACTACATGTTGGTCCTAATCACTTGTCTTGGCCAGATTCAAGAGAAAGTGGCATAGCTGTAGATGACTAGATCCCAGATGCATATCTCTTTAAAATTGAGGCTATCCTAGATAATATTTATGCTATTGCATTGTTTGTAACTACTGGTAGTGTTCTTGATGGATATTCCACAACTCAGAACATGAACATGGTGGTCCAAACAATAGACCATCAATTGATCGCAGGACAACTATATAAGTCGGGTTGGAAAACGTTCTTAAAAGATGCGTACTTGATCATGCATGACTTGAGATATTGTGGGAATGTCATAGTGGAGTTGCAGGAGAACATGCTGGAGGGAAGGTGAGTTCACATAAGATACTTCAACTAGGATTATGATGGCCAACTATATTTAAAGATGCTAAGGATTATGCAAGAACATGTGATGTCTGTCAGAGAGTTGGTAAGCCATAATGTAGGGACTAGTTTCCCTTACATCATGTTCGAGCACTTCAAGATTTTGAGAAATGGGTAGTTGACTTCATAGTACCTATCAATCCACAAACCAAGCATTCAAAGGTAATGTATATCACCACTACTATATACTATCTCACCCGCTGGGCTGAAGTAGAACCTATTAGGTATTGTTCTACAGATACAGTAGCCATGTTCATTTTTGAGAATATCATTACTTAGTTTGGGTTTCCTAGGAGTTTGACTAGTGACCAAGGTGCACATTTCATCAGTGAGACAATAGCCACCCTTACTCACGAATTTATGATTCAACCTCAAAAACGTATCCCATATCATTTGTAGGCCAATGGTACAGTGGAAGCATTTAACACAATTTTGGAGAAAGGATTGAAAAAAGTATGATTCACTAATTAGGATGACTGGGATGAGAGAGTTCTAGCTGTGCTATGGGCCTACATGACCACTAAAAATAAATTACATAGGTATACTCCTTTTCAATTGGTATATGGGAGAGAAGTATTAGTCCCAACTGAGTTCATAACTCTGAGTTTATAAATTTCACACGTGACTCATATGATAGATGATGAATCAATTAAAGAATGGGTTGCATAGCTGTTAGAACTGGATGAAACCACATTTCTAGCATATTTTCATCAGAATTTGGAGAAGGCTATATAGAAGGCTTGGCATGACAAGCACATAAATACCGATACTTTTGCGCAAGGAGATAAGGTATTGCTCTATGAAAGTAATATTCAAAAGCATCTAGGGAAGTTACAAATGCATTCGCTTGGACCTTTTATAGTTGCGAAAATTCGGGAGGCAGGAGATGTTAAGCTAACACAATTGGATGGTGTTATTTGTATGAGATGGGTGAATGGTACACACATGAATCCCTACCTTTTTTCTCATTGAATAAAGTTTCTTTATGCTCCTATAACTGAGAGTAAATAAAGTAGGTAGGTTTCTGTTTTGTTTTTTCATTTTTCCTTTTTTCCAATAAAGTAGTGACATGTTTAACTGTCACTCACCCCTAGAGTATATTTGTCATAGTCATTTTTTCCAATTTGATTCACATCATTGTGGTCAGAGGGATTCCATGTCATATCTTGCCGAATATAGTAACTTCCTTTGTTCAAGTTATTGTCATGCCCCTGCCATAGTGTTCATTAAATGCAGTTGGTATCTTTCCATTGCCATCCTGTCTGTGTCAGAAACACTCATTTATGCCCAAAATTTCTCCCATACTTTTCCGGTTGATCGTCGACCAAGTGGTTATTTTCCTGGGTAACGTGTTCTATCAAGTATGTGTTGATATTTGTGCTCATTACTTCCCGAATCATTGATCCTATTATTCCACGTATGTCCATCATGTCTGTTGTTAATGCCAATTTCATTACGCGGTTTTATCCTTAATGATAGTTCAATTCTCATCCCGTGCCACCTTCTTCATGACTATCTATAAATTGGTTGTCGGTTCCTGTTCAAGTTATTTTTTTCTGGTTGACTGTCTGAATTCTTCACTCTTGATCTAGAATTGCATCACGGGACCAAATTGGGTCCATGAAGGCCTAAAAATCAAAGTTCTCAGAATGGATTCAAAATGGACATGTGCATAGGCCTTGTTGATACGAACCCAACGCAACTTGAATAGGATCAAACAAACATCGTATGCAAAATATATCGCGTTCTGTTCGTTTCACCAAACAAGCAAAAAGTCAACTAGGTCAAAGTCAATGCTGAAGTCAGCATGCACGACAGGTGACGTCAGCATTCATCAGGATGATGTCATGATGACATCATAATGCTAACGTGGCATCACCAGGAGGTGACACATGTCACTTAGATTTGTCACTTTTGGGTTGAGTTGGCACTGTACGGATTTGACACGTGTTACCATACGGATGACACGTGGCAGTCTGTACATTGACGTGACCCAATGAAAGATGGAAACATGATTGGACATATGGACTGCTGACGTGGTGGACAGGTGGCAGGGAGACTGGATGTATAGACTGATGATGTGGTCCAATCCTAGGTCGCCATATGGCCCAATCAGATGGTGCCACATGGCACCCTGCGGATGCCCAAGGATGGCTTTGTAAAAATTTGTTATGGCCAGGGGTATTCGAACCCCTGAACTCATGGGAAAGCTAATGTCTTCGTGTAAATATGCGGACCGATTGATCTGTTGTGTGACTTGTTTCAACAAGTCAATGAATTGGGATTTAAGTTGACAGGTGGTGCATTGGTTTGGTTAGGCCTTGGTCAGTGGGGAGCTAATCCCATGACGAGGGGCTACATAAAATGGATACACTATATTGGGCATGCTCATAGGACTAGGGCGAGGCCACATGGCCAAGCCACGTGACCTAGAGCCCAACAGAACGAAGGGGCCAACATAGGAGTGCCAGGCCAGGGCCACATGGAGGCACCCATGTGAAAAAGATCCCACATAAAAGGGATTGTGCCCTAAATAAATGCAAAAAGTGCTTTTTTAACTTTATTATAAATATTTTTAATGATTTATTCAACAAAATTGAGAGATTTTGGTCATTTTTGGAGGATCCTGGGCCCTTTTTAAGGCCAGATTTTGGGGGGAAATTGGGAGATGGTTACCAACTTCAGATCTATATAAAACGGGGCTTCTTGAAGCCATCGAGGAGGTTCATAATGTAATATACCAGATATAAAAAGTATACAGAACAAAAATAAAATGCCAAAAATGGCAGAATAACATCAATATAACTAGAACAATCACCACAATAACACTGAAATGATATAAGAATAACAACAAAAATAACACTTTGGTTCTGAAAACAATGTTCATGGGCCTCTTCAAGGGGGAAACCTCCAGTTGAGCAGAGCTCTATTAAAATAATATACAAGCTAGGGTTCTCATACCCTCGACTCCTATTTATACTAAATATGTCTATCAAAAGAAGCATCTAGACGAAGATCCTTCTAGAAGTGGAAGCTTCTATTAGGTCCTCTTACATTCGACTTATTCTATTTTATTGCAAGGCCTTATTAATATTGACCTTTATTACATCCGAATATATTGTTCTACCTATGTGCGGGTTAGGACCCTAACATGTCCTCCCCCTTAAAAACAACCTTGTCCTCAAGGCTTGAGATGTGGAAATTGCTGTAGAATGATAGCTGGTTCTCAAGTGACATCTACTGGAGTTGTATCTTTCCACTGGACTAACACTTCCTTGATGGTTCTCTGACGTGGGTGATGCTCATGTTGGTCTAAAACTACTTGTGGTTGTAGCCAAATGGATCCTTCTTCGGCTAAATCAGGAAGGTTGGTTTGAATTTGGCACTTAGTTCCAATCACCTTCTTTAAGCATAAAAAATGAAAAACAAGATGTAGCTTCAAATGACTGGGCAAAGCTAACTAATAGGCTTCTTGTCCCACACGCTTGAGAATGGTATAAGGACCATAAAATTTGGGCGCTAGCTTCTGACAATGCTCGACCTTGAAGGAAGTTTGCTTGTAATATTGCAGTCAAAGAAACACATGATCCCCTTCTGCAAATTGACATTCAAAGCAACCTTGATCTACTTGTTGCTTCATGAAATTCCGTGCCATGAACAAATCTATTTGAGGGTACGAAGAATAGCCTCTTGAACTATAAGTGTTTGGTCAACCGCCTGGACCTTTGAGACACCAGGTAAGTATGAGAAAATTGAAGGTGGCTTCTGTCCATATATCGCTTCAAAAGGAGTCATGCGTGTAGTTGCATGATATGAAGTGTTGTACCACCATTCAGCTAGGGGTAACCATTGAGCCTGTTAGCATCGGAAGTCACTCCTGGATTGGTTGCAGGAGCAGAGCCCAACACCCATCAGTTTGATGTCACGATAGTTTTTAATAGATGATCATATGGATAGAGACTCGGGGAAATATCATTCTAACTCAGGGACTGGGTCTGGCATGCAAGGAACAAAGGAGGTCTTGATCTAACTTCAGCCAGTGGGTTGATTAAAAGGTGAATAGGTGGAAGACTTGGTAAGAAAGGTGAACAAACGGCTTTGGGCAACAGGCTTACAACAGTTTGCAGAAGAAAGACTCTGAATGCAAGATCCTCTTGGTTCAGGGTCTCAAGAAACTGAAAGGGGACTTGACTGGATCCTCCAATTCCAAGTCACTCAGCACTGGGAAAATCACAAGAACTGATTAGAAACAACGTAACTGCTATAGTGATCCAACCTACATCATCCTATAACATCTACAACTCGACCGGATCCTCCAATTTTGAGCTATTCTAACACAGTGTAAACAGAGACGTAAAAGAAGCTGACATTCATAAGGCAAGAAGTCTCCAAAGTTCATGCATAACCAGGACAACAATGCTCCATTAAAACTTTGCAACCGGGACCTCTGCTCAACCATCCATCCTTACAAAATACAAAGACTGAGTCTATATACTCAGGAAATTTGCCTCACAGAGGCATGTCCAGTCACCCAAAGCTTGGTGTCCCTTCAGTCAAACTCGTACCAATATCTTTCTTCAAGCGACACCTTAACTATGCATGGCTCCTGTAAGGAGGGTAGTTGAGCCATTAAGTGCTCGGCTAGCATGCGCAGACTTCTTTGTCGAGTTGATGACTTCGGCATGGATTCTTTGAGAAAATCGATACACAGGACCTCTGTGAGCAGGCGGCTCGCCAGACCTTCCATCCCCTTACTTAATGAATGAAAAGAGGTTTCAACCACCCGCTCTTGCCATCATTTACTCCAGGCGAGAAACAATATGGAGATCGGATGTGATAGTGCTTGGAGATCGCGACGATCCTCTGTAGCTGATATCGGTGCCTCGACCTTCTTTTCATAGCTCTTTTCTTCCTCCAAGTGACCACGCCTATTCCCAGGGCGCTTTCGACATTTGCGGATATGAAAGGGCTGACCTTTACTGATTGAAATCGTGATGAGTGATATGCCGAGACGACTCGATCTGGCACCACGCATCCCTCTAGATCCGATAGCTCTTAACTCTCCTGGTGATACCGTGGGCCCCGGTCCGGGATTCTCTCGGCACCTCGCGCATCGAAAAATAATGGGGCTGCTCTTTGCGTGTTGAAGTCGCGATGGGCGAAGCGCCGAGATGGCTCTATTTGCCGCTAGGTGTCCCCTCTGGATGGACGGCTGAAAACACTTCGTGAGACCGCGGGCCCCAGTTTCTATGCTTTCAGCGCTATCGGGGTTCGGGGTTTCGCGATGTTGATCAACACGAAACTCTCACCCCATGAACCCCCGATCGCCGAAATTCCGACGCGACCAGATCTCGTGCCACGTGCCCTTTGGGATGAGCGGCTGTCATCCATTCCTGAACATGCTACGGGTGCCATCCATGCGCTAACCTTGGCGCAAATTTGCCGATCGCGATTTCCCGCTCACCGTTGATTTGATTCTTTGGATACATCCTGGACGTTGAAATCGGAGCACTCGCTCGCTTGACTTGGACCCGAAATGGATCTCTTTGTGTGCTACTCTTGGGCACTTATTACGCAATCCCGCAGACCTATGTCCCTTTGTGCCCCGATACCACAATTGTTACTAACATTAGGCTCCATGGGGGATATAGTCGTCCCTGTGATTCTCTAAGGACTCATTTTGCAGTTCCAGTGCCTTGCTTTTGGGCCATGGAGTCATTATTAGGCCGCAAAAATGAAAACGAAAACAAACAAAGAAACAAAAAGGGCATTATTTACAGACAAAGGAGCCATCTGAGACTCAAACAAAACATTTCTTCAGGAAATGCCCATTCATTGGGCTGCTGAAAACTTCTTCACCTTCCAAACCTTGCAACCTGTACGTGTTATTTGAGAAAGTCTCGGAGATTCTAAAAGGCCCAATCCATAGGGCTTCAAATTTGCTGTGTTTGCCCTTATCTTGTTTAGGAGCATCCCATTTCAGCACCAAGTCTCCTATCTAGAACCACTCCTTCTTGGCCTTCTTATCGAAAACCTGCTTGATCTTTCGCTGATGGTCCTGAATCCTGTCCACTGTCTGCTCCATAGCCTGCTGGACCTCCACTAGCTGATGAATCCTTCTGATCATGTCACTGGGCTCTTCTTGATAATCCTGGAAGAATTTCACTACGGGAATGGCTAGGTGAGAAGGGAAGACAACTTCGGCTCTGTAGACTAACTGGAAAGGGGAGAGACCTATAGATCTCTTTGTAGTCACCCGATCAGCCCATAGGGCGAATTTCAGCTTTGAATTCCAAGCCTTTTTGTTGTCTTCCAACAACCTTTTGATGATCCTTATCAGGATTTTGTTGGAGGATTCCGCTAGACCATTGCCCTGTGGATAATATGGGGTGGAGTGAATCAATTTTATCTGGAACTGTTCACAGAACTTGGCTAGTGGTTCAGACCCGAAAGCAGCTGCATTATCAGTGACAATCTTATTTGGGCAGCCAAACCTTGTGATGAGGTCCTTCAAGAATCCAATGATTACCTTGTGGGAGGCACTCTTGGTGGGGATACATTCAATCCACTTGGTAAAGAAATATGTAGCAGTCAGGATCCACCTGTGCTGCCCATTGGAGGCAGGGTGAATTTATCCAATGAAATCTAGGCCCCACTGCTGGAAAGGCCCTGAAACCACCACCGGATTTAACGACAGAGACCTGAGCTGCTGCTTTCCTGCAAATTTTTGACATTTGATGCAGGCTTTGACCCCTTTGCAGACATCATTGAACACAGTAGGCCAGTAGTACCCAACCCTGAGGATTTTGTGGGCTGTTGCTTTCCAGAAATGGTGCCCTCTACACAGGCCGCTATGAAATTAAGCCACGATCATTTTGACCTCTTGTGGACTCATGCATTTTAAAATCACCACGAGGGGGTCTTTCCAATATAACATTTGATCGGTCAGGCAATATCTGACTGCCTTGAGCTTCAAAGATCTTGCTTTGTTCCTTTCCAGGCCGTCTGGGGGCCGCAACTCTTGCATAAAGTATATGACATTCTTATACCAAGGACATCGAGCTAACGGGGGCTCTCTCCGAGGGTTCATTTCAGACAGCCGACTTTGTGGAATTCATGAGCATTCGTTTATGAAACTTATCCCCAGAGCTTGGCAGTTTGCTTCAGCCAACAGTTTGGGTAAACCTTGACCTTTAATCAATTTGGTGGGCCTTATTTCCAGGTCGAATTCCAGGATTTTGGCTATCCATTTACTCCTTCTCCCGTCTATGTCTGGCTGAATAAGAATGTCTTTAACAACAACCGAGGGGACATAGGCGATGATATTTGACTGTAGGAAGTAGGTTCTAAAATCTTTTTGAGCTTTTACTAGAGCATAAGCCTGCTTCTCCATAGTGCCATACCTGACTTTGGCATCCCTCAATGCTCGACTGAAATAAGCAATAGGCTGCTCTAGCCCAATGTCGTTTGTCTATAATAAAACAACAACCACTGTGTCAGGTGAGGCAAAGGAGAAAATAAGGAAATCCTTTGAGTAGTCGGGACTGATAAGCACATGAGCTTTAGTCAGGGCCTTCTTGATTTGTTCAAAGGAATGTCGCGATTGAGGGGTCCACCTTACTTCATTCTCCTTTTTCAACATGGATGTTATAAGATTTACCTCCTCAGCAAAGTTAGGCACAAACCTTCTCAGAAAATTAATTTTTCTGAGGAAAGATTGGACCTCCTTCTTGGACCTCGGGATTGATAAGGCTTGTATCGCCTCAACTCTGCTGGGTTCAATTCTGACTCCTTCTACTGATACTATGTGGCCTAGTAACTTTCCCTCCTACATGGCGAACATAGATTTCTTGGGGTTTAATGAAATGCCAAACTTTCTGCATTTCAAGAAAACCTTCCTGAGATGGTGACGGTGTCCCTTATTAGATTTTGAAAACACTGTGATGTCATCCAGATAAACGACCACAAATTTATCCTTTTCCTCGATGAAATCTATATCCATGGAACACTGGAATGTTTCCCCTGCATTCATTAATCCAAACGACATCTTGGCATACATGAATGTGCCCCATGGAGTGGTGAACGATGTCTTTTCCCTGTCCCCAGGCAGAACAAAGACTTGATTGTAGCCAGAGAATCCATCTATCATGGACATCCTGGAAGATCCTATTACCATCTGCAGTATATGTTCCATCTTTGGCAAGGGGTAGTTATCTTTTCGTGAGCTCCTGTTCATGTTTCTGAAGTCCACACAGAGTCAGATCTCTCCATTCTTTTTCCTTACTAGCACCAAGTTGGCCACCCACTCTGAATATCTCAGTGGTACAATGATCTGAGCTTGAAGCAGCTTCTTCACTTCCCTCTCCATGATAGGTAGCAACATACAGTTGATCTGTCTCATCTTCTGCCTAAATGGCTTCACCCCCTCTTTTAATGGGATTTTATGCTCGATGACAGAGGTGTCATAGGTTTTGAGGTCTTCGTAGGTCCAGGCAAACACATCAGCAAATTCCCTCAAAATTCCAATGTATTCAGATCTCTACCCCTTTGTCAGACTTCTTGACAATTTGACAAACTTGGGCTCACTCTCAGTCCCAATGTTGCACTGAATAGTACCAGTGTCATCCTCTGAGGTTTCTCCCTTTAACGACACATCATTTCTATCAAAAATCCTTTCCAAAGGAACCAGTCCCCTTGGAATATGATTGCTGGGCAGCTATACAATGTTACGCTCTGCAATCTTATTCAGAAAATTACCCCCATCAAGATTCTCTTCAGAGACAGAGTCTTGGTCGATGTGCATCTCTGAAAATTCTTCGACAGTCTCCAAGAACTTCTTGATCTCGAGATCATCCTCGAATACCTTCCAATATTTGACGTTGTCAGGTATGGAGGGCCTGTATTTCACTTCTACATCATATCTGCATTTAGGCGGCAAGGGCACTTTGAAACTACTTGTTGATGTACCCAAGGAATCTGCCATCGTGTTCTCCTCTCTTGGGATGAAAGAAATGTTAAACGCCAAGAAGAAACTGTCAACTAGGTCCCATACCTCATTTCTGTAGCTTCTGAGTCGAGGATGTTTAGCCTGATAGGCGTTTCTGATCTGTTGGACCACCAACTCTGCATCTCCGAACACTGCTACCTCTTGAATTCCCATTTCCTTTGCATCTCTTAATCCCAGAACAAGAGCTTCATACTCTGCCACATTATTGGTAGCTTCAAATTCTAATTTGTATGACAACGATATGGTTTCCTGGGCAGGTGACACAAAGACCACCCCAGCTCTAGCGCCTTCCCTGGAAGAGGCTCCATCAAAGAACATTTTCCAGACGGGGGTGATGTAGGGAGGAAATTTAGGGGAAATGGTGGGCTGCTTTTTGAGTTTGAGAGGAGGCTTGGGAGCATGGGTGAGTTGAAGCACACTGGAACCTAGATCAGTATCCAAGGCAAAAATGGGATGGTTGGTAGGGTTGGCCTCATCACTGATTATATAGTCCAATTGGGCTTCCCTGTATAGTCTTCTATGCTCTCCTCCAAACACTGGGATAGTAGCGTATGTGAGGTCCATCTGCAAGGTTCCTCCCTGTCTCTTTATCCAAGATCTTGATAACAACATACCGAACTTGGGGGGGACATCAACCGCTACAATGTCCATGACAACACTTTTCATGGGCAGTTGAAACAAGGTCACGACCAGGTCTTTGATAACTCCTAGACATTGAACTTTCCTGGAGTCAAAGGAATAGAGATCATGGTAGGCTCGGGTGACTTCTAGTCCTAAATATTCCATGACAGTTTTGGGCATGAGGTTGTGAGAAGCCCCTGAATCCATCAAGCAATTGTGCAACACTTTGTCATGTATGTTCAAGGAAGTGTAGAAGGGAGGGGATGAGTCATTCCTGTCTTCTACCATAGGACCTAGGATCACTGCAGGCTTTTCATCTTGTAAATTGATGGAGTCTATGGGAAGGCATGGGACCTCAGAATGTAAAATCTCAGAGAAGCGTTTCTTGAATCCGTCATGTTTAATCAACTCTGTCAAGGGCACAGGGATTCTGATTTTTTGAATTTCATGCTCGAAATTAAAAGAGGATGAGAGCTTCGGGATTTCTCTTATTTCGGGAACATGACTCTGGATAATGGGAGAGAGGGGTCGGGTCTTCTTACCTTTGTGATTGTCTGCTGCTTCGTTAGCAGGCTTCTCTGTTCTAGTGAGCTGTTCAGGGGCATCAGGTGCTACTACCTTCTTCTAGGACATCAGGTCATATCTGCTTTGGCGACTACTAGTCTGGTTTTCCTTGCTCAGTTCATTTAGCTGACTGTCCATGAGAGACTCCTCATATGCTGATTGAGTGAGATGAGGAAAAGGAGGAGTTTCCCTGAAGCAATGGATTTCATGATCCAACTCATCTGTTTCCCCTTCTTCCCCCTCGGCCACAAAATTGTTTTGGAAAGGGGCATGAACCTTTTGGTCTTCTCTGTCTCTTCCCTTCTCCCTTTGCACAGTCGAGGAAGCAATATTGTTGGGCCTTCTGAAACCTCCTCCCTTCTCGGTGTTTTGGGGGCCTTTATATGCTTGCCTCCTTTCCACACTCAATCTCTCCATCTCTGCAGACAGAGATTTCACCATCCTGGTCAGTTCATCCACTTGAGGGTGGGGCACCGATGGGTCAGAAGTCGAGGCTTCCGACCTTCCCTTTCTCTTATCTGCGTCGGCCTTGTTCCTCATTCTGTCAGCTGCTAACACATTGGATTCCACTTCTATGGCCACATCTTTCATTTGAGCTAAGGAGGTGGATCTTCTTTCTCTCAACAAAAGGTAGAAATCGGGGCCAAATGCACTAGCATATGAAATCTTAGCTGAGGCTTTTGAAGGCTTTATCTCGGCAGGGATTTTGTTATACATATTATTAAATCTTTTGGAGAAGTAAGAGACAGACTCTCCATCCATCTTCTTTAAAGACCCGAACTCTGTCATGTAGTACATGAAATCCTTCCTATCTCCCCACTGCCTCAGGAAAGCACTATCTAGAGCTTCAATCCCAACAATAGATTCTGGAGCCAATCCTCTAAACCACTTCCTTACCTCGCCATCTAGGCTTTGAATGAAGACTCTCATCCAGACATCTTCATTTTCTATGTTGAGGTTGTCTGCATAGTTGTAGAAAGCAGCTAGGTGCTCTTCAGTAGTTATGTCTCCTTCCCCAATGAACTTGGGCATATACTTCAAGTAGTCTCTAGCAGGGAGAGGATTCATAGGATGGGGTAGGATTAAGGGAGCATATCTGGCAGCGACTATGGAATCCATTCTATTCAGAGGGGGATTAGCACCAGCCATAGGAATATTAGGTGGAGGAGAACTGGGAGGAGAAGGGGTTCGCGAGGGGGCTACCGGGAATGAGTCTCGAAGCAGAGTGGGAAACAAGAGGGGATTTAAGGAGAAGGCTAACGAGCTCAAGTCAGTAGGTGCTTCTCTTTGCGCAGGAGTAGTAAAGATAGGAGTGGGGAAGTCTTCTGTGTTCCCGAGTCTACGCCAAGGTACAACTTCAGGGGAGATGGGAGTGACAAGGTCTTGTCCCTCCGGTCCCATACCAGGAGAGGAAAACTCAACAGGAACACTCCCGAAATTTATTAAACGGGAAAATCCATAAACAGGTCTGTCAAGAAACCGAGGAGGAGAAAAAGGAGTTCCCACAGAAGGATATGGTGGATTACCTGGTTCAGTGGTGGACGCTCCTTCTTCAGAGGCCTTTCCCTTTCTGAGCACCGCCTCTAGATCTGTGTCGGGCGTAGCTAGAGGCAACTGTGGATGAGACCGCGTATGCCTGCCTCTGAAAACCACAATTAACAGAGCAAGTTCTCCCCAACGGAGTCGTCACAGTGGAGTCGCCAGGTGCACAACAACAATCTTGATAATTCTGATATCTGATGCACCTTCAAAATCAGTTAATCGTTGTCGTTCAATCTCGGGGAAAATATTCAACTTCGTCCCCGACAACAACGCCATAAATGTTAGCGTCGGAAGTCACTCCTGGATTGCTTGTAGGAGCAGAGCCCGACACCCATAAGTTTGATGTCACGATAGTTTTTAATAGATGATCAGATGGATAGAGACTCGGGGAAATATCATTCTAACTCAGGGACTGGGTCTAGCATGCAAGGAACAAAGGAGGTCTTGATCTAACTTCAGCCAGTGGGTTGATTAAAAGGTGAATAGGTGGAAGACTTGGTAAGAAAGGTGAAAAAACGGCTTTGGGCAACAGGCTTATAGAAGTTTGCAGAAGAAAGACTCTGAATGCAAGATCCTCTTGGTTCAGGGTCTCAAGAAACTAAAAGGGGACTTGACTGGATCCTCCAATTCCAAGTCACTCAGTGCTGGGAAAATCACAAGAACTGATTAGAAACGACGTAACTGCTACAATGATCCAACCTACATCATCCTATAACAGCTACAAATCGACTGGATCCTCCAATTCCGAGCTGTTCTAACACAGTGTAAACAAAGACGTAAAAGAAGCTGACATTCATAAGGCAAGAAGTCTCCAAAGTTCATGCATAACCAGGATAACAGTGCTTCATTAAAACTTTACAACCGGGAGCTCTGCTCAACCATCCATCCTTACAAAATACAAAGACTGAGTCTATATACTTAGGAAATTTGCCTCACAGAGGCATGTCCAGTCACCCAAAGCTTGGTGTCCCTTCAGTCAAACTCGTACCAATATCTTTCTTCAAGCGGCACCTTAACTATGCATGGCTCCTGTAAGGAGGGTAGCTGAGCCATTAAGTGCTCGGCTAGCGTGCGCATACTTCTCTGTCGAGTTGACGACTTCGGCATGGATTCTTTGAGAAAATCGATACAGAGGACCTCTGTGAGCAGGCGGCTCGCTAGACCTTCCATCCCCTTACTTAATGAATGAAAGGAGGTTTCAACCACCCGCTCTTGCCATCATTTACTCTAGGCGAGAAACAATATGGAGATTGGATGTGATAGTGCTTGGAGATCGCGACGATCCTCTGTAGCTGAGATCGCCGCCTCGACCTTCTTTTCATAACTCTTTTCTTCCTCCAAGTGACCACGCCTATTCCCAGGGTGCTTTCGACATTCGCGGATATGAAAGGGATGGCCTTTACTGATTGAAATCACGATGAGCGATATGCCGAGATGGCTCGATCTAGCACCACGCATCCCTCTAGATCCGACGACTCTTAACTCTCCTGGAGATACCGTGGGTCCTGGTCCGGGATTCTCTCGGCACCTCGTGCCTCGGAAAATAACGGGGCTGCTCTTTGCATGTTGGAGTCGCGATGGGCGAAGCGCTGAGATGACTCTATTTGTCGCCAGGTATCCCCTCTGGATGGATGGATGAAAACACTTCATGAGACCATGGACCCCAGTTTCTATGCTTTCGGCGCTATCGGGGTTCGGGGTTTCGCGATGTTGATCAACACGAAACTCTCACCCCATGAACCCCCGATCGCCGAAACGCCGATGCGACCAGATCTCATGCCACGTGCCCTTTGGGATGAGCGGCTGTCATCCATTCCTTAACATGCTACGGGCGCCATCCATGCGCTAACCTTGGTGCAACTTTGCCGATCGCGATTTCCCGCTCACCGCTGATTTGATTCTTTGGATACATCCGGGACATTGAAATCAGAGTGCTCGCTCGCTTGACCTGGGCCCGAAATGGATCTCTTTGTCTGCTATGCTTGGGCACTTATCGCGCAATCCCACAGACCTGTGTACCTTTGTGCCCCGATACCACAATTGTTACTAACAGAGCCCACTGATTTTTATTTTCTGAGGAAAAACACCTCAAATATGTTTCCAAAAACTTGTTGACAAATTTCGTTTGACCATCAATCCGGTGATGATAAGATGTGCTGAGATGCAATTGGGTGCCTTGTAGCTTGATCAGTTCTTGCCAAAAATTTCTTGTGAAAGTTGGGTCGCGATCAGAAACAATAGAGTGTAGCATGCCATGAAACTTGAAGACCTGATCCATTAAAATTTGAGCCACCGTGGATGCTATAAACGGGTTTTGAAGAGTGCAAAAATGAGCATACTTGGAAAGGTGATCAACAACCACCATGATGACTGATTTATTTGTCGATTTGGGTAAGCCTGTAATAAAATCCATAGAGATATCCTTCCAAATAACAGGTGGAATTGGAAGCAGTTGTAGTGTGCCCGGATATTTGTCTATTTCTCCCTTGTTGCATTGACACACATCACATTCAGTGACAAAATTACGAATGTCTTGTTTCATACCATCCCAGAAAAAAGAACGTTTGAACCTGTCATAGGTTTTGGTGGACCCAAAGTGCCTTGATGTGGTTGTGGCATGAAGCTTAGAAAGTATTGTGGATTTAAGCTTTGATTGTTTACTTAAATACAAATGAACTTTGTATCGAAGCTCATCATGGAGCCAAGAGTACCCTGGGGAAGGTGGAACATTGGACTGCAATTGTTGGATCAAATGCAAACTTTTGGGATCTTGTAGCCATTCCTGGCAAACGGCTTGGAGCCAATCTGGTACAATGAAGGAAAGAGAAAAAAAGGGATCTTTCATGTTCATATTTTTGGGAAAGTGCATCCGCCACATTGGCTTTGCCTTTCTTGTAAATGAACTCATAATCATATCCAAAGAGCTTAGTCACCCATTTTTGTTGCTCCGGGGAGGAAATGCATTTTTCCAGAAAATACTTGAGGCTTTGATGGTCTGTCTTAATTTGGAAACGTTGCCCCAATAGATAAGGGTGCCATAGATCAACGACATGCAGAATAACCAACATTTCCTTTTCATAGATTGATTTGCCCAGATTTCTTTTAGATAGTTGCTTGCTGGTAAAGGCTAAAGGCTGACCCTCTTGCATAAGGACAACACCAATTACTTTCCCTGAGGCATCACATTCCAAGACAAAGGTCTTTGTGAAATCAGGAAGGGCCAGGACTGGAGTGGTGCACATGGCCATCTTCAAGGTTTGAAAATCTTGAGCAGTGGCTGGGGTCCAAGTGAAAGAGTTCTTTTTTAGAAGAGTAGTGAGAGGTGCTGCAATCTTTCCATAATTATTAACAAACTTGCGATAATAACCTGTTAAGCCCAGAAATCCACGCAAGATTTTGAGAGTCTTTGGGTGAGGCTAGTCTTGCATAGCTTCAATATTTTTTGGAAGCACCCTGATGCCATCCTTGCCAACCAGATGACCCAAGTATTCTACTTTTGAGGTGCCAAAAGCACATTAAGACTGTTTCAGGAAAAGTTGGTGCTGAGAGAGTAGATGGAGAAATCAATCCACATGAGCAAGATGGTCTGTCCAAGTTTTTCTATAGATGAGGATATCATCAAAGAAAACTAAGACAAAATGACAGAGAAAAGGACGGAAGCCATGATTCATGAGGCTTTGGAAGGTGGAGGGTTTTCAGTTTTGAGAAGATACAACCTGTTGTGCTTCCTTAGCTCTTTTAGTATCCTCCATCCAACTTTGAGGCCGAGCCATGAGGACATGGGCCCGAATATCATCCTTGAGGCCACTGATAAAACACTCTCGGAAAAAGGCATCAGACATGCCCTCTGTCCGAAAATCCAGGTGCTCAAAGGAAACTATAAAGTCTTACACTGTTCCCGATTGTTTCAACTTTTTCAAATGGTCCAAATGGTTGGTGTCAGTGTCAAAGCATTCATAAAGCTCAGCCACAAAGTGTGTCCAAGCAATATACCCTTGACGAGATTTTTTTCTCCATTGACACCATTGCCAACGTTCTTGATCTAGATGGAGAACACCATACTGGAGTTTGGCCAAGTCATCTATAATGCCGTATAAAGAGAAATAATGTTCCATTTGGGTTACCCAACCAGTGGGGTCCAAGCCATCGAATTTGGTCACATCCACCCGCGGAAGGCGTAGGTCACGTTGAAAGTGATGGTGCTAAAAGTTATGGGAATGAGAGTAATGTTCACCTTCAGTATGTGGGGGTGAGTCAGAGGAAGGTTTCTCTGTAGGGATATGAAGCTTGGTGCAGAGTGATGAAAAGACAGATTCAAGATGGGTGGTCAGGTCTTGTTTGATTTCCTCCATTGAGGACTGTATGGTTGCATTGATGGTGGAAACATTGGCACTGAGTTGTTTGAATTCTTGTTAGGTCTCGGTGAGACTAGATTGCAAGGTATTGAAGAGAGTTTCAAAGTCTTGGCTATGGGTATGGGCCATGAGGATGAGGGAACCAAAAAGATGCGGGTGGGGTCAAATTTTTTTCCGAAAAATGATATGTATGAATGTGACAAGGACAAAAAGATGAATCTAATGGAATAGGTCTCAAATAATGGTGAAAAAATTTCCAAACTTTTTTTTTTCACCTGCAGAGTTATACTCCGGTCTGAAGAATACAGTAGTGATGAAATGCCCAAATTCTTAACCAGAAAGAAATGTGTAGTTACTTGGCAACCTGAACACAGTTGCATGACAATAGATCTTGACGTAGTACTCGGCCTAATATCTCAGGGCACTAACTAAGGAGGATAGACCATACCCTTAGCCATACTACATGACTACCTAGGTACTAGAGAGTATCTTCCCAAGTGCTATTCTCGATGGAACTATAGCAGTCAGGTGACCAATCGATTTATCTAAAGAGGGCTTCAAGAAATCTAGGTCGATCCGTACACAGGTGTTGTCTGATGCGCTACCACTCGAAGGGGTACCAATAGGGGTTACAGGGGTGGCCAACAAATGTGTGCTTAAGAACCACTTATATTTCCTGTGTGTATGAATCCCTCAACTGCAGGTTTATGCACGTAACGATAGATCTCTGTGGCTTAAAGACGTCGGAATACGTCTCTACCCTGAAAAAACATTTACCCACAATTTCTGCCAAGGAAAGTGCTCTGATACCACTTGTAATATACCAGATATAAAAAGTATGCATAACAGAAATAAAATGCTAGAAATGGTAGAATAACAAAATTATAACCAGAACAATCACCACAATAACACTGAAATGATATAAGAATAACAACAGAAATAACACTTTGATTCTGAAAACAATGTTCACGAGCCTCTTAGAGGGGGCAACCTCTAGTTGAGTAGAGCTATATTACAATAATATCCAAGCTATGGTTCTCATACCCTCGACTCCTATTTATACTAAATATGTCTATCAAAAGAAGCATCTAGATGAAGATCCTTCTAGAAGCAGAAGCTTCTATTAGGTCTTCTTACATTCGACTTATTCTATTTTATTGCAAGGCCTTATTAATATTGACCTTTATTACATCTAAATATATTGTTCTACCTATGTGCGGGTTAGGACCCTAACACAGAACAGAGTTATGCTGAATATTTTCCAAGCCAAAGCCATTTTTATGCAGGGAAACCATTGAGGATAGCACCTTTGCGGGTCATTTTTGGGAGCTCCGGTCATCCGATTTTAGTGCCGTCAGTTTTGTTGGGTTCTAGAGATCTGGTAGAACAAAACCAGATTAGTTTGTAACCTTTTTGGCACTACTGTGATGTACTTTTAAATCTTTGAACAAAAATAAGAAAGCCTCACCCACTGAGACAAAGGCCCGGAGACGTAGGCGAGATTGCCGGACTCTGTTATCACATTAGTATTTATGGTTTGTTGTTCTTAATGCATGTTTAGATATGTATATTTCTTTATGGCTTTTATGTTTCCTCATTATTTCTTCCTCTTTCATTAGTTTCCTAAATTGTTAATTAACACATGCAATATAACTCAACCATTGTCGTTTAAGTGGTATCAGAACTAGTTGACGTTTGGATTTGAGTTTTGCATGATTACTAGGGAAAAGATACATTGTGGTGAAGGTGAGCTTGTTGAAGAGAATCCATTGATTGGATTGATAAAGAGAACTTCTCAAAGTGAGAAGATGGCATCGAAAGAGGGACTTTCTCAGGATGAGAAAGAGTTTCAAAAAATTTTCTTCGCCATGTCGGAGATGATGAAGGTTTTGTATGAGGATTACTTGTAACGGAAGAGACCGAATCTGGGTGAATATTCACAGGGAAAAAGTGAAGAAGGAGAGGATCCTCCTTAAATTACTCCTTCACCTCCATTTTCACCTCCATATTCTCCTTCTTCTTCAAGTTCAAGTTCTAAATCCACTGCAAAGAAACATGTCCATAAACATAAGAATGAAATGCCTGTATTAAAACTTGATGTGAAATTTGAATTACCTATGTATGATGGTGAAGTCAATGCAGAGAGGCTTGACAATTGAGTAAGACTGATGGAGGTTTATTGTAGTGTGCAAAAAATCAAGGATGAGGCAACTCAAATCAAATTGGCATCGTTGAGACTTGTAGGCACATCACTCATCTGGTGGCAAAGCAAGTTGAAAAATTGAACACAACTAGTGGGCGATGTATTTCCATCACGAAAAAGTTTTGTTTCTGCACTTAGAAAGCAATTATATCCTTTGGGTTATAAGGAGAAAGCTTTAATTGAATTGCAATCTCTTAAACTAATAAAAGGACACACAATGCAAGAATACACCGGTGGATTTCGTAAAATGGCATTGATGTTAGATATTCCTTTACATACCCAAGAAACTCTTATGAAGTATATATGAGGTTTACATGCACATATTCAAAATACTGTATTTATGTTTGGAACTACTAATCTTGATGAGGTTTCTGTTCAAGCGACATTCATTGAGGCAGGGAAAACATGTGTTGGTGTATCAAGGAATCATATTCAAGGAAAGAGGACAAAATGAAGTGGCATGGCAAGAAGGAAAATGTAGTGACAAGAAAGGAAGATAAACCCTCTTGCAAGCATTGCAAGAAAGAGGGGCATGATGAGGATCGTTGCTGGCAATTGCATCCCGATAAGAGACTGAAGTGGTTCAAAGAAAAGAAAGGGAGACAAACAGTTGCAACAACAACACGACCAACAGAATTGGGATTAGATTCAGGTGATGAATCTAAAGTCTCATTGGTTGGTATGATAAGTAAAATTGGTGAAGGATTTGATTCTAGAAGCAAATTGTTTCACATAAGGGTCATAATGAGGCACACTAAGGTTGACACATTGATAGATAGTGGATCTCAAGCTAACTTAACTTCATAGGAATTGGTTAAACAATTGAGATTAAACACTCAGATGCATCATAAGTCTTACACACTTAAATGGATAAGAAACAATCATCAATTGCACATAACAAAGCAGTGCACATTAAAATTTGCAATTTCATCTAAGTTTTTGGACGAGGTAACATATGATGTGGTGCCACTAAGTGAATGTGGAATGGTCTTAGGCAGTCCTTACTTGTATGATCGTAAAGAAATCTTCCACAGGGAAAAGAATCAATATCACTTAATCAAAGCATGTCAAGAATATGTGGTTCATGCTCATCATTTAAAGGAAAATAAATCTCTTCAAACTATGGAACAATTAAGAAAGGAAGCTCAAGCAAGAAACACACCTATAATTGTTTCAAATCAAGTAATTGATCTTAAGCAAGAACACGAGATGATTGTAGAATGGAAAATCAATCACACTTTGCTTCAAGATAAGCTAATGTCGTGCAAATATTACAAACATATCAGCTCATTTGCAGTCATATTTTTGATGCTATCATTAGTAATGTTGTCTACATGGATGATAGTGGTTTTAGTAATATGTGACAGGGTACAAATGACTAAAAATATGCTATTAGTTATCATGATTGTTTTACAATTGATATTGATGAGACAGGTGCACAGGACAAAGTTCAAATACAGAGAACAAGTCGGGTGGCCTATCCCACACTTGATGACTGGTCAGTAACCTTTTGTGGGAACAAAAGGTCTTTAGTGGGGAAGTGTGATCCAAAATTGGATCACGGGACCAAATTGGGTTCAGGAAGGCCTAAAAATAAAAGTTCTCAGAATGACTTCAAAACTGACGTTTGTGTAGGCCTCGTCGATATGAACCCAACACAACTTGAACGAGATCAAACGAACATTGTATGCGAAATATATCACGTTCTATTCGTTTCGCCAAACATGCAAAAAGTCAACCAGGTCAAAGTCAATGTCGACGTCAACATGTACGATAGGTGAAATCATCATGCATCAGGATGACATCAAAATGACATCATCATGTTGTCGTGGCGTCACTAGCAGGTGACATGTGTCACTAAGTTTTGTCACTTTCGAGCTGAGTTGGCACTGTACAGATTTGACATGTGTCACCGTACAGATGACATGTGGCAGTCCGTACAGTGACGTGGCCCAATGAAAGTTGGACATATGGCGTACGAATGACAGCTGGGCAAGTGACTGGGTGTATAGACTGACACGTGGCAGGGTGACTAGACGTACAGATTGATGACATGGTAGACATGTGGTAGGGTGACTGGATGTACAAACTGATGATGCGGTCCAATCCTGGGTTGCCATGTGGCACCTTGTGGATGCCCAAGGAATATTGGGTAATTTTTTTTTATGTCTAGGGGCATTCGAACCCTTGAACTCACGGGTAAGCTAATGTCTTTGTGTAAAGAGGCGAACCGACCGGTCTGTTGTGTGACTTGTTTCAACAAGTCAATGAATTGGGATTTAAGTTGATAGGTAACGCATTGGTTTGGTTAGGCCCCGGTCGGAGGGGAGCTAAGCTCTCGACCATGGGATACAGAATAGGGCTACACCATATTGGTCACATGTAGGACTAGGGTGAGGCCACATGGCCAAGCCACGTGACCCAGAGCCAAACATAACGGAGGGGCCAACAAAGGAGCGCCAGGCCAAGGCCACATGGAGGTGCCCATGTGACCAAGATCCCACATAAAAGGGGTTTCACCCTGAATAAATGAAAAAAGTAGTTTTTAAACTTTATTATGAAGATTTTTGATGATTTATTCAGCAGAATTGAGAGATTTTGGTCATTTTTGGAAGATCTTGGGCCCTTTTTGAGGCCAGATATTGGGGGGAAGTTGGGATATGGTTACCAACTTCAGATCTATATAAACCAGGGATTCTTGAAGCCATGGAGGAGATTCAAAACAGAGTTATGATGAATATTTTCCAAGCCAAATCCATTTTTATGCAGGGAAGCCATTGAGAAGAGCACCTTTGCGGGCCATTTCTAGGAGCTTCGGTCATCTGATTTTAGTGCCGTCAATTTTGTTGGGTTCTAGAGATCTGGTAGAACAAAACCAGATTAGTTTGTAACCTTTTTGGCACTGCTGTGATGTACTTTTAAAGCTTTGAAAAAAAATAAGAAAGCATCACCCACTGAGACAAAGGCCTGAAGACGTAGGTGAGATTGTCGAACTCAATTATCACATTGGTGTTTATGGTTTGCTGTTCTTCATGCATGTTCAAATATGTATATTTATTTATGGCTGTTATGTTTCCTCATTATTTATTCCTCTTTCATTAGTTTCCTAAATTTTTAATTAACACATGCAAGATAACTCAACCATTTTCTTTTAAAAGATCTTTTTGAATCAACTCAGGAGCCTAGTGAGCATCTCGTGAGTTTGTGTCCACGTCTTTGTCCCCTAGATTTATCTGTGTATAAACACAAGTCTGCAATTATGGATAATTCTACAGCTCGAGGGGGAATTGTATTTCAATTGGATATCCATGATTCGAGAGTTGATATATTGGGAGATTTGCAAGGAAAGGTTGAATATGTGAGGCTACTCGACACCGATTTTTCAGACGGGGAATTTTTTCCCCAAATGAAATTTGACACTTATATGGATTATATGTCCCTATCATTTGGATAATTAGTCTGGTAGTCGAAACTTCTAGATCTTCCACTTAAGGAGTCCACTCTGATGAATTTGGGTGACCTGCTAGTTTTCAAAACTACATGGGAAGTTGTGAGGTGCACTAAGTTTCTTATTAGTCGAGTACAGAATGGTGCTTTGTGGCTGAAAAAATCATATCCTATCCATGTTGATGATATTCATCATGGAGAACATGTATCCAAAGGCTTCCAAGGCTCAAGGAAGCACGACCAAAATAAAGGAGAGGTCAACCTATACTATAGGTTTGGTACCAGACATGGAGGTCGCAGAGCGCTTATCAAGGCCATTAATGATGAGAAAGTCCATTATTCCTTATATCTCATTGCAAGTAAAGTCATGAAAATTACTCCAAGGGTGAATTCACTCTAGATTCTATCTCCATCGCTAATTTCTGTAAATAGGGAGCATCATTAAATTGGTTCAAGTATTTGTTGACTGAGATGCTGAAAGCTTGCACTGACATGCATGAACGGGGTGGTTATTTCATATATGCTTATCTTTTGGTTGAATTTATAATGTGTAAGTGGAGGAAACCATATGGCCGTGAATTTTCAATACTCTAGATCGTCGAATTTCCAAGATGTTCAACCCATGGCAGGCTAGAATTGATAGCCCCAATACAACATTAAATAATACTTCCTTCTTGCAGTGGTATAATGATATAATTAACATAACTCAACAAATGAGGATTCCACAAGAGTTGTTAAATTGGCATACCAATAAGATCTGGTTCGACATGAACATAGACTATAATTTTGTGAGTCCCCGAGGTGCAGATCCAGAGTTGTTTCACACTAATCCATTTCCTTTTTATCTTGATGAGGAAACTCTGGACAATGAGGTCTGTTCGTTTCCGGGAGTATAGAGGGAGAAAAATAAATTGGGTATATCATATCATATGCCAACAATTTCATGATGGGAGGCTCCAACACAAAAAGATGTTCCTGGTTATAGAATGACAGTAATGAAGAGACAACATAGTCCCAAGCACTTAAAGGAAGAGGAGGAAGAAGAGGCTCTTCCAAGGTTAGTCTCGCTTCCACCATTTCCATCAATCCCAGATACTGCTACATTCTTAGGTATGTAGTTCCATGAATTTATTGAGGGTTTTTTTACAAAGAAACCCCACAATCTCCATCTTCATCCACCACACACCCTATTATCATTGATGTAGTCCCTCTTGCTACATTGTTTCCACACATGTGCACTATCCCCCGTATACCATCCTCCATTTCCATTAACACCATCCATGATGATCCCATGGTTAAGGTACAAAACACTCCTATCATTGAATAACTCAGTCATCAACAAACTATCTCCACTATGGACATCTCTCCTATAAATCCATCATCCCCTACTCATGTTCATACTAAAATTGCTAAAAAAGAGTCTAGTGACCCATTCCCCATGGTCGGAGGAAGCAATGCTGATATTCCTTCCTGTTTTTCCCAGATTCTATAGGTTAGTGTCCCCCTTACCACCCCTCAAGAAACTGGCCTCAATCCAGGGATAAAAAAATTAGTAGAAGTGAAACATCAGATGGGTCAATATCCTCCACATGATCCTATGGATGTTCAATAAGATGCCACTTCAGTCCATAGTACAATTTATTTTCATAAGCAGGTTTCCTCGCTACTTCAATACCCTCAACAATGTTTCAAAATCCTGGAGTTATGTCTAGAACACACATAAGTGGTCAGTTTGTTACCCTAGGCTATCTGAGAAAGGCTCACACATATCTTCCAAGCTAACTCCACTAGTCCTGATAACGTAGGCATCTGCAGTTTTTTTGAAAGTTCGATTGCCAGTGGCTAACCATTTGCATCAATATTTACTGTGGACCCATATATCACCATTGGAGAGCTTGTATCTTGGTCCACACCACAACTATTTAATATTATGTGAGAATGTATTGTCATATCAAGAAAATGATTATCTCCACAGAGTAGACCAATGAAGATATCATGAAATATATGCACCACTTGCGTCAGGAGTTATTTGTAGTGACCAAGGACATAGACCAAGAACATGCATTGAGCGCATAGGACAAATAAATTGTTGAAGTTGTGTCTGAAATGTTTACACAAGTTTGTCCCAAATTTAGACAGGTTTCCCTGTAGTTTCCCAAAGACATTTCCATGGTTGCACCAACGCAATGAGTTGAGCTCATTGTTGATGATATCATGGAGAATATTACCTAGGTAGTGGCGGAAGGGAATCTCATTCAGTCTTCCCTTCATGACAGAATGAGATAATGTATCAATATTTTCACAATGGTAAACAATTGGGTTGGTTTTTTAGAACAAAGGAGTAAGCCAATAGAAGAGATGAGATTCTAGATTCAATGGATGAATGCAGAATCATAGTCCATCATTGAACCTATTGAGCAGTAGGTGAATTTTTCCGAAATCCAAGAGGCAAACAACAAACTTGATGAGATGTACGAAGTTACTCAAACTGCCAAGAGAGAACCCAGGGAATTCAAACTTGTAGTTCAAGATACATATTTCCATATGCATCAATTGGATTCTGCTGTAGATACAAAATGGAACACATTGATTGCCACTAAGCCTGTGGAATTGGATGTTGCAGTGGCCCATGAATTTGTTGTGGGAGCTTCAATTTTACTAAGGAAGTGGAAGGATCAAGTGGATCATTATGACAACTTCTTCCAACAAGCAATGAATATCATCCCTTAGTTGGTCCCTTTGTTTGAAGGAGGCCCTAGTAAGGAAGCATAAGGTCGAATCAGGGTGAGTCAATGGTTGTGGTCGGGGCCTATTGGGCCCTTCATTTTTGGAAATGGATGTGGAGGAAAAATTCAATAAAGCCACGCGACAATTGGAAATATATAATCTGTGGAAGAATTCAAATGAATAGTACAAAAAAAGGAAGCTTCAGAAGCAAAAAAAAAAAGGAAATACCATGGGCAGAGTGAAGAATATAGGAAGCATAGAAGAGCAGATTTGATACGGTTAATAGACTGTGTCAAATACATGTAAGTATAAGTGAAAGGGTAATGTAACTATATGGGGTTAATGATGCTATCAATGGTAATGATATTGTTGTGATTGTTGGGTTATGTTAGTATTCCTATGGTTTTTTTATATTTTACTATTTCCATGGGAGAGTATTGTAATAGTCTATGTGGGTATCATTGGTGCATTTGCAATAGATTTTGAGTTTGTATGCGATGCACAATATGTTATATTGTAGATATGGGTATTGTGAGAGGAGATCTATGAGTATCTCAACTGTAAGTATGGTTTGTACCACTACTGCTAATACAATGATATGATCTGGGGCCTACAAATTTGTTTCTGAAGTCATTTTTCATGTTATCAATGGATCTGCAATGTTGTTGCATATCTTCCTATTCTTTTCGTTTTCTAATTTTATCTGAGTGGTATCACAACCTAACTTAATAGTTAAATTATGGATCTAAGTAGTATGTAAGTAGATCTGATGTTGCGTTCTCCATAAATAATTTCATCTTTCAAGTCTCGGCTGCGCTTCAGGTGAGACCCCCTTCCCTTGCGGAAGGTTGAATATGCCAACATACCTAGAATACAATGGTGCCTTTTTTTGGAAACTATCTAGAACCATGGTATTGATCTTGCGCTAACAATGATATGGAAATATTCACCCGAGTCTATCAAAAAAAAATCGTGCTCCACATGTGTACATGTCAGCGCTAGATACACGTCTCCTCCTTTATTTGGAGTATTATTTATCTCAATCGACTTCTTCTCTTCAGATCTTGGACTTGTCTCAGTTTCTTTTGACTTGTATTCCCTCTTATAATTCCCAAATTTACTTCATTTCTATCATCTTCTTCTTGTTGACTGAACTGGGGATTTGAATCTACCCCTCAACTTTGAATTTCTACCGAAGAATTTTCCTTTACCTTTGTTGATCGATTGACCTCTCACCATCAAGGAATCATTAGTCGATCCTTCCATGATTTTCCACCTCATTTCCTTTGAAAATAGAGATGAAACCATGTCTTCAATAATTAATGTGGTCGAATTACTCCTGATAGCCACAACTAAGCTATCCCATGAATCTGTGAAACAATACAACATACTAATATATTTCTGCTTCTTAGTGATTTTAATGTCCATAGACAATAATTGACTTATTACAATATTGAAGGCATTTAGGTTCTTTGTTACTGACTTCCCATCACTCATCCTCAGAAGATACAATTTCTTTCGAAGAAACAACTTGTTTACTAGGGATTTCAACTGATACAAGTTTCCCAACTTGTCCCATAGTTTATTTGTTGTGTCTTAACCTAAGACATTCAACAATACTGAATATGCAAGACATAGTTGAATCGTACTCCTTGCCCTCCTCTCTAGTTTATCCATTATTCCTTCGACATACTTGTTGGAATTGTTCTGGGACTCACAATACCCACTATTATCAATATACAAGGAAATATTCCATCTTAAGCTTCCAAAGCTCAAAATTCTAGCCATTATTTTTTTTGATATCTATCCTCAAACTACTTTCCATTAATTTTAAGCACAAATTAAGGATCACCATCTTAAAACTTCCACTGGACCTAGGTTTATCTCAAATACAATATCTGCTTAACCTTTCTCTAATACAACTTGTACAAAGAAACAAAATGAGCTCTAATACCACTTGTATATAAATAACACTCACACTAAAAAAACCAAGAAAGATAAGACATAATTAAAGCGAAATTAATCAATGACAATGAGATTGTACACAAAGATTTTACCCTGGAAACCATTAACTAGGAAAACTAACATTCCTTGAGCGTCTCATGCTCTCTTTTTTGTCTTATTAATTCATAGAATAAAGAGTTTTATGAATAACCTTGGTCTACACCTAAGACCTAATCCACATCCTACTCTCTTTCTTTTCACAAGAATAACCCTATGGCCAATTCGACTTAAATCTACATGACCTTTACACCTCTTAAATCCGAGAGTTTCAAATCACTAAGAGTTCTAAGAGTTAACCTTTTACAGTATTACATGATTCCATATTTATAGGCTTTATTGTATGAAAAACCCTAATTCATGGTACCCAAAAATGGTTACATATCCATGGAGATAATTAGCTGCATTCCCGTGAATCTCAGGATTATGTTACAATCGACTACCAATCAAACTTCGGTAGACTATGAACCAGTCGACCACCATTTGAACTTATGTTAGTCTCCAGTTAGATTCCACTTGATATTTTGTCGACCTCATGTTGGATGACCTCTCTACCTTCTAGTCGATCACTACAACCTTGGACTTAACCATCAACTCGACTTATTTGTCCAGTCAAACATTCACCCAGTCGATCCACCTCGACTAGCCAGATGATTTGACTGAGTTTTCACTGCAAAGAATGTAAAAACCCAACAAGAACTACATATCTATTTGAATACTAAGGGCCTTTTCCATTTTGAGGGGAAGACTTCCCTTGAGGTTGATGCTTGTTTCCATTGGTTTTTTTTTCTTGTTGCTATTGCTGATTTCTGTCCTTGGGTCATGGAGAAGGGGTGTAGCTCTTGTAGTGCTTGGAAAAATTTCCATACTCATGGAAGGATTTACACTTGAAATGGGGCTTCTCATAATCCAAATACTGCAAGTGGTTCCATTCATAAAGGTTAATATTTATAGCCTTTGGCATAAACTTCTTAAGATATTCTACCTTGACACAAATTTTTGGCACAAGAAAACATACCGGATTTTGACTTAAGTTTTTCAATGTATACACAAGGATTCATCATACCATTAGTGTAAAGGAAAGTGAGGGAGGAAACCCCATATTGGAAGTGTCGAGGGCACATCTAATTATAGATCAAAGTATAGAGACCATTTGTTCAAATGCATCCTTTTATTCTATTAGTGTCATCAAGTTATTTTGTATCCAGAGGTCCATTTCTCTAGGTGAGGTCTATAGCCTAATGAATTGTCTTATCAGATCTTGTTATGCTAGAGCTATAGCTTTAAGGTGAAAAACAAAGGTTGGAAATTTAACCTATGTAATTGAGTCCGATTTCTTTCCAAAGTGTGATGGTGTCAATTTATTACTCATCATATACTTGCAATATGATAATACCAAGTTCTTGAAGGCTAATGCTTTAGTAGAGAGGGGGAGGAGGAGTTGGAGGGGCTTCCCCCACCTAAATCCACAACTATGAGGACCAAGAGGAGGTGTGATGAAGAGAGTTGATAAAATTGTTCTCACTAATGAATATGACGATTTTAAACATCGTAACACTTGTTGAATCCAAGTTAGACATTGAAGAGGCATTGGCTACAAATTTTATTGTCCATTCAAAAAATGCAAGTGATTGATGATATGGAGAATTTTAATATCGATAGCTAAAAAACATTGTCATAAACAATCACACATATTGGGGGGAATGCATATTATCTAATGGTAATATGATCCAAACAAGTTTTTTCTATTTGTTTTTCCACACACACACACATTTATTTTTAATCACAAACATCAACATGACAAATGTGGTTCTTGAAAAAAATCTTGTTGAAAATGCTAGATATGAAGTTGATAATATGACCACCAATGAGAACCTTGGGGAAGACCAAAATATAATGGAAGATAATGGTGATATACAAGTGAATGATGGGACAAATAGTTTGATTCATGACATATTTGCACCTATGGATGAGGATGCATCCATGTATGATGATGAATGATGCTGCTATGATTTGTGATAACACCCTATTATTGATTTGGAAAATAGACCCGTATAAGAAAGCTCGAAGTTAATTCCTCTCTTCACCATTTTGTTGTTGGTGAAATTGAAGGTATTGAATGGTGTTTCAAACACATTTTCACACAAATATTAAGGCATGAAATTATTTGTAAACTTTTAATTTGATGATAATTTTCATTCACCGTGATAAGGATGCAACCGCCAGTATTCAAAATAAATAATTTTTGTTGTTGTTGTAATATTTTTCACTAATATTATCCTACTAGAGTCAAATGCTTTGACTCCCATAAATAGGTAAGTGTATTACCTTATTAAAGACATAGGAGTGGAGTATCAGATAATTGATGCATGAACTATTGATTGCATGCTATATTATGGTGAAAGAAAAGAATAATTGATGTAATGCCCCAAATGTAAAATTAATAGCACACTGATAAGGTGAAAAAGAATGTGCCCCATTAGGTTCTTCGTCATAAACTCATCATTCTACATTTTGAAAAATGAATGTTCAAGTGCAAGAAAATAACATAGTTTATGGCTTATCATGCTCATATGAGGAGTCATAATGGTGTTATGCAGATGGATTTCTGCATATAGATGGTTTTTCATTTAGGGACATCGAGGAAAAATGAACCATATTTAAATATAGATTTCCTTAGTAGTCGAAGGAAGGAAGAGAGAGAGAGAGAGAGAGAGAGAGAGAGAGAGAGAGAGAGAGAGAGAGAGAGAGAGAGAGAGGAATGCACTGAGTAGAGGTATGTACGAGAGGTGGGTCGGAACACTCTGTGGCGAATACTTCTATGATGAGAATCCATAAATAAATTTGGAAAAAAGTGGCATTGTGAAGAAAGGGGATGGTGATTTTGACTACATAACTGTGGCTTGTGTTCTATTGGGGACCAAAGCTTCCCATCATCACATCGAAGGACACATGTTTAGTTATAGAGTGAAATCCCACATGTTCTGTCAAATACATGGGCCATATATATTGAGAGATTAAGAGACAGTGTTAGGAGACGATGGTGTAAGATATTTTCTAGTGAAATCCAGTCTACAAAGAGAGAAATATTGTTGAGAAACCTAACACACTAGTAAAAAATTAGCTAATATGTGAAGGGAAATTTGTGAATTCTTGTGAGATGATTGAGTTCTCTAGGGGTGGGAGGATGGTGTTCTGAGGGAGGAAAACTATTTTTAAATATAACGATTTATGTAAGTGTGTTGTCACCTTACTCTAGGTTTTTTCATCCATTGTAATAACATTGGTCTATCTTTATCATGGAAATTGAAGCTAAACTGGTGGATTACGATGAGGATGATCTCACAGATCTGGCAACTATTTTTCAGATTCATGACGAGTTGGTATAAATAGGGAGTTCTACTCATGTATTTAATGAATATATTGTCCTCTTTGCAAAATATGTACCACTAGTGTCTGATGGAAGCCTTAGTTTCAAGAAGGATCACACTTTGTTCATTGATAATTTTGACGTGGATGGAGACTCTATTATTGCTCCTGAATATTGTCACGAAATGATGAAGTTTGAATCCGCTTTTCAGGTAGGGGATGCCTTGAGAAAAGAGGATGTTGGGTTAGGCCTATATTTGAAATAAAACATAGTCCTCACAACGCCGAAGCCTGTATAAGAGGTATCTAGAGCCAACAACAGTAACACACGTGTTTATGTTAGGAAGGATAGGGTGAAAATAGTGCTAGGGGTTGATGTTGGTATGGAGAGGGTTGAGTGATTGATGAGCCAAGCCTTGGTGGGAAGGTTTACTAGAAAAATTGTTAAAGGGGGATGATGAAACTCTGGCTGGATGCGGGTTGGCACAAAGTTGTGGGATACATTACTCATTTCCATATCCTACTAATGGGTTGTATTTGTTTCAAGTTGAACTGTGCGGAGGATGCATGTAAAATTATCAAATAGGATTGGTTGTGGGGTCCTTCTATCCTAGTGCTTAATAGGTGGAAAACATGGTTTGATCCATGAAGTGAACCTATGAATATACAACATGTTTGGGTCCTTCCGCTAGGGATTCTACTAGAATTATGGAGTGAATAAGTGTTGAGGGAACTTGGAATCCATATTGGTTTTTTTATTGTACCTGAGAATTTATGGTCTCTGAGTGACAAGAAAATGGATAAGATATTGTTTGAGATGGACATTAAGGATGGCCCTCGGCCGAAGTCGAAATTATCAGAGGCGATTCGATGTTGGTTGTTAGGAATAGGATCATAGAGAAATAATAATAAAAACAAATCAAAATAAATGCATAAATAAAACATAGAAAAAATAATACAAGATACACACTAATATACGTGTTTTACCAGATATGGGCTACATCCATAGAGAAACAACCCATCCTTCCTTTATTCCATCCAAAAAATGAAGGGATAATACTTGCAATACATCTGTTACAACCTCCTCTTCACTCTCTCACAATATCCTCTCAGAGAAACAATCTTCTCTCTCTCTCACTCACAGTGCACACAACCTTTAAATAAGATTCATTACATATAATCCCATGGGAAAATACCATGGGTTACGCAATACCATGGGCCCGTAAACCATCGATGGTAAACCCATCATTTATCGTAATATAATTCCACCATAAAGTAGGGTTTCCTTCTAAGGAAAAAAAGCACCAACATAAATTCCACCATCATATTTGCAACCTAATAATGAATAGTCTAGATTGACTATGAAATTGCAATATTTTACAAGCTATTTTTCAAAAAAATTATCTTCAAGGGTGTTGCCCCCAAATCCCCACCTAGCGGGATCCAATTTTTTTTTTCACCACTCCCCCTTAGACCCCCTCACAACAATAGTAGTGGGGAAATCCCCCCCACACCCCCATTAGGATCTGGGATCCAAAAAAAGTCGAGGCTTGAAACAAGTCCTCTAAATAAGTAAGATAATCAAGCTCCACAACCAACAATCTCCTACTTGGACTATGCTCCAACTTTGGACTTGGGAAATAACTCCACCGCTACTGCACCTGCTAGACTATGCTCCAACTTTGAACCTGGAAATTTCCTCATCTTCACCTTCATGCTTGAAGGCCAATTGAAACTGAAAAGGAATTCAATTTCTCCATGGTTACTACCTTTGTTAACATGTCTGCAGAATTCTAGCTAGTGTGTATCTTTTCCAGCTTCAATTGTCCATCTTATAAAACTAATCATATGAAATAGTACCTAAGATATATATGTTTAGTCCTAGAATGGAAGGTTGATTTATTTGCAAGATGAATGACACTCTATATATCACTGAACAACCTACTATTCTCTTTCTTCTTTCCCAATTCCTCCATAAACCTCTATAAAAAAATCATTTATTTAGTAGTCTCTGTGGCATTGAAATACTCTACTTCCATTGTTAAAAGTGCAAAAACCTTTTGCAATTTCGAAATCCAACTTACCATTGTTCCACCTATAGTAAAAACATACCCCGTGGTTGTTGGACGTTTTGGATGACTCGGGTTCTACCTTAGTTCTCCAACAAAACCATTTTCACCATCGACCCTTTTGGTAAACCAACAGGCTACGCCGCTCACAAAGTGCACAGTGCAGTCTCACCCGAGATGGTTTATGGGTGATTGCAGGATGCAGGTGTCTACAATCATGGAAGGGATTGGGGTTGTTCTTCTTAATTCTATTTCTACTTATCAATGCATTATACCATTCATTAGATCGTTCATTCATAAGGTTAATTCTGCATACATATTTATAGTGCGCACTATAATTTAAACCATTCATTCATCTAATCAGTCATTGTAACTGCAGAAATAACAAAACATTCAGACACATTCACAACACAGATTTTTTACTGTGGTTCACTCCCCGGGGCTACGTCCACAAATATATTCTTTTTATTTCTTCTTCTTCATCAAAATGGTGTTGCACGAATTACATAATAGAATAGTGGTATGTAGTGAGGTGGACCAAATTCACACCAAGCTCCACAAGTTGTGACCTGACCAAAATACAGACGCAAAACTAAAAAAGGACTCAAAAATATACTAAAGATATGATAATACTCTCTCTCCAGATATAGATACCTCAACCTACCTTATATCTCCTCTATTTATACTACAAAATTGGGTTAAAACCCTTACAATGTGACTCCAAAACCATAACCCTAACATGGCTAGGTTTTTCCACATGTGTGTAGGATTTCTGGAAATACTGTCATGCACTTCTTCCTTTGTCGTTTGTCGCGCTAGTCTTCCTTATTTTTTGGTGCGTGATATACCCTTTGGACCACTCTCCCTTTCTTTCTGTGCTTACTCCCAAAAATTCCTGCTTCAAAAGGCCTACAACACTAACCTGTGGCTCATCCTGAGCCACTCATGTCGTGTGTACCTCTTGCACTAACTTCTGTAACTCCTGGAACTTATGTGCTAATTCATGTCCTTTTTCCTTCATCCGTGCATTCTCCTCTGTCAGGGTCTCCATGAATTGCGTTGTAACGTGTTCCTTCAACACTTGTATTCTTTCTATATGCTCCTGCTCCATGATGGTTTTCTTTGTTTCCAACACTGTTATAATTTGTTCTACTTGCTCTTGTAGGGGCTCCAACTGAGCCTATCTATTCTGCCTTTCCTCTTGAATGTTCTTGACTTATATTTGTAGGTTCTTCATTTCCTGTGCATCCCTCAGCTTCTCTGAGATGGGCATTGTGTTCTGCCTCTACTTCAGATCCTAGACTACTGTATTCACATTTCCTTCTTTCTACTCCAGCTTCTGGATCCTCTCATCTTCCGCTAGGCTTGTCCAAAGATGCACGATCCTTCATAAAGTAGTGTTATCTCCTTAACCTCTAGTGAAATATTAGCTATTTTTTCTATGGCTTTCTCCTCTCTTTCATATCTGACCTCTGGAGGTGTGGTTATTTTTCCAACCAACTCTACTATTTCCTATTTATATTCCTCCATAGTCTACGCTATCTTCTTGAGTTTTTCCTCTACGTTGATTTCTCCTGCGAGTGCGTTGTCTGAAATTCTTTGGAAGACTTCTTAAAGTATTTTCTATAGTCTCTTTGCACGTTGTTTTTATTCCTCTTGTTCCAATATTACCTCCGTAATAATTGTCTCTAGTACTTCCTTCGCTTCCCTAGTTGTCTCCAGGTCTGTTACATTCGTTTGTGCCTGGAATGTACCTCATGTGCCACACTTACCTGCAGTCTATATAAGGCCTTCGTCAGTGTCCTTTCCAATACAAACTCCAGCTATTCAACATCCTTAAGTGGTTTCTGTGCCACGTATTTAACTACTCGAGCATGTCCTTAGTAATGTTAAAAGTTTCACTAGATGCTGATGTAATATGTACTGTTATTCCCTCGCTCTGCACTGTCTGATTTTGTGTTGTCTCTTAATTATGTTCCTTGGTCACACATATTTTCTCTAAAATGTTTCTTACCTCTTTCAACTCATGCATTATTCTTTCCTTTGTTCCTCTTCCTCCTCGTATTCTTCAGCGACACGGTCTTGTATCCTCTCTGCGACTAGTTCTGGATCATCTTTTGTTATCATGTATTCTGGGGCTTTATTGTATGCTTTCATCTTCTTGCATGACCCACCTATCTATACAATCGATCTCTTTTGTGGTCTTCACTGTGTTGGTTGTGTTGTACCTGGGGTATCTGGTATGTCCCCTCCTGCCTGTCTTTCCTGTGCAGGGATGTTGTCCTTCTTTTGTGCCGAGCCATTAATAACAACTACGTGGTATTTTTGCTATGTGACTGGATTGGGGATAGGATTCTACTTTTCTACTGTTCTGCCCCTATCAACTTCTTACTCTATGCTATACTCCTCGTCTGATGAGACATGGCACTTTTTTTTCAAGATGAACTTGCTTCTGCTGGTTGTGTGTCCTTGGATGGTTGCTTATCCTTTGATGGCTCGACTTGAATATTTCATTCGTATTGCTAGTATTTCATCACCTAATCGATTTATTCTGCCATGGCATAGTACCTCATTTGTAACCACTCCTTTGCTGGATCCCTTTTCGCCTGAATCCACATGTTATGTCATAAGGATTTAAAGTTGGATATTGTTTTTTACTGTTACACCACCTCTGGTGGGATCTTCCAAGTATTTGCTACCTTCTCCTGGATTTCTTCAAGGTAAGTCTTGACGATGTTGGTATTTTCCTATCTTTCCTTCACAATTATGCTATTCCATAATGATTCGTACGGCGTTGCACTACACCTTCCAATTCTTTGCATAAACATGGTGTATTTGGGGTGCTTCCAACCCACTAATGCAATAAAAATGATAAGGCAGGAGTAATGGAAATTCATTCCTACATCTTGGGAAACGTTGTAATCATCCAAAAATAAGTTTAATAGGTACAAACTCCAACTTAAGATAGTTCCCTTCAAGCACTGCACGACTACTGCTATGACACTTGCAGACACTTCCTCCTTGCAACACTTTCTGAGTAGTTTACAAGCCATTAGTTTTGTAGATAATATTTTTGTTGGTTCACTAATCCAGTTTATGATGATCCCCATGGATCCTCTCTTTGTGCCATACATCTCTTTCATCTCTTTTTCTAAGGACTTCTCCTTGTTTTTTTTCATCAAGGTACATCGCGGGTTGTTCTCCGTTGGTTGGTAGACTTGTTATTTTGGCGATCAGATCAACATCAATGGATACCTATGTATATAACCACAAAATGCCTCCATGAATCATTTCTAGTAACTGCTTGACACAATTATTCACTTCCCTGCCCCTGCCAAAGTGGGGGATATCCAATAGGTTCATGATACCTGTGTTGTATAACCCATGTATCTAGTGCTTAGGTTCCATTATAGGAACTCCCTTTGCACTGACGCCTTTACTTTATAAGTAAACCTGTTGTGTGAACTTTGGGAACTTATTAATGTCCTTGACATCATGATCCAAGTAGTGTAGTTTGTCTATGCATCAAATTAAGTCTCCTACGACTGTTACTCCTACTGATACATGCGGTAACACAATGGTTACCTCTGGTTGCTTGCGCGAGGATCTTTGGGCCTGTTGTTTACCTTTCCCCTCTATTGGTGCACTGGAAGGCCCTGCTTCCTGATATGTGTGATCTTCCTCTTCTTTCTCTTTGCTGGACTCCTGTTGCACTGTAATTTATTCAACCTATATTTGTTCCTATTGTGTTTGTTCCATACTAGGTTGAGCCCTTGGCTCATCAGACTCAGTCCTCTCCTCGTCTACTTCCCTTGTGGGTAGGGTTGTTTCACGCATCTGGTTTAGCTCGACTACTATGCTTGGTGGATCCACTTGCATCTTTTATATCTGTTCTTCAACCAATGTAGGGCTTGTAATATTTGGGGAGGGAATGTCATTGACATCCACCACTCCTTCCATCTGTGCATGGTTTTCGACCGCTATTATTGGATCCGATGACGATCTGTTGTTCCTGCGGCTTCTTCTAGTCATCTGGCTCGGTGCTCCAAATTTTGGTGGCACCATCGTGTTTTAATATAGATGGATTTGCGTATGAGATATCACTATTCTCCTGTTAAGCATCTATATGTGCTTCACTACTCAATGCTTAGCTTTGCATTTGCTCAATTTCATAATGAAGCATGTCGAACCCTAACTTTGTTTCTAAAGTGATGTCATTAATGCTCCAAAGCTTCCCGAGCACGCCTCATTAATCATCATAAATGTTCCAAAGGTTACTGTGCATGTTTCCTTCACTGTCATAAATGTTTGTTTCACACCTTCCTTTTTCTGGTGAATGGTTTTTTCGTTTCCTGACTGTTTAATTTTTCCGGTACATTGTAATTTTATCCCGTGTAACATTTCTGGTGCACTAGTACTTCCTTCTATTATAGTTGTCCTACAAAAAATATATTCATTTTCTCATCGCACTAGATTACCATCTACTGCGCACTGTCCTTGTCAACTATCTGTCTGTCACTTATTCTTCTAGCTACTTCTTTTTGGCTTTTTCTTCATTTTTCTACTTTTTTCTGCCTTTTTATTCTTTTAACTCATATTATTTACAATATGTACAACTCTACTTGTTGCATTGCAACTATTGAGGGTTAGTAGGTCGACTGTCCTTATACAGTTTCAGTCGACTACCATTCACCAGTCCTTGAACTTCCTTTCCTGCTAAGTCTTGTAGCTGTACAACACCTCCATCAGTGACAAACTTTATCTGATATGGCCATAACCAATGCATTCTAAGCTTCCCTGGGTGCTACAAATACTTATTGTCATAGAGGATAACCATATCTCCTTCCTTAAACATCTTCTTCTTGATATGTTTGTCATGCCATGCTTTATACTTTTCTTTCTGTACCTCTTGATGGAAACCTTCTATGATTCTGTCCTCTTCTAATTCCATCAGTCGAGTCAACATTTCTTGCACTGCACCTCTTTCTATCATATCTGTAATTTCTGCAATGCGTAGACTTGGTATCAAATAATCTAAGGGTACTACTGCTTCCTACCCATACACCAATCTAAAGGGTGTCTTCCCTATTATCTCATTGCAAGTAGTTCTATAATCCCATAGTACTACTGGTACCTTCAAATCTTAATCATCTCTATTTACACTATAGATCTTTGTCAAGGTATTATCCAAAATCTTGTTGAAGTCTTCCACTATTCCATTTTCTTGACGGTGATAAGGAGTTCTCTTCTAGTGATGTATCTTAAACTCTTCAAGCATTTCCTTAATTGTATTGTTGATGAAGTGAGTCCCCTGATTGCTCATCAATATTCTTGGACATCCAAATCTTGTCACTACATGTTCAAATAGAAAGCGCACTACTGTCTCTGCACTGCAATCGTTCACTGGTGCTGCCTCATCCCATCTGGTGAAGTATTCTATCGATGTAATACTATATCTGGTTCCTGATCTTCTTATTGGTGGATTAATTGGACCTACAAGGTCTACTTCCCACTTATCAAGCACTTGTAAAGTTACTTGAGGTCTTAGTGGAATCTCATCCGTCCTAGATGGCTTCCCAACTCTTTGATAGGCATCACACTTCTAACAGTATTCCTTTGAATCCTTGTTCATTGTTGGCCACCATAATCCTATGCACAATACCTTCTACGTGATATATTTTCCTAGGTAGTGTCCTCCAACAATCCCTTTATCTGCCTCTACCAAAATAATGGGTCTTTCATGCTCCATCAAAAATATTCTCAAGATGTTGTCTGCACCTAATTTGCATAAATGACCCGTAATCAACTGATAATCTGCATCTCTAACCACCAAATTTTTCTTCTGCACAATAGTAAATTCTATTGGTGAAAATCCTGTACTCAAAAACTCAATAATGTCAACAAAATACTCATCAACTATCTGTACTAAAAATAATTGGGCATCTGGAAAGTTTTCTTCCAAGTTACTAGGTTCTTCTCCATCAGTTATCTTGGATAAGTGATATGGTCTTGCATTCAATATTCCAATCTTCACCACAACTTCAAAATCAAATTCTTGGAACAAAACTAGCCATCTGCATATCCTTCCCCCTAACATTGGCTTATTGACTAAATATCTCATAGATGAATGATCTGTAAACATCTTGAAATGTTTCCCTAACAAGTAATGTATGTATTTCTATAAAGCATACACCATAGCTATCCCTTCCCTTTTTGTAGTATTATAGTTATGTTATGAATCTGATAAATTTATATTGGAAAACGCTATAGGGTGATCTATATTACCTTCTCCTGGTTGGGTTAATACTGCTCCTAATGCTATTGTAGATGGATATACATGTACATGAAATTCTTTTTTCACAGTCCGTAAATACTAAAATCGACGTAGTAACCATCTTCTCTTTTAAAATATCCAAACTCTGTTGACATTCCTTGTTCCACTGATACTTAATATCCTTCTTCAACAACTTCTCCATTGGTGCAACAATCTGTGCATATCCTCTTATGAATTTCCTGTAGTATCCTCTATGGTCCAATGTACTCTTCAACTGGTGCACTAACTTTGGTGGTGGTAAGTTAACTATGACAACAATTTTAGCAGGATCAACCAATAGAACCTGTTTACACACCACATGCCCTAAAAAAATTCCAAAAGGTGCACTACAAATACATTTCTTAATATCTAATGAGATCTGACATTGTCTGCATCTGTCCAACATTAGCCTTAATACTTCAACACGATCTTTCAACAAACTGAAAATTGTCCAATCATCCAAGTAAACCTCAAAAAACTTGTGAATAAAGTCCTTAAAAGCTACTACTACTACCCTTGAAAAAATTGCCGGTGCATTCTTCAACCCAAATGTCATAACTATATATTGAAGTGAGCCCCACTCTGTAGAAAATGTTGTCTTATTCTTATCTTCTGGTGCTATCCTAATATGATGATAACCTGGAAATCCACCTGTAAAAGAATACGCCTCTTTCCCCCCTACATTCTCCAAGACTTCATCTGTAAATGGCGTAGGAAAGGGATCATGTAGGAAATAATCATTCAATTTTCTCAAATCTACACAAATCTTGATCCTTCCTTTCTTCTTTTCCTGCACCACCATAGGACTGATCCATTCTGACTCTTCTACAAGTTCTATAACACTAGCTTCTAGCATCTTGTCAATTTCTATCTTCACCTTGTCTTTGTATATTGGATTCAATCTGTAAGGCCTCTCTCTGATAGGTATTTCTTTTGGATTCAAATGTATCTTCATCTCTCCTAGATATTTTTATAACCCCTTCATCTATGAGAATGTTGTTGGGATGCAATAATTCTGTGATCCTCTCTACTGTCTGATTATCCCAATAGTCTCCAATACTGTCCATCTTCACGTTTTATGCAGTTCCAGTGTTTACCTTCTTGATATTTAATGGTGCAACATAATATTCTGAATCTAAATTGGGACCTTCTACTTCCATTTCGCTGTTTACTACTGGGAAATGTATGTTGCGAGAATTATTTTTTGCTGGATCTTCTTCTTCTGTGACGTGATAACAATGTAGAAATTGTTTAACTATCTATCTAGCCTTCTTATGATGTGCTGGGACAATTTCAAACTTAGGTTATTCAAATATCCCATTTATTACCACTGTCAATGCTGTATCAATATCTAGGCTATCATGCTCAAATAAAAATGTAACTACAAAGTTCTGTTGTATCTCTTCCCAGTTAGCTGTTTCTCCACACCGTTCCTGTTCTGTGTACCAGTTCTTCGGAATGCCTTCTAGTGTGTGGATAAAATGGTGTGTCCATTCTTCTAGTGGTACTGATCTCCATTGAACTATTCACTTCTCTACATGTTCTTGAGGTTTTACAAATCCGTCATATTTCTCCTGATATCTATGTTTCTGTTCTATGCCAAATCTGATGTGTAATAATCTTTTGCATTGAAACCAATTGTTGATCTTTTCCTTGTGTGTACCCCACCATCTTGCAGGTGTATCTTTTAAAGCAATGTATAACGATGGTAATATATGGTTTTCCATAACCTATACCTCATACTACATTAAAAATTATTATAAATCATTCAATCCATAAAAATTAGGAGGTTCTCTTACCTTTGTACCAACCCATCTCAGCATGTGCGCCATTCTGGCGCATCTCCTGGTAGATAATTCATGTATTTGCTGCTACCAGTTTTCCAGTCCTATATCAGAGTCTAAAGCACAAGAACTAATACTCCTCCAACTAAGCATGCCATATGTAGTTGGGTTGATATAATGCTCTTCGTGGGTGGTAGTTCTGTATAGCTAATTCACATCTTCTGTCAGAATATTGTCTGTTGCAGGTTCCACATACCTTCCTCCTTTCGAGGGATCCAATGGTGCAATAAATCTATATTCTCCATACTCAAATATCATCTTCCTTGTCTTCAAATTAATAATAGTTTGGTTATCAAAATCCCAATCCATACCCAACAATGTTGTATATGGTGAAGTATTGTCCACTATGTCAATGACGTCATAATCATCCATGGTGCACACACCATCTAGATATACTAGAATCCCATTCAACCTACCTATTGGCACCACTCTGTGATGATTTTCCAATTTCAATTGAATAGGTGAATACCCCAATTGTGGTTCTCCCATAGTTTCCCAAGTCTTCTTTGGCAGAACATTGACTTCAGATCCTAAGTATAGTATAATATCCCCATTGGAATACCCTATGTTGGCATTCAATATGAATTCCCTATTGGTTCTTCTCTTCTTACGAACCCGATTTACTCTTTTTACCCCTTATTCCCCAGGATTACACTTTTCTAACAAATTATACAGTACTTGTAAGGAATTTTTATCACTTATCAATTTGACACAAGCCCCCAAAAAGTTTCTTAAGGTACTTACTTTTTCTGAAGACTGCTCTTGATTGGTCTAATCAAATAATTAAGGCATGTCATATACTGGTATCTCATCTACTGGATTTGTTCATGAAGTGGACGTAATGTTTTCCTTCAAGATCTCCTGTATAGCTTCCTTGAATATCTCTTTCTCTTTGCATGCATCAAAATTCTGTTCACGCGCTGTATTCTTCCTGACCCACTGATACCGATCATGATACTTCTTGGATGCATCTTCTCTTGTCTTATCTCCACCTCTAGTAACTATGTTAATCTTCTTCCCGTCTTCTTCTCTATTTTCCACCCCTATCCATTGCACATTCTGATTATTCTAGTTCCTCTTGTCCTGTATTTTATCAAAAGTGTTGGGAAATCTTCTATTTCATGATCTACTGCGTGAAAATACATGCATGTCGTAGGTGGATGTGGGATTTCCCTTGCATAGTGCCTTGGTTTCTGATAGTTATGACAAACTATTGTTCCTCAACCTCCTCCAAAGCCTCTTTCTCCACAACATCCTCCTCTGAAGCCTCCTCTGTTTCCCTAATTATCTCTGTGCGGTGTGTTATAATGCGGTCCTTGATTATACCACGGCTACGCGTTGTTATACCGTGGTGGTGCTGCACACCGTTGTGAAGGATTATATTGTTGTTTCCATTGAAACTGCTACGCATTATACTGTGGTTGTGCTGCAAACTTCTATGCGGGTTTATACTGTGGTTGCTACGCGTTGTTATATTGCGACTGCTATGTAGATTGTCCCGTTACATGTTCATATTGCACCCTATATGTATCTGCAATGCTTTATTTCATCATTTCAAAGGTTCTACAGTCCTTGTCTTCATGTCCAACTAACTTACAAAAGTTACAAACTGTGCTCTTCGGTACTATCTGATATTTCTGCATTAGGGGGCAATGATAGGGATCATTCCACGTGTTTTTCAAATCTCATACCATGGTCCTCCTGAAGCTAAAGGGTAGGCATACCCACTCCAATATACTGGGTAAAAAATGGACACTCATTCTTGTGGCGACCTTCTGTCCTGCACATGATTGTACACCAAACATCTTCTCTTTTCTCCTTTTCTTTGTTCTGATTCAACTAGAATGTTAAGTTCTTTAGATCTTGGTTCAACTCTTCCACAACTGGATCTGTATGTTTGTACTGGTTTTCCTCTAGCTGTAAGGATTCCTACAGAGCCTCACCCTGACTTTGGAATTTCTGTTGTCTCAAAGGATACTTCAAGTGTGGAAAAAAATAATTAACAAACAAATTTCTATGCTGTGTATCAATAATAGTGTACTTTAACTTACCTTTTATCTTTTTGAACTTTTGGTCCACTTCCCAGACTGATTCTCCTAGTTTCTGCTTGATCTCTATCATTTTTTTCATAAACTAGTCTTTTGAACTTGGCTTCTGAAATTCATTTATTAACTGTCTCTTCACATCTGCTATAGGTGTATGTGTTCCCATTGGATTATTTTTTGAGAGACCCATGTACCAATCTAATGCATAATCTCTGAATATGATTTCCAACTGCACAACCTTTGTATCCTCATTTGTAATCTACTTTGCTACCCATATCTTCACATAGATGAACACATGTTTTTCTGGATCATCTGATCCGTCCCCTCGGAACTCTGGTAACCTAATAGTTGGGTCTTGTTCTTCCATTGTGAAATTTGCTGAAATACCACCTCCATGCAGTGCAGATACTTGACTTCTACTGGATGAACTTGCCTTCTGCTACTGGACCCATGTCCTGAAAAAATTCTTCTACCACTAATCACTTGATGGTTAATTGGTTTTTCTTCTTCAGTTGTCTTAGTTGCACATGGGGTTGTGGGTTACACACTAATTAAGATATAGAATGGAGAGCCTTCTTCTACATTGAACCCATGACCTCTAGTTTTCCTCTCATATGTGGCACGTAGGATATCCTCAATCTACCCCGTGACATGAGGATCGTCTACCTCTTCCTCATCGTTGTCCAATCCCTCTCACTTGGCTACTATGCTCTTCTTGTTATTCATCCTATATTGGTAGGGTCATTCACTGCACATCGCACCTACACTACTAATGATTTCCCTGGTCTGTTCATCATCCATCATGATGGGGTCCATTGCCTCCTCCTTCTGGATACTCTCTAGAGACTTCTCAATTTCTCAGATCTTCTTTAGTGCTTCCCCCAACTCCCCCATGCGCCCTGAGTGATATATTTGTCTGATTCCATGGTCATCACACCTTTATCATGTAGTAATATCTTTATCGATGTGTAAATATACCTAATGTACCTCCCTCTGGGTCCCTTCAAGAAATACTGCTCTGCAGTAGTATATGACTTCGCTGTATCTATTGCAAACTGAGTGATAAACCCCATAGTAATGTTGTCTAACCATAAATCCACTCTACAGGTACTAGCGCGGTGTGTACCTGGAAACCTTATTATCTTTCTGTGTGGACTCCAACTGCTTTGTCTCCAACCAACTTTCAATCTCTTTCTTCGTAGGATTCCATGGCCTAAACATCCCTTTCTACCACTGCATCTTCTTCACCAAACCCCTTCCTGGATCTCCTTATGAGTTTTATCCAGAAACAAAACCATTTGTTGGACATTTTGGATGACCCATGTTCTACCTTAGTTCTCCAACAAAACCCTTTTCACCATCGACCCTTCTGGTAAACCAAAAGGCTACACCACACACATAGTACACATTGCAGTCTCACCCAATATGGTTTATGGGTGAATGTAAGATGCAATTGGCTGCAGTCATGGAAGGGATTGGGGTTGTTCTTATTACTTTTATTTCTTCTTATCCACGCATTATACCATTCATCAGATCATTTATTCATCAGATTCATTATGCATACATATTTCTAATGCGCACTATAATTTAGACCGTTCATTCATCTAATCAATAACTATAACTATAGAAATAAAAAAAAACATTCAGACACATTTACAACACATTTTTTTTTTCCATGGTTCACCCCCCCTGGGGCTACATCCACAAAAATAGTATTTTTATTTCTTCCTCTTCATCAAAATGGTTCTACATGCATTACATCATAGACTAGTGGTATGTAGTGAGGCGGACCAATGTCGCACCAAGCTCCACAACTTGCGACTTGACCTTCAATTACATCAACTCCATCCGAGCTCCGTAGCTCTCACCAAAATACAAACTCAAAACTAAAAAAAGACTCCAAAATATACTAAAGATATGATAATACTCTCACTTTAGATCTAGATACCTCAACCTACCTTATATCTGCTCTATTTATAATACAAAATTTGGTTAAAACTCTTACAATGTGACTCCAAAACCCTAACCCTAACATGGCTAGGTTTGTCCACATGTGCGCCAGATTTCCCCAAATCCCATCGCACACTACTTCCTTTTCCCTTTATCGCGCTAGTATTCCTTCTTTTCCAATGTGCACTGTACCCTTTGGCCCACTCTACCTCGCTTGGTGCGCTTACTCCCAAAAATCTCTGCTCCAACAATGGTGCTCCTCCTGCCATATATATCACCTACGATATTTGAATCAACATATCCTTGTATAAAAATGTTTGAACCTACAAAACATAATTCCTAAGTAGTAGTACCTATCAAATACTTGAGAATCCACTTTACTTCCTTCCAATTCTCTTTACCTGGATTGTTCATATACCTACTCAAGACACCCACTAGATGTGCAATATCTTCCTTTGTGTACACCATTGCATGCATCAAGCTACCAATTGTCGATGAGTACAAAACCTTGGACATGTATTCTATATGCTCATGTTTTTTGGAACACATTTCCTTAGTCAGTTTGAAATGGTTGGCCAAAGGTGTACTAACTAGTTTTGCATCCTACATTTTAAATATTTCCAACACCTTATCTATGTACTTACCCTAAGGAAATGTTAATTTGAAAATTTTCCCATCTCTTGTTATTCTCATACCAAGGATTTGCTTTGCAAAATCCAAATACTTCATCGAAAATGAATTAGATAATTTCCTTTGAAGCACATTTATATTCTGCATGTTAGACCCTACAACAAGCATGTCATATAAATATAATAACAAGATAAGATAACTTCCATTATCTTTTCTCTTAAAATAAAAACAATGGTGTAAATGAAAACTACCATAACCTTGTTCTATCATAAACCTATCAAATTTCAAATACCACTGCCTTGGAGATTGCTTTAGGCCATACAATCTCTTCTTCAAACTGGATAATAATTTCTCCTTCCCTTTGACCTCATTAAAAATGTGTACTCCTTGGCTATACCTTTCCAATGGGGCACCGAGCACTGAAAACGAAGATTGTATGCAAAAGTTGTTCCCCCGAGAAGTTGATGTATCAACTAAACACATAAGGGCCCACAAAATGTTTGGCATTTCATCTTCTGGGGTTAGGGTTTTCTCATTGATGATTTATGTTAAAAGGCCTTTTCCAGTCTCTTTGTAATCAAATTCTTGTGAATGAGCGTAACCATCCCATCTCTATCTTCAGAGATAAGCTACCACCATTCTAGCTAGCTTGTGTGCTTTTCATTTTATAGTCTATTGTATTTCAGATAGTCATTAATAGAATATGAGTTTAATTGTATTACTATGTTTCTTGCAATATCTCTCTGTGTTTCCTTGTGATATATTTTCCTTCATGTAATTATCAATATAATCCATATCATTGGTATCAGAGCAGTTTTCTACTTGTCGTTTATTAGTGCATGTCCCCAACGAGGTCAGGGTATATAGAGTTGTGTCTTGAGCTAGTTTCTCTTGAGGACAACGCTCTTTCCATCCCAAGTGAACTCCCATGGAAGTATAAAATAGATACGACGAAGCAATATATCCTATCAAACTATTGCTCAACGAAGCCCCCGTGCAACATAGGAACATTATGATGGATAATTTCACCTAGATCCTTCGATAGATGCCAACATCGACGAAAACAAATTCAACCAATAGTCACTTCAAAGGTGAAACACCCTTAAAGGTATAAGTTAACTTTGATATTATTTTATTTAATTCCAGATAGATTCCAATGCTTTGGAAACATGGTTAAGTCTATTAGAGGGTCATTTCTCTGTCCAATTTTTTTCCAACAGTGAAAAAATCACTTTTGCGCTCCTTAAATCTCTTCCCCATGTTAGATATTGGTGGGAAACTTACCGTGATCAACATGTCAGAGACAAGTCTACAATTTTTGGGCTAGAACTCACTTGGGCAGATTTTATTGATGCCCTCAAGGAGCAATGCTACCCTGTTGGAAACTAGGATGATCAGTACATGATATGGACAACTCTACGTCAGGAGAGAGACTAGATGGTGCCAGAGTACATTAAAATCTTCCATACCTTATGAAAAAACCTAGATATTAAAGACTCTGAGTGGAACCCAATCCTAAGGTACTGTAGTGGCATACATAGCTACATCCAAACATATATGGATTTCTTGGAAATATCCTCACCGGGAGCCGCTTCATGATATGATGTCAAGATCGAGCAAAAGTTCAAGCAAAAGGATAAGTGAGATTTTATCTCTACAATTAATCATAGAAGAAGCATGGTAAAGGTGGCCCTAAATCCCAAATCAAAGGAAAAATCTAGGATGGATATCCCCAGGACAACCAATCCAAGTCACTAGCAAATAAGGGCAACGAGAAGTCGAAGAAGTATACTGGAAATTGGTACGAGTTCCACAAAATCCTTTGGAACAACATTGATGAATGTTTCTCCAAAAAACCATTTTTTCTGAGACGAAAGCATTAGATTTGATGTCGAATAAGGCTCTGATTCAAAACTGAATAATGGAAAATGAATCATTGAAATAGAACCCAGTGTCACCATCACTACCAGAAAAGTCAAGCTAGAGGAACCAGAGGAGCCTGAAGAAGGGGATAACCTCTTCCATTCACATATGTGGATGAAGGGGAACCCCCTACATTTCATTGTTGACATTGGTAGAAATAATAATCTCATCTCAATAGAGGTCATCGAGAGGTTTAATTTAACAATGATGATGCATCCTCAACCATACACCATTGGTTGGATCAACTAGGGATGAGAGATTCATGTCAGCCAACAATGCCACCTGCACTATGGAATCAAACCATTTAAAGATGAGGTATTGTGTGATGTTTCCCCCTTGAAGTTTGTTATGTTATTTTAGGACAACCATATATGTGGAAGCATCGTGTTGTTTATGAATCTAGTCCCCATAGTGTCATTATTAGTTTGGGAGGTCAAATCTACAGGGTACCGGAGGCAGTCCCAACTACTGCAATATCTTTGATCTCCACGAAGAAGTTCCTAAATGTGGTTTCTCAGATGAGGATATTTTTCCTCTTCATGTTCTAGTTGGAAGGTGAAAGGAAGGTCACTAAAACCACCAGAACCTCTACACAAAGTCTCTCTACACAACAACAACAAGTGGACAAGATCGTAGAAGTGCACAAAGACATATTTGCCTCACCTACTGGGGTGCCTTTGTACTTTAAGGTAAACAAATCAATTGATTTGAAACTTGTTGATCCTTTACATAACTACCATGTATAGATACGTTATGTTATGGAAAATGAAGAAATCAAACGCTAGATCCAATACCTAATTCTGAAGGGCCACATTAGACCAAGATCCTCACCTTGAGGGAGACCAATTGTTTTGGTACAAAATAAGGACATGAAATGGTGACTTTGTATTGATTACAAATCCCTGAACAATATCATAGTAAAAAAATGGTACTAATCCTCTGGATCGATGATCTTCTCGATCAACTCAAGGGATCCAAATATTTTAGTAAGATTGATCTAAAGTTAGGATACCATCAGATGTCAATTGAGAAAATTTATGTATGGAAGACAACCTTCAATTCTAAAAAAGGTATCTTCGAGTGGTTGGTTATGCCTTTCGGATTGACTAATTCCTCGACCACATTCATGCAGATGATGGATGATATATTGAAACCATTCAAAAACTCCTTTGTGTTCGTATATATGGATGACATCCTCATCTTTAGAAAAACTTGGGAGGAACATTTGAAGCACATTCAATGGGTCTTGGGCACCCTGCGATAACACGAGTTATATGCCAATTTGGAGAAGTGTTCCTTTGGCATGTAAAGAATCCAATATTTGGGATACATTGTGGATGAGTATGGTGTGCATGTGGATTCATACAAGATCTAAGTCATTTGTGATTGGTCAGCCCCAAAGACACTAACCAAGCTATAAATATTCTTGGGCCTCACCAACTTATACCATAGGTTTGTGTTGGGGTTCTCTCATATTGATTGGGCTCTAATCCAGGTGACTAAGGGTGGAGTGAAGGGAAAGTTTGTTTTGGCTGCATCCCAATAGAAAACATTCAAGGATTTGAAAATTTTCCTCTGCTCAACACCATTCCTTATTCTTCCAGACTTGTAATAACCATTTGAGATTGAGATAGATTCTTTATATTATGCTATCAATGTATTCCTCACTTATCATGGGAATCCAATGGTCTATCATAGGGAAAAATTATCTAATGTTGTTCGCAGATACCCCACCTATGACAAAGATATGTACTCCATTAGGCATGCATGTTGACAGTGGAAGCATACATTCTAGGGAAGGAAATTATCATCCACACTAATCACAAGCCTCTATAGTTCATGCCAACATAGGGAAATTAAAGAATGAACTCCATCTAAAGTGGTCCATGTACCTACATCAATTCCACTTGAACATAACGTATAAGAAGGGAAGCACCAATCATGTCGCAAAATTCCTAAGTCAACCCTTGATTTTGGAACTAACCACAATTCTTAACTCCTATGGGCATGAGATGTCTAGGGGACACAATTATACAATAGTGACTTTGGCGTTGCTACTCCCTATCACACAATGAGCGTAGGAAAACTAGTTCCAGACTTTCATCTCCAAGATGGAATGTTATGCCATCTTAACCATCTCTATGTTCCTTTAAGAGAGCGTGCAAATATTATTTGGGAAGATCATTATAGTCGGATGACATGACACTTTGGTATGGAAAAAACAATGGTCGTACTGCAAAAGAATTTTTATTGGTTAAATATTCGACAATATGTTCACAAGTACATCGGATACTGCATTGTCTACACCATTACCAAACCCTCCATCAAGAAACAAGGGCTATACACCCATATGCCTACTCTCGATATGCCTTGGGAGTCCATCTCCATAGATTACATGTCTAGTATGCCTTCAACCAAGCATGGAAATGACTATGTCTTCATGGTCGTTGATCGATTCTCTAAGATGAAAGTTTTGGCACCTTTAAAGAAGACCATCATAGCTAAGGCCACTGTTAAGCTCTTCTTTAAACGTGTTTGGGTTCATTTTTGGCTTTCACAGATTGTTATTTCAGATCGAGACATTAGGTTCATGAGTACTTTTTTGTCTAGCCTATGGTCGATGATTGACACCAAGTTGATCAAATCGACTGCCTTCCACCCACAAACTGATAGAGAAACAAAGGTAGTCAACATGATGATTGTCCATATCCTGATGATGTATGATTACAAACATACATGCACATGGGATGAAAGCCTTCCTTATGTTAAACATAGGTACAAAATATCCCTCGACAAGCTTATTGGCCACAACCCTTTTTAGGTGTGCTTGGGGTTCTATCCATTGTCCCCCATTGACATAGCTCTACCCATTGCAACTACACAGGAATATTCCTCCCATGCTCAGACCAAGGTTGATTGAGAAACCAAATTTTTTGAGAGAATACAACACATTAAACAATAAGTTCATGACATTTTGCAGAAATCCAACACAAAATACAAGCAACGCCATGATCAACATTGGGTACCACACACATTTCAGGTGGGAGATAAGGCATGGTTGAATTTGCAGAAAGAGTGCCTCATAGGACACCATCGGAATATCCTCCCACTTTGATACATACCTTACACCAACACCAAGGCCGTGGGTGAGAATGATTTTGAATCAAGTATTCCCCCTTTTCTTGGCTTGCACTCGATATTTAATGTATAACTGCTTCGACCATATTTTCCACCTCTCCCGAAAAACTTCGCACATGACTAAGCACTTGGTCCCTACTTAAATAAATCCTAATTGCATTGAACATGAAATTTTTATCATATCATGGACACCAAGATGAAGGGAACCTGCTATTAGAACATCGAACACTATCAGGCAGTTAAAGCAGGGCAACTTCTTCACCAGGGAAAGTGGCTCACTAGGAGTCAGATTCAACAAAATTTTCCCCAACTGATGGAGGAACTTGACACAATGCAGACCATTGCTTCCTAAGGAGGGAGGATTGATCCAGGTGGATACTAGTGGCCACCCACATGTTCCACTAATTCAGAATGGTTCCACATCTTTGAATTTTTTCTTTGGTTTTTTGGGTCCCAAACGTCTGAGACTATTTTGAGGCCCTAAACAAGATTTTTTTTGACATGGAAATGGATAGTAGATTTTAAATTCATGTAATAGGTTGTTGAAAATGTGTACTCCTCAGCTAGACCTTTTCTATGGGGTATTGAGTGCCCCAAACGAAGATCGTATGCAAAAGTTGCGCTCCTGAGAAGTTGGTGTATCAACTAACCACATTGGGGCGGTGTATCAACTAACCACATTGGGGCCCACAAACCTTTTGGTGTTTCATCCTTCATGGTTAGGGTTTTGGATGTTTAATGTTTTCTCATTGATGATTTATGTTAAAAGGAATTTTATACCTCTTTGTAATCATCTTCTTGTGAATGAGCATAACTGTCACATCTCTATCTTCAGAGATAAGCTACCGCCATTCTAGCTAGCTTGTGTGCTTTTCATTTTACAGTCTATTGTACTTTAGACAATCATTAATAGAATTTTATTTTAACTGCATTACTGTGTTTCTTGCAATATATCTGTGTGTTTTTTTGTTATATATTTTCCTTCATATTGTTCTCAATATAATCTAGATCACATTCTCAAGCAAGATTTCCATTTCTTAGAAGTATAAAAAACATCATATTTTTTTTTCTAGATGTATAAACCCAAGTTTTCCTAGTCGCATCATCAATGAAAGTAACATTATAATAAAGGCCACCAAGAGATGATACCTGAGCCTTTCCCCATACATTTTTATGCACACGATTTAAATTTTTACGCTTCTTTTCCTTACCAACTCTGCAAAATTTGACTCGCTTATGTTTTCCATAAACACATTGCTCACAAAAATCCAAATCAACTTGCTTCAAATATGACAACAAATTTCTTGAGTGGAGAATTTGTATCCACTTCTCACTCATGTGCCCAAGTTGTATCCACTCTTGTAGAAGATAAATAAATAAAAGAGTCATCATTACAAGTACATAAATACAACATATCTACATTTTCTCCCTTTTCTATTATCAGTGATCATTTAATGACTTTCCATGAATTTCTTGTAACGACCTTCACTATCCAACTGCCCTATTGAAATTGTATTTATTATAAAATTAGGAACATGTTTCACCTCTTTTAACAACCATTGGTTTCGATTCTGTAATTTTATATGTATATTACCCTTTCCAACAATTTTACATGGTTTATCATAGCCCAAATTATCCTGTCCAAACTCACCTTGAACATAATATTATAAATATTTCCCGTGGGGTGTGGCATGAAATGAATCTATTTATTTACCACCTAAGAATCAACAATATTATCTAATGAAAGGATCAAATAATATTGCAACACGTCACCTTCTATTTCTGTTTCCTGATTAATCTCCTATTGTCAATCTCCTTGTCTTCCTTTTCGTGACCAATATTATTTTTTCAAGTGTCCTTTCTTCCCACAATTCCATTACTCCAACCTCCCTCTAGATTTATATCTTCCCTTCTTAGACTTCCCATGATTCCTTGGGATCTTTACTCTCTCCCTTTTTCTTTCCCTATTCTCCACAATGAAAGCATTACTTGATGTCTCACATGTGGTTTTCCATCGCATTTCCTTGCTAAGGATAACACCAACAACATAATAAAACTTTAAAGTATTTAAACCAGAGATATAATTACTCACAACCATGACCAATCCATTCCAACTTTTTGGAAATGAGCACAAAATAAAAATATCCCTAACCTCATCATCAAATTTTATTCCTACATAACTTAATTAATTGGTGACTATTTTTAAACTCATCTAAACAATCAACAATAGACCCAACTTTTGACATCTTCATATTAAATAAATGATTCATAAGAAGTACCTTGTTGGATACTGAGGGTTTTTCATACAACTTATCCAATTTCTTCATCAGATCTTCGGTTGCCTTTTCTTTTGAAATGTTGAAAGCCACCGACCCTTCTAGGAAACAACCATATTCTTCCTAGTGATTTTCTCTCAAGAACCTCCCATTCTTCTTCATAGTCGTCGACTTATTTTCTATTCCTCCCAACGGTAGGAAAATATTCTTCTGATATAGATAGTCCTCCATTTGCATCTTCCATAGTTGGTAGTTTTGGCCATTAAAATTATCAACCCTAAACTTGACTTCTTCCACCATTTCTCCCAATCAAACAAGGAACCCTCCTTTCAAATTTATCATCCAAATAGACCTTCGACTCTAATACCAGTTGTTACGAATAAGTTCATAGAGAAATAATAATAAAATGAATAAAAATGAATGCAACAATACAAAACAGAAGAACATAATACAAGAGAGACACCAATATACGTGGTTCATCTAAATGGGCTACGTCCACAGAGAAACAAACAATCCTTCCTTTACTCTGTCCAACAAATGAAGGTATAACACCTACAAAACACACACTGCAACCTCTTGTTCACTCTCCCATAATATCCTCTCTTAGACACAATATTCTCTCTCTCACTCACACGACCTTTAAATATGCTTCATTACATATAATCTCGTGGGAAAATACCATGGGACCGTAAACCATTAACGATAAACCCATCATTAACCGTAATACAATGCCACCATAAAGGATGGTTTACTTATAGGGAAAAAAAGAACCAACATAACTTATACCATCATATGTGCGACCTAATAATGAACAATCTAGATTGACTACTAAATCACAATATTTTACAAGGAGTTTTTCAAAAAAATTATCTTCCGAGGGGGGGGCTCCAAAAATATTGTCACCACCCTCTTGGACCTCCNGGGGGGGGGGGGGGGGGGGGGGGGGGGGAATCCCCCCACACCCCCTCATCAGGAACTGGGAGCCAAACATGGATGAAATAAGATCTCTAAATCACAAAGATAATCAAGCTCGACAACCAACACTGGTTCAAACATTAGTGTAATATCCCTAAGGCCGAACCCAATTGTAAATGTAAATACAAATGTATTTAAGCTGGTGAGCTGTTCGATATCATTTTGTATGCACATTTCATGGCATAGTGCACGCTTTTACTGCGCAGTAAAATGATGAAGTGTGCACATTCTTGGATACCGTGCACAACAACTTAAGTGCACGCGATTTTGAGGCCAGGTAGCCTTTTGTGTATATGCTGCGTATTATAGGCTGGTGAGCCAGTTATTATAAGCTAGGATGCTTATGTTTTGATTGGGCCAGAGAGCCTAGATGTTAAAGGCTAGTGCGTTTATTTTTGTATATGTCTCATAATTAATATAAAATACATCGTTGCACGCAGAACGACCACAATAAAAGAGATGGGGGACTAAACTCCACTAGTTAGGGGAAGGGAGGGCCAAAAGTTAAGGAAAAGGGATAAGCTAGGGAGCTTAAGCCAAAAAGGAATATTATATTAATATTTCTTAAAACATAAAGTATGGAAAGTTATTTTATCCTAAGTTCTAAAGTTGGGGACAAGTGGGCCAAAGTAGCTCCCAACATGATAGGTGTCAAGCTGGGGACATGCATACATATTGTTGGGACTCAATTCATTTTCACACACTCTCCCATCATTCATTCAGTCATCCAGTCAATCATCCATGTGCATGCACACACCCATTGAGCCATCTTTTGTATCTTCATGACTGTACCTGAACCTGTATCCATGGCCATTTTGTGTTGGTGTATCTGGTTATCTTGGGAGCTGGACTGAAGAAGCGGGTTGTCAGGCCCATGAGAAATTCTGATCTGGGTGAGAGAATTGATGGGAATTGATTTCCTGAAGGTGCTAAACTGCAACTACAGTGCTCTGAGACTTCCTCTCTGGCCTGTTGTTGAAGCCCAGAAAGGAAGTGGGACAGCCGAAGGACTGTTGAGCAGAGAAGGGGCACACTTCCTGGGTGGGAAAAGCATGTGGGGAATGAGGGACTGTAGAATGTTAGTTTGAGTTGGCACCTGAGACAGAGTCCTTCCTGTTGTCCATAAGCCTTTAGCCTGGTTAGGAATCCCTTTACCTGGGTGGAGTTTAGTCCCAGCTCAGGGTTGACTCACTGTTGAGAGTGATGAACAACGTGGTCTAAGGCTGGGAGGTTTGTGGAAGGTCTACACATAGTTGGTGACATTCTTGCCAAGATAAGTGCCAATTGTGCGATAAATTTACATGCTACATTGTTATTTACATGCTTATTTTTATGGGTTATCATATGTGTGGTTATAACTGTGTTTATTTTTATGGGTATTTCATGTATATGTTTACTGTTATTTCAGTGTGAATACATGCATTTACATATGTATTTGTGTGTTTATGTTTTATATATAATTCTTCCGAAAGAGTTCTGTGTGTGTATATTTTAATTGCATGCAGTTTGAAAAATTTATGTGGCATAGCTCAGTTGGATGTTGGGTATGTTACATTATGTTTCTCCGAGAGAATAGTAAGAGTTCTCTGGCGTAGCATGGCCCGGCATGGATGGCCGGGGACATTACAATTGGATTATTGGAAGGTGCCCTTCCACTGTTCAAAATGATGATGGAAATATTGTAGTGCACATAGGTAAGGCTATAAACCTAAGAAGAATATTTGGTTAAGAAATTTTGAGACTAAAGAGGAAGTATCCCCAAATATAGTTGTGGGAAATGTGAAAAAGGCACGAAAGGATGGTGATTTATTACCTCTGTGGCTTAATGTCAAGGTTTCCATTCAAACCAACCTATGAAGGAGGTCTTCTCCTTGTTGATAGTTCTAGGAAAAGGTTTAACATGTAAGGAATTTCCTCCTCTTGTTTCAAGTTTGAAAAACGTTATTGAAGAGAAAATGGATCTAGTAGTTTTGACCTGGGGGGTTGTGAATCTTTACCTTCCCCAATCGTTTCAATTCCCTTGGATGTTGACCAAGAGAATTTTGTTCTTGTGGCTTAGACAGAGGCTCAGAAGTTGAAGGAGGAGCTTCCTTCATACCTGGAAACTTGGGACAACACCCAAATCAATTTTTTGTTCTCCTCTTACCATATTCATCCTAGAAAGACTAGCCTGGAAGATGATCGTGGAGGGGTTGGGGGGTTTAACAACGGTGGATTTTATAAGAAAAATCCATCTATTAAGACAGATCCCACCTATCCAATGGTGAATCTAGTTACAACCTCTTTGATAGATCAACATGAGGCATAGAATACCCACACCTTAAATGGTCTTGTGTCTAAGGCAGTGAAAAGGGGGAATAAGGAGAGGTAAGGGACATGCAAAAATCCCTCTTAGGACCAACCAACTTGGGTATTTTCCTCCCTCACCTTCTTTGGTGGTTGGAAAGTCTTGGAGTGATTTTTGTGGATTAGGGGGTGAAAATGAGCTTGCTGGTTTTGGATCAACAAACTAATAAAAGAAAACAAGAAGTTGTTCACTACCTTATGACCTTGAGAAAATGTTCAAAAATTGGTTCTCGGGGTAAAATGAGGTCTAAAACAATTACTCGGTGAATGAATTATGCAAAATTACTGAAAAATAAGCATTAAAATGTTGTTGGAAAGCTACAACTATGTCATTTAATATGGCTGTAAGTTAAAAAAAAAAGTTGCTTGGGCCTTGTAATGTGTGAAAACAAGCCTAGAATTGCCTGGAAAGCGGTCCCAGGACTTTCAAAGGTTGAAAAATAGGATATGAAAATAAAATTATAGCCCTTCAGTAGGTTTCTGCAACTATAGGAAAATAAGTAACTAGATGTACAATAAAATTTGCCAGGGTGTTGGGTGGATTTACGAAAGGTTTAAGACTTTCGGCATGTATTAATTATAATTTTTAAGTTGATTAATCACATGCAAGGTTACCACACATTTATGAAGGTCCTCTCAATCAGGCTCACACCTATTAACCCACAACTATTCCTCCTAGTATAAAAAGAGTGAGCTCGCATACACCACTTGGTCAAAATGATGAGTGCCCCATGCAATATTTCATAGAAGGAAGGGTTAGACCCTTCTTGTCACCAATTCTTTTGGGATCTTAAATACACTTGGATGGAAGAAGGATAACTACGCAAATAAATATTCTCAAGACCCCCCCCCCAAGGGAATTTAGTTGAGCTTACCCAAGAAGAGTAGTATTCCAATCTGAGTTAAGCTATTCAACATTCCTAACCATGAGATTTACCAACAAGACCAATTAAGAAAAAAATATATCACTCAATTGATACCAGGTAGATAAATTCCGAGGGGCCCCGAATGAATATTCCCTACCTTTAATTCCTAGTGTTCTAGAAATTGAAATTGCTGAAATGAAAAGACCAAGCCATCCACGTGGTGAGATCACGTCTTGCTTTCACAAGCGTGTCTCTTGGTTAAAAAAATTGAAATATAGATAAATAATATATATATATATATATATATATATATATATATATATATATATATATATATATATATATATATATATATATATATATAGTTTTGTTTCATGGGGCAGACCCCTACCTTTTTTTTAAAGATGTTTTGCATGGTTTTGGTTTTTTGAATGGGCCCCTTTAGGGGAAACACCCTATAAGTGAGAAATAAATGAAAATAAACAATACCATGAGTACCAATTCACCCTCCCTACAAAACTTGACATTAACCCAATAGGTATGATGACATGGAAACCCAACCATCACCCAATCATAGGTTTATGTGCATTTTTTCCTTAGTCTTAGGTGGTGTGGTACTTTAAGAAATTAAACAAATAATAAATGAAATCACTTATACTACTCAAACCAAAGGAATGGGGTTGAATCTCTTTGTGGGACACATAGCCTCCATGTGCAAGGGATGTTCAACTAGTTCCTTGGTTAAGGGTTGTCAATTATCTAATGAAGAATAAATAAATGACAATTTGCAAAGAACAATTGTTGACTTATATGAAAAGAAAAAAATGAAAACCAATATTTTTTCTTTAAGATGAAAGCTATGTTAACTGTGAAGTGTATGAAATATTTATAAAACCAATTAAACTAAAAAAAAATGGAAATAGTAGTGTCGGGGAAGGATTTTACAAGGTTGTTTACTACCTTTTTCTTGCTACCCTACTGGATCCTTTGCCTCCAACAAGTCTTCAAGTGGTTCCCGACCGCTTGGGTGAAGCAGAATAGGAAACTAGTTACTTCCTTGTAGGTTAACACTAATTTTTTTTAGTGCATTTTTATAACATAAATTAAATAAAGAGAACATAAATTTGAAACTAACAAGTATTAAACAACCAACTAAGAAGATTTTCCCAGAAGGGTAAACCAACCAAAACAATCAATTTTCCTATTTAGGACAACACTAACAAACACATAAAATGAGAGAAAGAAAACAAAAATAACAAAAAGGGGAAAAATGACTATAAACAAAAAGGAAAAGAGGGCTTAAGCACTGTCTTATGGGACCCCTACTCCTCATGGTTGCTAGCTATGGTTGATATGCCCCGATCCTTCCTGAAATATGCACATACATTCACTTTAAACAATACATACAAGAGTTGTTAGTACATAAAATCAAGCAAGTTAAACCCAAGGAAATAACAAGAAATACCTAGCTAACCAATCCCTCTTGGAGATATCTAACAAAAAAATTATCTACTACTACCCCTCAACCCTCAACTAGAAAGCATCCAAGTCCCAACAACCAAAGGAGAACAAGCAAGTACAAACACTATTAACTCTCAAGAAAAACCCAACAAAGATTTGGTATTATATCCGACAAGTCCACTTTGTTACAAAATCCTTCCTCTTATTTATAAGAGAAGAGGAGGCTAGGGTTAGGTCATAAGACACTTGTCAATTTTGGAAAAGTGACAAGTGGACCAATCATAAAAGAGTTTTTGTTCTTTTGTAAAAAGGTAAATCAAATTTAAATTTGATTTCAAACTTTTAATTACAATACTTTATTCATAAAGTAAAACATTCAAGAAATAAACCTTTGGAAACAATTCTTTGAGGGAAAAAGACAAAATTGGTGCGAGATAATAATTTTCCTTGGGATTTATGCCGCCCTAGTGGCATCTACGATTTCTACCCATGTTTTTTGTAGTTGCAAATGAGTGAATTCAAGGTTTCAAAATTTCCATCAATGATTGCTACATTCACTAAGAAAGAAAAGGCCCATGGCTTGGGGAAAGATTAACCTGCTTTAGAGGGCAGGGGGTCCTAGGTTTGGTTGTTGAAAGTAAGGAAGTTCCCACTATTTAGGCACTTTTCAGACCTGATTTTATTCCCCCCTTTTTACGTACAAGTATTCCCCATGATTGATGAAGCAAGGTATCCCTTGAATTTAAAAATTTTGGCCCCGGAGGCCTCCAATTATGCCTCCCTTTCTGACACTTGTTCCTAAGTCAAAATAGGATCCTTGACATTCCTGGAATTTTTCCTGAAAATATGGGTTGATTTCATGAGTTTGACCACTGTATCTGTGATCTTCATTCCGTTTTGGTTGTCTTCCATATTTCCGGACGAAAATCCACCTTCGGATGTAGAAGTTATGTAACAAGTTTTCCCAATGGCTCTTTAGGGGGGGGATTAAATTTTATTATATAGTTTTAAAATTTTATTTATTTTTATTTTAATTATTTGTTATATATATATATATATATATATATATATATATATATATATAT